>JAZFAV010000034.1:19320000-19792500 GCA_037954035.1 Rosalia funebris | reverse complement strand
AATTTTTTGGAATGTACTAAATATATGTTACATTTGTATGTGAATACATTTTCCATAAATGTAACTTTCGCTGATCAGATTTGTTTTATAAATTTGCGCACATATAAAAATTAAGTAGTGAAAATAACGGCAAACATGCCATATTTGTACTTTATACATTAATACCGATTTTTAAAACAGACAGTTTGCTTATTATTTCAAACGTTTGTCGCCGAGATGCGTTGGCGCCAGAGATGTGTATGGATAATGTTAGAAATACTTCGAACTGGTGCTAATTGAATTGTTGCAATGTATTATTGGATGTGAGCGTGGTTTTTGCATAATTGCGTTTAATAATTGAGAGCAAGGTTGATGACACTTGCAATAAATTTTGAAATACACAGATCGACAACTGTGCCTAATTACACAGGAATTTCATTACGAAATTACCCACCCCATTATTTATTTTAGCAAGGGGACGTTTAAAATCGGTGCTATTTCGGTTTCACCCCTTACCCCTCCCCCCCGCTATCCCCACCTAAAAGTGTTAAATAGAACCTCTTATTTTATAACACATGATTTTAAAGGTCTTAATAATATCATGAGCTTATAATAGAAGCAAAAATAAAACAATAAATATCAACTGGAATATCAGAAAACGAACAGCTGATGTGTGTAAGAAAATAAAAGAAACATCAAACTTATTGGTGTTGAGTTTACGGCAGCGATTCCATAAAAGCAGTGCCTCTTACTTTCACTGAACTCATAAGAGTCCTTAGAATATTCCATTAATATATTTTGTTTTATTTAAATTAATTTAATTTTTACTTGTATTACGAGAACTGATCAACAGATTTCAGTTTTCTAAACGGTGTTGTATCAGAACTTTTAAGACCTTTAAAAATATATATTACAAGATGGGGATTACAATGCCATTTAAAAATTTTAAGCGAGGGTAGCTGGGGGTAAAGGGGCGAAAACCAAACTGCAATGCACACTGGTTTTAAACTTGTCCCTCGATATCTATATTAAACTTTTTTTGTCTAGAGACAATTTTGCTTGATAAATGAAATAATGGGGGTGAGTAGTATTGAAATAAAAGCACTGTATAATAATTAAGTGGGCGTTAATAGGTAGAAGGTATAATTAAGAATGTAAAATAGTTATTAAATACCTAAAGGAAATTGTTGATTATGACACAGATATATGGATGATTAATTAAAATGAAATATTAAAATTAATTCCAACCAAATTTACTTTTAATATACATATTAATGGATATATTGAATATGTTATGACTTATGACGAAATCGATTATTCAATATACATATTTAATAAAGGAATATAGTTGAAAAAATAATAAATAAATATATGCAATATATTTAGTGAAACAAAACACCGGAAACATATCGTTTTTTATTTTTGAAATATTGTTTTTATACCTCATCTAAACATACATTTCGTCTATAGTAGTACCTTTGGCCTCTTTACTCTCTTTCTAATGAATAGAAATAGTGAGTCCCCAATACATTTAATTAATGAAGTAGATAGTAGGTCTTTTGTCACAGTTGAGATGGTTATGATTGACATATCCAATGATTCAAAGATATACAACGTATAAAGGAGTTTGAACAAATAAAATCTAATTGAACTAGACTGGACTTAAAAACCCTCTATATAATATTTGCAGGGAAATGCTTTGGAGCCTACAAATTACCTAAACTATAAATAGGAAGACGATAAATTGAGACACCCTATATAGCTACAAAGTCCCATAATTAAAATGTTTTTTTTTTCATTTCTAATGAATTTAAAATATTTCTCTTGTATAGAGTATATCAAAATCTACATATACATCTTTCCACAAATGAGATTAACCCTCATATTGTTTAAACTTAATGTGGAATGGTGAATTATAGATGGTTTGCTTATGTCATAATATACACCAACATACTTAATTCGTATACACAAGTTTTATTTATTTTTGAAGGTTTATTTAAAATTTTCTAAATAACTAATTTAGAATATCTTCGATATTCTTAATTAGATATTACAAATATTCCAAGTTGTGTCCGAGCAATCCTAAATATTATTATTATTATGTTTTGTGGGTTTGGGCCTCATCAGCCACTGATCGCATGGGTAGTCCCTTGGCGATCCCCTCTTATCCGGGTCATTATCCAAAAATGCTATTCCATAAAAGGAGCAATTTGGGCACGTCCCTCGCCCTAAACCTCGCCTCGTCTAGGATAACAGGGGTCCCTAATATAAGGTACTTCTTCTCCTCCAGTGCGGGGCAGGTATAAAGAAGATGAATCGAGGTTTCCTCGTCTTCTTTACAGTATCTGAAGGCCGGGCTGTCAGTCAACCTCAGCTTGTGCTTACATGCATCCAGGCTGCCATGGTGGCCTGTTATGATTCCGACCAGGGTTATGGCTTTGTGCCTGTTCAATTTAATGAATTCTTGGGACCATTTCTCAATCTCTGAGTATTCGATGAAGAGTTTGGTTATTCGACAACCCGTTACTCCTCTCCATCTTTCTCTGTGCTGGTCTCTTGCCCAGTCATTGATGCGGTCTCTGATCAGATTTCGACTTATTCCCACTGCAGGTTCTGGTTCATAGAGGTTTTCCCTGGTCCCTAGTCTGGCAAGGTCATCTGTAATTAGATTTCCCTTAATACCATTATGCCCAGATATCCATAAGAGTTCCACCGGTCTCTTCCTTGTCAAGTGGTTCAGTGCTTCATAGCAATTATAGACCACTTTGACTTTGTCGTTGCTGAATTCAGGGCTGTCAACGCCGGCCGCCCTGCTATCCGAGCAGATACATACCCTCTCCTTGGTCCGATTTTGGTCGGCCCCCAGACACCGTATGTAAATGCAACTAGCTAACCTGTAATCCTAAATAACAAATCTAAAATAAATTTAACATACAATCAATAAAAATCATTACTCGAGAATAACACATATTATTAAAAAAAAACAATTTGTTTTGAATTTTTGTTTTCTTGGTCCATGAATTATTATAATTTCACTTAATGACTGAAACTATTAGTTCTTTTTTTTAACATTAACTAAAGTAACTTGTATATATATTTTTTTACTATAACTGAAAAGTCACCTCTTATCTGAGGCTTTTACAAAACGACACAGAAACTAGATGATAAAACCACAGATATATAGTTTTTCCTTTTTCGTCATATATGTATGTATATCTATAAGTATCATTAATACGTGGATATAAATTTGTAAAGTGGTATGAATTATTGACATTTGTCCTGGTACACATTACTTTGTCTGACAGAAAAGAAGTATTACATATGGACACATACTATTTCCATATTTTTTTATTAAAACAAATTGAACCAATGTACAACAGTAATCTTTAGTTTGTTCAAGTCTAAAGTTGTTCTCCAATAACTTTAGGCTTGTATGTCAAGACAACTATATAGAATTATAAAAGAATGCCATGGACTAACAATTGAATAGCTGAGAAGGTACTCCATATTTAAAAAAGTTTCTAAACCGTTTCCCTAACAAGAAATATTGAAAGGACAAATATTTTGAATTTTGATTTCCATTTCTGAATTTCATATTTCCATTACATTTTCCTTTTCCTTTTGTCGAATATTAAGTTGACATGGGAAAACGCTTTTTCTATATGGTAGCTTTCAAACCAAATCCTAGTTTACTTTTATTATTAGATCAGAAGAAATAATTTCTACACGAAATGTTTTAAAATAAGTTAAAAGATTACTGACATTGGAATTCCGATCATATTGCACGAATTGTATTATTTTTAAGAAATTTTAAGAAGTTTTTAAATAAATTAATGGGAATAACATTTAAATTTGAAATAAGTGAATTGATGCTGTTCAAATGATTATATTGATAATATTGATTTAAATTATTAAACAGTCTGAATTTTGAATTTAAAAAAAATCAACACCAATTATTGCATTCACATTGTACTACCCTCACGTATACTAGTATGCGTCACGAACATTTCCAATTTTCTACATTTACGTGTGCACGAAAAATCTTACCCAACTCGGTATGAGTAACGCGAATAGTAAATATCTTTCACCCAATTATTTTGCAATTTAATTCATTACATAAGAATGTATTTGTATCGCCTTACACTATATTTCGTACTCAATACATACGACGACGATGACAAAGAAATATCTTGAAGGTCGCTCCGGCAACAATTAGGCGTTTCGACTTTATAAAAAATATATATAAGTATAACAAATACATCGACTGTTTGGAAAGGATGTTTGTGCTGGGTTAACGAATTTGTGATGTTTCAGCATGACCTGTTAGAAATAATGATCGCAAACACTAATTTCGACTGGGAATCCTAAAGGCTGCGCCACTGGTGAGGTAACTCCAGAGGCAGACACAATTCAAATAATGTGAAAATACAAACAATTACTTACCTCCTAATCATTAATAGTTAGCTCAACGGCATGATAGGTTATGGAAACAGGAGAATTTTGACGTTTTAGTTTATTATAATAGTTTGCTTTAGAAGTTTTTACTTATTTTATATCTGGAATGTCAAGTCAATGTCAATATTAATTAATGTTATGTGAATTGTCTTGTGACTTGTGAGTTTAAATAAAGGTCATAGAAGTAGCCAATTATTATAAAAGTGGTACCTAATATGCTTAACTTAATAAAGTGATACTTACATAAATCATTTACGCGGAGCTTGTCAAATTACAAAATTAAGAAACGGGTTATGTCCACGCATCCAAATATCATCATGAAAATAGATGTTCTGTGGTGTGAAATGTAAACCACAAATCATTTAAACGAATTTAACAAATTTCTGGTGACAAATAAAAATGGATAGTTATAGATAAAAGTATGCGTAACCTTGGGACATAAACCGAGACCAACGAAATAGCAGGTTACATTTCATGGAACCATAGAAAGATGAAAGATGTGAAGTTAACTTTTACAGATGATCATAGAATGCCATAAACAGCTTTTGGGGTCAGTTATTTACTTTTCATTCATCACTAAAATTAACTTGGGGAAGGGGCTGGAAGTTTCAATGCTGCAAAAACAGCAGATCAGGTTTCCACGAACACAGAAAAATTACTCGACGCACAACCCATCATCAGGGGATGATTAAAACTGACTAGAACAAGGTCAATGATTTATTTTATTCAGTCTTCAATTGACTGAATCAACCAAAACAATGGACTGTTAGGTATAGGGTCCTTCAAGAAGACTAGAGAACAGGAGAAATAACTCAAGTGGTGGGGGTAGGACGAAAAACGTCCGCACCATGGCGGTCCTTGCGTAGAACCGAGCGAGGTTATGTTTATTTTTGTTTACTGTGTTTTGAGCGTTTCCAGTTTTTCCGTTAAATATGTCAAAAGTGTCGAGATATTGTTGCGTTACGAATTGTTCCAGCAAAAACCCTGATTGTGTCATAAATAAACGAACAATTTTTAAGTTCGTGAGGTAAGTATTTCGATAAACAAGTATTGTAATGTTTGTATACACTGATAGTAACGCTTACTTTGTAGTAAATAGTGAAAGTGCAGTGTAATGTAGAAGTAAATTGTCAAATAGTAATTTACAACTCAATTTCGTTTAAGGACTGTGAGAGACGAGAAAAATGGTTGGAGGTGCTGTCACCGTATTACCTTAATATTATGCAGCTCAAGGAAAGAATACTTTATAATAGTACAAAAAGAAAACTCAAAATATCAGTTTTCCTTCACTTAACGATAATGAATTTGAACTTCCCACAGAACGTTTCCGTAATAAGATTTTTGGTTATCATAGTTTTTTAATAACAGGTAACACCCTATATTATTTATTTTATATTATTATTATGGCTTTTTAGTTAAATTGAAAAAGTGTAACTACAGTTAGTTAGTTAAAGTTAGTTAGGTAGTTTAGTTTAGTTCTTTTCATTGCAATGTTATTTCTTCGCTTACATTAGAATGCAACTTATAATTTCAATTTTCTTGAATAAATAGTTTTGTGACATTTCTTGTTTTATTCCTGTACCCTTCAATTCATGTCTAATTACTAACGTTAATTCTGAAAAATTAATTGATTTTACATCACACACTGTATTGCCTTCATAGTACACTGATTTGAATAAATTGCACTCTTATTAAATTAACCGAATATATACAATTGATTAGTAATTGTTTAAAAACAACTTCACATTTCATACAATAATAGCTCACAAGCTAATTTCACAGGAAAACTATCGGTTACTTCTTGGATGTTTGAAATATCTTGTACAGACTTCGGCACATCCCATTCCATCCATTCCAAATATTCACTGTGTAAATAGACATTCACATTCAACTTCTTATCAATGCATATGTTTAAATTGGTGTCCAAACCAGACTCAGCATACCATTTTTCGCTTGGCAATTCAATGGAGTGTCTGTTGCTTTGTAAACTTTCAAACAAAATATTTCCTTCCGAGATCGAACACTTCTTCATTTCCCCATGCAAAAGTGATCGCAGATCGACATTTTCAATTCCACTTGTGGCCATGGTTAAAATATGTAATCTTCCTGTGGATGATTAAAACTCGTTAGACTAAAAGCTCATTATGTTATTTCATTTCCACAGAGCTAAATTATCATCGATATCCTACTCGTGGCAGACATAAAAGAAAATTATAATTGGCAGATGAAAAAATGCAATAACATTTCTTGCTCTAAAAGAAAAGCATTCAGAACTATTATTTTTTGTACATACTATGTACTTAGGACTGAAAATACTGTATCCCAATTTTCATAGTGTGTTTTCACCAAACAATTCGGAAACAACAATTGTAAAGAAATGCACGCGAAAATTGTTTACTGTTTACATAATGAGCACAACAGAACCCTAACCCTACATTTAAATAGTGAAGACCCGCGATAGACGAGGATAAACGGCATGCGCAGATCCCGCGCGATTCTACGCGAGGCTGCCATATTGGCGCCGTTTTTCGTCCTACCCCCACCACTGATTTTTTCCGAGGAGCTATGTCTCCTTACTCTCTAGTCTTCTTGGGGTCCTTAACTTTGTTCATGCTATTATCATACTTATAAGTATTATCATACTTATCTATCTTAATACTTTCCATGGGTCTAATAGTCTGTTGTTATATAAGTTACCAACTTTAATTTACTAGAGTCTATTCTATGATAATATTCTGCTGAATTGAATAATATTTTAAATACAAATAGACTTATAAATTGGCCAGTCAAAACGCACAGTGTTCCACAGCTTGATTTTGGATTTCGGGAATATTTAAAAAATACATATCACGAAAGGCAAATAATTTAAAACAGTTGATAGAAGAAATACAGTCAGCCTTTCCAAGGTATTCATTTGATTAGGAATTTTCATAACCACATCAGTAATGATAAGGAAATACACACTAATAGGATATTGATTAGAAATACACCAATAGGTTGGAATTGTTGACCGTTGCCATTTGCCATATTTAATACATATTTGTTTTGGTTTTAGGAATTATAGACGAAAAAAATTCATTCTCGAATATTTTCTTTCCGTTTGATGCAATTGTTTTGTATGAATATGAAATAAAATAACCACGATGTGGTATAATCCAACATACCACACCGTGGTGTATATTGCATTTTTTTAAATTACTTGTTTCTCGCTTTTTAAAAAGTTTTTTTCTCTTTTTTCTAAGTCGTATTACCCCTTAACTACGCCTCTGCATTACGGAATTACCTATTGGTGTTCTGTGAAGCCCACTTGATTAGCAAATTCTCATCCTAGGTGGCGGAGAACTTTCACTTATTTGCTATGCACTTTCGTGTAGTGCGCATGGACATTATTTGAATTAATTTAAAAAAAAAACCTGTTTCAACAGACACATGTCCTTTGGTTTAATTTTGTACAGAAGTCTCTTGTAATAATACAATATCATATCAGTCGAATACACTATAATAGTTAATTTAATAAAAAATTAAATTTCTGTATCAAAGGACTTATTATTACGATATTACAAGATTAAAGCTTGCAAAAATGTAAGTAAGACATCAATAATAAACAAATATTTACTGTCATTCAAGTCAATATTTTTAAAAACTTAGTAAACACTACTTTTAATCACCAACACCGTAATCGAACATAATAAATTACGTTAATAGTTGGTAACTTATGTATATTTTATGCTCTATTAATTAATAGGACAATAGAAAAACAACAAAAAAACGTCTCATTGCCTATAATTAATTACCTTTCATCTAATTGTAAATCAATGGAAGAGAGTCTTCAAATTTCGCGCCGGCAGCCTGCCCAAAATAGCCAATCGCAAGTCGATCCACATGTCATCTTTTAGGAACTTTTGTTTCCCGTGACTAACTGTTTTTATTTACTAAAACTGGGCACTGGCGATCCGATCAGCAGCTAGGAAAAAAGCAAACAGTTTCTGTGTAAAAAACTATGAATGGTTATTGTATTGAAAGAAGAGTGAAGTAAAATTAACCGACACGCGTGTAAAGTATGTAAACAATTTGTAAAAATGGCATTTCTATGCCCTGTTCGTATAAGACGTGGTAAAAAGAAAAAATGTAAGTGCTCTCCATTGTCCCTTGAATTACAAAATTAATAAACGGAACATTTTTCCACAGCCTCGAGCGTCGACTTGGAAAAGGAATTGACGAAGTCCAATAATGGGGTCACGCCGGGAATGGGCCGTATTACCGGATCCGCCAGTATCGAAACCCTTGTGAGGGTGGGAATCGAAAAGGAGCATGGACTGTCTCCGGATAGTAAAATGGTTGTTTTGCACGATTTTACGCCTTGTGTAGACGACGAGTTGGAAGTAAAACGTGGACAGGTATTAGTGTTATTCAACTTTAATACCAGTAATTCAGGAAGTCTCAATGATGTCCAGTTTGACCTACTTGTGAGAGTCAGTTTTTCAATGATGTCTGAACGTATCCACTCTTGCGACATTTTGTTGTGAAGTAACCGGTGGAGTAAAACAAATAAAACTTGCTCTCCTCATTAATAAGGACATAGTTAATAAGTAACAGTATGAAGATAAACATTTAATTAAACATAATGTTTACAATTATATTTTAAATGAAAGGCCAAGTGTAAATACCAAAAAAAATGTGTTTTGCACCATTGTTAGTTATTGTGGATCATAAAATTTTTAGTAAACTATACTAAAATTAATTTTAGGAGGTTTTTGTAAAACTAAAGGAAAATCTGGAATTTTAAATGTGGAAATCTTAGGAAATTTAGTCTTAAAAAGGCTCAAGAAATGTTTAGAAACAATTTAAGAGTATAAACTTGATGTATTTTTTTTACCCTTATCTAACACTGTTATAAATATACCTAAAGACAGAGAATAATAAGTGGTTTATTAAAATTTACGCTTTTAGATTGTCAATATATTGTATCGTGAGAATGACTGGGTATACGTCATTGGATTGGACACAAGACAGGAAGGATTTATACCGTACTCTTATTGCACTCCTTATAATAACCATCTGGCAGAAATGGCGATAAAGAAAAAATTACCCAGGGAGGCCCATTTAGCCTCTGGCGATAGTTTAGACACTAATCATGACTGGTATGTACCTTTTATCATTAGACGCTTCATCAATACAATTTTGAAAGCAAATTACACATCATGATGTGATAATAATACGCAGTTTGTGAAATTGAGCGTGTTCGAATATACAGGGGATGTTTATTGTAGTGATGGGGCGGGAGTAGACACTAGTGATTGTGATTCGTTGGGGAAAAAGCACGGTACAGGGGCGGCATCCCCGATCAGCATCCACTCTGAACCAGACATGATTCCATTTTCGAAAGATCCGTCTGGAAGGTACATAGTACTTTATACGTTCATAGCCAGAGATGAGAATGACGTGTCCGTGGAAAGAGGGGAGTTTGTAACAGGTAATTAAGCAATTGTTAATCTCGATTTGGGTCTTTTCATTCATGATTTTAATGTAACGATTGCAAGCAAAGGTATATTTTAGTGCTTAATAGAGAAGATCCTGATTGGTATTGGATTGTCAGAAGTGATGGTCAGGAGGGTTTCATCCCCTCCGGATTTGTTTACCCTGCCGACAATGTTATACAAGGTAAGATTTTTCAGCTTGCTATATTGCATTATTTTAATAATTCGTGTATTTCTAGATTTATTCTTTTTACCAAAATTCACAAAACATTCAAGCAACAGTTTTGTTTTTTTTTTTGTATTTTATTGCTTTTATGACTATCTTTTCATTCTTTGTGTTAGATGACTAATTAGATTAGTTCCTATTAATTAGATTAGCAACAACAAAATGGGCCACATTAATGAAAACAGTAAATATATATCGTTTTTGGTTTTTTAAATCTTATCTAAAATTGTAGAAAGAACAATAAAGAATAATAAATAAGTATCAGCATTGGCTTGTGTAGAATAATATTTTGTCTGACTTTTTATCTGATTTAGGTTTTTGTTAATAAAAGGTTTTTTCTTCCCAGGAAAGTATTTTTTGTTAATTAATTTTTATCCATTTTTTGTGTTTACTGTTAATTGAATTAAGAAAAATGTGGTCTCAGTTGATATTAAAATATCGTACTATTCCCAAATAAACGTCTTGAGGCCACATTTTTATTTCTGTTTGTGTACACTAAAAAGGTTTCCAATCAGAAATTGATTAATTATATATTCGTGTTGTAAACAATAGATATCTAAACATATTTTATTGTAACCTGAAAGTACCATGGTTTGGAGCTTCCTAGAAACTCCTAGATTTGCTTAACACAGTTCTTGTTATTGAGTGTACTTCAAAATTGTATGTGCAATGTATAGTGGAAATGTTGCATAGACTGTACTATTAGGAAATAATTTAATAAAACAAGCAGTTTCCCTAATAGGTATTAATGAATTAATTTTGTTATGCTTTTTGGTATTAAAATGGTGACGCCCTCTATTGACCAAGAACATAATTAATTCATGGTTGCCTGTATTTCACGTCCAGTCTTATTACATTATTTTTTGATGGTGCATTCTAAGTCTATGTTGATGGAATTTGAGGGTTTCACATATAAATAGAATAATAAAACCAATAGCATATATCAGTTTTACATTTTTTTAATATGCAGTCGATAATTTCTTACATAAGGTATTGTAAATTTTTGCTGCCTCTCATCTAGATAAAGATTTATTAAGCAACAGTTTTAAATTAGTTGGCTGATTTTTTAAAACCGAAAAAGGAAATTGTTTGAAATTAAAATGAAAAGAAAGATGGTTATATAAAAATCTATTTATGTAGCAGATGTGAACCAGTTTCCAAAACAGTCCAGTTTAACTAAAAATGTTTTATGTGTATTGTCTGGAATTTAAATTTACTACATTGCCAAAATTGGTGTTTTTGCAAAACCATGTGTATTTTTCAAAATATTAATTATATAATTTGATATACAGTAAACCGACTATCAAATTAACAGTAACAAGAATAAATGAATGTTCTTGATTTTATTGTTTTAAGTCTGCCGCATAAAAAATATTGAAAATCCAATTGTTAAAAAATCAATTTTTCTAGAATGGTTGTGAGAACTTGCTTTTATTTTCAATTGCATTCTAGGACACCTAAATGCGGCGAATCAAAACGGTGCCGGTAACTTCCCTAATCAAACCAACTCGCACACTCTGACCAACTCGACCGCTGACGATCTACGGTACCACGGCACTGAACTAGTGATGCTCTACGATTACAAAGCACAAGCGCCCGACGACTTGACCGTCCGTAGGGGCGACTGGATTTACGCGGATCTCAACAATCAGACGGTCGACGGATGGTTGTGGGCGTACGCGCCTAAAACCAGGAAGTATGGGTTCATCCCCAAAGCCTACGCCAGGCCGCCAGCTATGACCAGCCTTTGAATTGCCATGCGCCATGCTCAATTTTTTTTTATATTTTATTCGTACATTTTTGATATTCATATATTTTTGTAAAAAGTATTTTATACCAAATAAATTTTTCATATTTTTTATTTGTTCGTTTAATTTTGGAAGGAAAAGTCGACTATCTAAGTGGCCCAAGTCGCGGGAATTAAATTATGGTGAGTATGAACAAATAAAGAAGGAAAATACAGAAAACTATTAACAACATAAATGTATGTAAGTATTTGAAAACTGAAAAATTGTAACTACAATTACAAATATAAAAAATTGTAAATAGACTTCTGACGGTTAGGAGACGAGTAGAGAAATAATTAAATATTCAAATAAACATTGATAAATTTTACAACGTTGCCAGATTTGTCTTTCTGTAGCAAACCTGAGATAATCTAACCTATTTTCCGTCACCTTATAGAAGTATGTTTTATCCCATCTATTTGCTTCTTTATTTTCAGGTTAGTTTGGATATAAGTAACAATTTTTTTATTTAACATTTTCTTTTCATTTTGTACATACTGATGTAAAGGGTGGTCCAACCAAAACGCACGATGTTAATTGTAAATAAAACAAAAAGTTTTCAGAGAATTATCTTAATATTTTTTATTATGATAGAAGGATCTATGACAATTATGTGTGAAACAAAATATCGGCCAAATGCTCGCCACGGCTTCGGTGGCATACCTCTATCCGATGGTCCATATTTTCAATGACTCTGAGACATAATTGAGGTTCAATGTCGTTAATGTGCCGAATTATCTCATCCTTTAGCTCTTGAATTGTTCTTGGCTTATTGACGTACACTTTTTCTTTTAAATATCCCCAAAGAAAAAAGTCCAACGGTGTCAAATCACATGATCGTGGCGGCCAATTAACATCGCCACGACGTGAGATAACACGGCCATTGAATTTCTCGCGCGAAAGTGCCATTGTTTCGTTGTCTGTGGGGCAAGTGGTACCATCCTGTTGGAACCACATATCGTCCAGATCCATATCCTCAATTTCTGGCCACAAGAAGTCCGTGATCATCTCGCGATAGCGAACACCATTCACGGTAACTGCTTGGCCGACCTCATTTTCGAAGAAGTACGTCCCCATGACGCCGCCAGCCCATAAACCGCACCAAACAGTCACTCTTTGTGGATGCATCGGCTTTTCAACAATCACTCGTGGACTCTCATTTGCCCAAATGCGGCAATTCTGCTTGTTAACGAATCCACTGAGGTAAAAGTGTGCCTCGTCGCTGAAGATGATTTTCTTTGTAAAGTCACCATTCACTTCTGTCTGTTCAACCAACCATTCGGCGTATTGACGACGCTTGAAATGGTCAGTAGGCTTCAGCTCTTGAGTCAATTTAACCTTGTAAGCGTGTAAATTCAAATCTTTATTCAAAATTCGCATCAGTGATGTTCGTGAGATGTTCAATTGTTGGGCACGACGACGAGTCGAGGTTGCCGGCTCTTCTGCTACACTATCGCGAACAACAGCAACGTTTTCCGCAGAACGAACTGGGCGAACATGCACAGGTGTTTCACATTTCCTACAGACCCGGTTTGCTGAGATTTGCGCACAATTCTCCCGATTGTGGACACATTTGGTCGATTATGCTGACCAAAAAAGTCACGAAGTGCACGAAATGCATTTTGATTTGAACGCCCATTTTCGTAAAAGGCTTCAACAATCTTATCGCGCTGCTCAATTGTGTACCTCTCCATGGTTGAATTTGTCAAACACTGAAACAAAGATATGTCAAATTAAGTTGGGCAAAAAACTTGACGTTAAGGTGTGACTCACAATTAACATCGTGCATTATGGTTGGACCACCCTTTACAAGTAAATTCGACAATTATTGATAATTATTTACTTTAGAGTAAAACCCTCAAATCCTTACCAAATTTGGCAACCCCCATTTTCGAGAGAGCTGAAAACGAATCTGGTTTTAGTTTTTGGCGGTCGAATACAGTTTTCGAGAAAATGAATTTTTAACTTTTGCGCACGACACTACTTTCTTCTCAAATAACTTTCACTTTACATTATGTAGATATCTAATACTAATATAAGTAGATGCTACAACACTTCCTTTATATATACCATACATTAAAAATGTCATAAAACTTAAAAAATCGTAATTCATTACGATTTTCTATTTTATTTGCAATATTTACAGTTTTCATGAAGCCGTCGATTTGCTATCCTAACGCCCTCTATGACCCGATACATTTAAGTAGTAAATGGACGATTGAATGAAAATTGTAAACATTGCAAGTAAATTAGAAAATTGTAATGAATAAGTTTTATGATGGTTTTAATGTATGGTATATATAGTGTTGTAGCATCTACTTACGTTAATATTAGGTATCCATGTGATGTAATGTGACAGTTATATGATAAGGAAATGTGGTCATGTGCGGAAATTTGATGTTCGTTTTTTCAAAACCTGTTTTCAAAATTCGTTTTCAGCACCCCCTTGCCAAAATTTGGCGAGAATTTGAGTTTTACTCTAAAGTAAATAAGTACCCCATTATTTGTCTCAAAATATTTAATTTATATTGTTAAAATAAGTTTGACAAGATTATCTATTGTCACTGTTTATATTATATATTTTCAAAAGTTACAGAACATCTGCATTACTAGTTCCCGTTATATTGATGTAAAAATCTACCTTGTTCTTAACCTTGCACTCACGGCCAAAAGTGTCAGTAAGTACATTAGACAGGAAAATATACTAAAATGAAGTAACTTAATTGCCAATACACCTTACATTGCATAATGTACTAATAAAGCTATCTCTAATTGTCAATTATTACATATGTACTTGTACAGCCTATGTAGATGAGCTGTACATGTACAGCTCATGATGTAAAAAGGCCACTACATCACTGTGTGATGTCTCGATTTTAATATTCTCGAACATAAGGCTATTTTGTGTCAGCGAATTATCCTTCTCAGTACAGATATTCATAAAGCTAATACACAAAATATGAAAGTAACTTACGCAATATTAATGGCAGAATATGGCTCTATTTCATAGTGTAACAGAATTACAACCCATTTTTCAACCAAAACTAAAGACAAAAGGCATTCTTCTAAAAAATGTATTTTACTTAAACTGATAATATTAACAACAAATCTACAAACTATGAGGCATAGTATTTCACTAACTCCTCCTCTTGAGGCTTAAGTATAACCTTGTCCCTTAAATTTACAACCCAACCGGGTTGCAAGCCATAAAATATCTGTCTTGGATCCTTGCGGTCCGTTAGCATATCATATTCTGAATCATCCTCAATCCTCGGCAAAATATATCCATACTTCTGTGCCAAGACTAGGCGGTCTTCAGATATCTTCTCAGGATCAGCTAGGTAGCCCCTCTTTGAGGGATCTGTGTAATACTCAATGGCATCTGGTGGAGGCATCATTCTTCGAGGGATGGGCATACCTAAAATAATTTAATATGTATAAATCTTACAAAATAAGTTTTTTCATTTTATTCCATAAGATATGATATGTCTTGGTGCTACTTCTGATTAAGATTATGCAAAGTAATAATTTATTTCTATTTTAAAATAACAGACATAAATTCTTTCACATTCATCACCCTGTATGTTCTTAATTCAAAACTGAGTTAAGACTATATTAATAAAATTTTAAAATATGCTGTGATAAACACATATTACTTCATTATTAAGTGAATAAAGTGAACATACCCCTTTCGAAAAATTTCTTGGGATTTACCATGGCCTGTAGACTGTGTTGGTCATAATATGCAGTGGTAATCACGCCACCGGCTTTCTCTATCATGGCTATAACCAATTCGCTAGCCCACTGTACTTCAATGTTGATCTTAGTATTAAATATATCCGCACCCTCGTCCGTTAAATTAACTCCAAATTGGTGTTGATCAGGTGATAACTTATATAAGCCAGTGTTCATAATCGCCACCAAGTCAATGGGTTTTGAAATGTCCAGTCTATTGGTATCGATAGATTTTTGTAAATCTAACATCGACAGTGGAGGATATTGCCGTCTTAAGCTATAATAATGGAAAATGTGAAAGTATGAGAACATAGACTCTGATGAAATACTTACTGATGTCCCTTGTAGTAGGGCTCATATGGAAACCGTAAATAAAATGGATTATTTCCGGTTTCATAACCTAACCGCATATAATTTTGTCTCTGGCCGGAACCCTTGTTACCCGCTCCATGTTTATCTCCGCCGTGTTGACCTCTGCCTCTAGATTTTCCCTAAAAAGACTTGGGAAATGGTGCAATGTAAATTTTATTGACCGGGTACATACCTTTTTTGCAGCGGGATTATTTCTTAGATTAGCCAAACATATTCGAGGTAAGTATCGTAGTAAACTTAGAGCTTTATCGGCTGATTGCGGCATATTTCGATACTTTTATAGGATTTTAGGACACCTGATTTTTTAGAAAATTAAGTTAAGTTTCTAAACACAGAATCCACAGAATACTTAATACCACAGAACAGATACAAAACTTAATTTATAAAGTAACCATAGACATTATTTATTGACAGAAAAGTGTTCCCATGTACCAAGTTATGTTTAGCCACTCTTTCGTGACGAAACCTGATGCCATTTTTCCATCACGAAAACATGGTATCATGGGCCCCCTGTCTTCTATTTAAGTCATCTATGATTTGATTCGATGAATCGGTTGTTTTCTACATGAACTAAACGTCTACGTTATATAATAATGTACTGACACGATAACGTTTCCTCTGCAATATAGTCTTACGATAACGTTCCCTATATTTTTTACTGGCGTACGTGAAAATGTAGATTAATTGTAAGGGGTATACAGATTGGGACATTTATATGATTGTTTCTTATAAAAGAACTTCTTAAGCATAATAATCAATTGATCTTTATTGAATTTATTTTCATACAAAATTTTGTTGATACATTAGTTGCGCTTTACAGTGATATGTAACTTAAACATAAACTAATTACTTACAAATATGTTATTAAAAGCTAAAGAAAACATAATATAATGATATTATAATAACGAAATGCCAATTTAAATCAAAATCACTTAACAGCTGACACTATTTCAGTTAAGGGAAAATATGTATAACAAATACATTGGTAGCATACAAAAATATAAGTGAATAACACTAACCCATATGCAGAAGCAATGAAGGGTGCGGTAACTATCGTTACATTCCATTAATGTTATTTTTCACCATTTCAGTATGCTTTTTTTATATTTGCTTCTGGATTTATCTGTACTGTAAAGTAATATATATGAGGTCGTCTGTGTTAAAAATCTAAGACGAAAATTGATACATTAGCTATTTAACCAAAACCGTTTATGGGTGACAACAGGCATATTACTGTTTGTTTTTGCACGCATTAGTCATACATAAAAAACATTTAAATAAACATAATAAGAATATACCAACAAAATATACTTTGTTGAGGTTTATATTTATATTTGGAAGAAATTATGCATATTATAAATAACACTGTGTAATAGGTAAACAACATCTACAACGTATATACATAACACAAGATTATGTACTTAAGAAAAACTCTAAAAATAATCCTATTGTAAGCATATAATGATATATCTATACCTTTAAAACTAGAAGATAAACAAAAATAGGTTAATGAGAAGAAAATAGAGGATAGTATATTTCTAACTTTTCAATCACAGAGAGAATACGATGTAGTAATATTTGACCTGATTTGAGAAAACAGTTCAACACGAAGTAAACTGAAACATTATAATATTATAAAAAAATCATTTATCATTAAGATGTTTTGCTTCAACAACAATATTTCCATATTCGAGACATTCGAGAATATTCCTAGATTTATTCCCTCCGCGTGAGAAAATCGTCTAGACTAACATTATAATTAACTTAAATCTTAATAAAACATACCTATTAATAAGATAGGTATATAATCAAAATGTTACGCAACAAAGAGAATCTATCAACGTTTCTAAACCAGCAAGCATATAAGTTGAGATTACAATACGCCATTATCAAATTTATAAAAATATTATTCAATAAAGTAAAATTCTTTTCTCTACCGCCTTCCTGCATATGGGACATTCGGACATCTGATCGCCGCACATCTGGCAGAGGCCATGTCCGCACAAGAAAATCATGTTTTTCAGACGATCCAAGCAAACTGGACACATTGTCTGAAATAGAAATACGAACTTATTATGAAAATTTACCATATACATCAATACTAAGCTAATGTATATTCCATGAACATTTATTGAACATTAACCGTAATATTCGTTTGTGATATTTAGCGCACTTTGGTAGTATATACGGAAAAGTTCCCTACCTGTTCCTTAATGTCCTGCAACTGTTGTTGCAATTTCTGGATGTCATTGGTGCTAGTGGTATCCCTGCCGCCATTATTCATGATCGGTCCCTGAGGGACGGTAATCTCGCTTGAAGAAGGCTTAATAATTTCTTCTTCAATGTCAGCTTTCACCTCCGAAATGGTACCTAGTCCACCAGAGCATACAGCCATGGGTACAATTAACTCGATCTGCGAGCGGCACATAACGCATTTCTTCATTATTTGGGCACAACTCTCGCATGCGCACATGTGGCCGCAGGGCTTGAAGAGGACCGACGATTTCTTGTCGGAGCACACGAGGCACTCTTCAATCTGTATGTAGATAATAGACACATTAAATATTGTATTACACATGAATTTGACATCAATATCAGTCTTGGATATTCCATGATATACTTATTGATGAATATTCACTGAATGTCTGTTTCGGATGTAATATTGAGAATATGAAAAAACTGCGGTAGTGAATGTAAGTCAACATATAAAAAAAAAGGATAATTATTTAAAGCGAATGCCTATAAGTTGTGAAAATTCCTAGTACATTCATAAGCCTTCTCACCAATAACTATCAATATTTGTGTAGGATATTGAATGTAATTTGTAAGTACGAACAAAATTAAGATTGAAAACTATTCTCTAGTATTAGTTATATATTTATAATATGTTTTTTGAATATTCACGTTCAATATTCCCCAGTATTTTTATAAGTATGGAAGAATACAAGGGTTAATGATTAAGCCGCGAACGTATATTAATATGTATATAAATATTCCTCGAACATTTATGAGTTTTAATTTAATGAATATTCCCAAAATGTTTATATTAGATATTTTAAGTATGTTCATTTATGGATAAGAGCATTTCGAATCTATTTTTAATATTTGTGAATTCATAATCCTAATATATCCTGAATGTTGGTCTGAATATTCCACATCCAGTGGGAAATAAGAAAAAGTACGAGTATTAACAAATATTTCATAAATATTAACTAAGGTTATTCCTGATATCGGTAGATATTCGTGATGACAGACATTTGAGAATGTTTATATCGATATAACACGTATTTACTAATAGAACAAATATTTTAAGCGTCCGTTTTGGACATTTTGCATTCATACATAAATTTTAAGTACCCTAGCTGTGAACATTAATTAATTGAATATTCCGTGATTATTCAGAATATTTTTAGGCACGCATTATATCAATAACAACTTTATTTCAGCATTATTTTATTAACTAATTTGAACATAAATATTATACTTTTGATAATCAATTTTGGTGATTCAAAATTTATTTTGTTCATAGAATAAAGAATTATTAATCGACGAACATTATGGTGTATTGTTAATAACTCGAGTAAAATATGCCTTTACACTTCTTATTAATTTTATTTCATATTCAATAAATATTTAGTTAATATCCATTGAATATTCAGTAAATATTCTGAGTATTAATTTAATTAATGAGGGGCTGTTTAATTACTGTTATGAGAGCGTTCATCGGCAAATTTACCTTGATCCTAGTCACTACAGATTCCCTGCATATCAAACACTTCTTGACCCTAGGCCCGCAGGCGGAGCAGCAGGTCACGTGACCGCAAGGCTGGAACAACATCTCCCTCTTGGCGTCGGAGCAAACCAGGCACTCGTCCAGGCTCGAATTAATGTTCGAGTTCTGAGTGTTCTGATTCGGCCCCATATCCATCTCGCCGCTCTGCTTGTCCTTGTGGCACTTGGTGAGGGTCTTGCAGAGGTTCGGATCGGGACAGAGGTCCAGGGGAGTCTGACCCTTCTTGTTCTTGATCGTGAGATCGGCCCCATTGCCGGCAAGGAAACAGGCTATGCTCGCGGAGGATTTCTTGTCGGAACCTTGAGTTCCCAGGCCCATGAGGAGTTTTCCTACGTCCTGCACGTCTTGCAGCTGGCGCAGCTGGGAGAGGGTGTGGTGGCGCAGCGCTTCGTGAAGCGGGGTGTCCCCGTCTTTGTCGGCTATGTTCAGATTCGCACCTTCTCTCACGAGAAGCTGAAACAATTGCGTAATGGGTAAGGACCAACATATGTATGTACAGTTGGTACAATTGTTCAAATGATAGTTTTTGTATGATTATTATACTATTATATTTTTTAAAAGTAGCACTAGTAGTTGTATATTAGGGCTGGACGAACAGTGGAGTGTGAGTTCAGTGAGTGGAGCGTGAGAGTGAGTGGTTTGTAGTGAGTTCATTCGGATGCAGTAATTAAAAAAGAAGACCTACAACAATTAAGAATTTTATGCAAATTACTATACATCAAATTTATAAAATGCCTACATCAACAACGTTTTCATACTTTACGTTACGAAAATTTACACGTAGCGGGCCAAAAACTAGAAGAAGTCTGGAGAAGTCCAAAGATGAGAAGTCAAAAATTTTAGTAAGAGACTTTAAATCGCTAGCCTTATTCGGGGCCATAAAAACATTTTGGTACTTTGAATTTTAGTCATGTTTTAATATTAACTTCCTAACCTTTTAGGCTGCACGTTTCAGCTTTACAAATACTCCCACAATACTAAAATTGTCCTTTAATTAAGCAAATGAAGATCAGAAAATATCTTTTATTTTGCAACTTATATCTCAATTAAAGGTAATTGACGAAAAACTGTTTGGGGATAATATTTGATCAAGTTCCTGATTTGATTAGACTTGACCTAATTAGAAGTATACTAATAATGTTTTTATTAACTTTATCAGTAGGAAATCCTCTACGACACGTACCTAAATTGTACGAAAATCAGTTCTTAGTAAGAAGTAATTGACATAAAAATATCATTTGAGAGGATCGCTATCCTAGGACTACATTATCAAATGATGGTGGTCCCCAAGGATCCCACCTTAGCACCAAACCATAAATACTTTACTATAAATCATAATGCAACAATAACTAGCTAGTTGTTCGTTTATATAATTAACAGTTCATTCTAAATCTTTGGCATTGATTTATTTATATGGTAAAAACCTACCCTGACTATCTGAGTATGTTGCCGCTCGACAGCGAGATGAAGAGCAGTTTGCAAATTGACGTTCTGCAGGTCCATGTTGGCTTTGCCGTGAAGCACTAACTGTTCGGCAACCTCGACGTGGTTGTTGAGAGCAGCCAGGTGTAGTGCAGTGTATCCATCGTCTTTCTTTTCGTCTACAATCCAAGGTCTCGGGAGTTTTGCCAGCAGGATCTTCATAGCACTGAAACAAATACAGTAACTATATAGTTAGGATTATTTCTTGTCGCCACAATTGCGTTTTCAAACCGAAATATTGCCGAAATATTCCTTATATTTAACTGATTATTCTTCTACTTTGGAGTTTCTAGATCAAAGTTTAAAAACTGCGTTTACAAAGTAAACGTTTTTAGATATTACAAGAAATTTTACTCCTTCCAAAAAATTTCCAGTCTGTCTATCCGTATTATACATACTCTAAATTTAATGGTATTCTGAGTTTATCGAGTATCGAGCATTTATCGATGATCAAATATACAGTTTCGAAGGTTTTGCAGAGTTATCCACTGCACAAAATATTTAAATATTTAATGAGACGAATGATGATTTTACAAATTTGTACAAATTAATTTCATTACTATTGTCGATTCCCGCCACTCAAGCACTCACAGAGAGAGTTTTTTCTGTGATGAATATTAAGTGGCGGGACGAAAGAAACACAGCGTCTCGGAAATTGATCAAAAATGAATTATTTATTTATCTAAACTTAAATATAGACTGCAAAGATGTTGCGAAGCTGTTTAGCAGTGACAATTATTTGTTGAATATTGCTAAAAGTAATAAAAAATGTTTTTAAACAAAATAATAAAGGAAAATGAATAATACTTTATTTTGATACAATGTTCTTTTTTCTTAACTTTAACAACGAATATACTGTATTTGCTCTAATAAAAGGGGGCAACCCTAAACCCAACTCACGTTAATCACCCGGTATATGTAGTGCTGCTAAAGTCTCGCTGTCTTATTTATCGTCTTATTCGTTTAAGAGCTGAAGAGATCTCAAAACATCGATACTGATACCATCCGAATGGCTCTCCACATACAATATACATATATCCGTCCACAGAATTGTATTGGCTATTTTGGAGAAGCCTAGTTGTTAAATAAATGAAATTGTCTCCGGGGTTCGTCGACCTTAAGGATCGCGGAGCGCTATCTTCGGATACTATTTTCGCTTTGACTTTATCGTCGACAAGTCGTAAATTTGCACACACACACACACACACACACACGCATATTCGCCTATCCCAGTGCCCTTTATTAATATAAGACGGGGGCATATCCGCCCATTCGGACGAAAATACGTCCGAGAGAATGGGGCTGTAAAAAATCCTTCGATCTCCAGAACTCGGTTGATGTTTGATGGGAATTTCTGTGGAATAGTTCATCCACTTCATTATACAAAGCGATAGGACCTAATTTTGATAGACAGACAAATAAAACGCCGAAGCAATCTCGACGTCTTCTCGGAATGGTCGTAAAGTGAGATAGTGGGTTGTAATAGTCGGCCCAAATTTACTGTTGTTAATTGTGGAAGAATTTGGACGGAGATAAAAAAATAAAGCTTAATAAAACCAGTGTATTATTTTTATATAGTGGTAGAGAATAAGAACCAAATGGCCTACAGCTAGTCTTATTTATATTACATCAACTGATGATTCATTTTCGAGAGAACAAAGGCAACACTAAAGTTAATCGAGTTTTCTGTTCACTAAAACTCCATTATAAATATGATTCCATTTTGATTCCCCATAAGTAAGAGTCCCAATAATATTTAAATTATAAATATCGTTAGTTTTCATTCAACAAATATAGTCACAACTTTCTTCAGGTGTCTTCAAGATGGGAATACATTATTACATTATGGTATATGGGTTTGGGCCTCATCAGCCACTGATCGCACGGGTAGTCCCTTGGCGATCACCTCTTATCCGGGTCATTATCAAAAAATGCTATCCCATAAAAGGAAAAATTTGTGTACGTCCCTCGCCTCGTCTAGGATAACAGGGGTCCCTAATATAAGGTACCTCTTCTCCTCCAGTGCGGGGCAGGTGTAAAGAAGATGAATCGAGGTTTCTTCGTCTTCTTTACAGTATCTGCAGGCCGGGCTGTCAGTCAGCCCCAGCTTGTGCTTATATGCATTCAGAGTACTATGGTGGCCCGTTGATTCCCACCAGGGTTCTGGCTTCGTGCTTGTTCAATTTAATGAATTCTTGAGCCCATTTCTCAATCTCTGAGTATTCGATGAAGAGTTTGGTTATTCGACAACCCGTTACTCCTCTCCATCTTGTATTGTGCTGGTCTCTTGCCCAGCCATTGATGCGGTCTCTGATCAGATTCCGACTTATTCCCACTGCAGGTTCTGGTCCATAGAGGTTTTCCCTGGTCCCTAGTCTGGCAAGGTTATCTGCAATTAGATGTCCCTTAATGCCATTATGCCCAGGTATCCATAAGAGTTCCACCGGTCCCTTCTCTGCTAAGTGGTTCAATGCTTCATAGCAATTATAGACCAGCTTCGACTTTGTCGTCGCTGGTCTATACGCCGCCCTGCTATCCCAGCAGATACATACATAGATGGGAATAAATCGACAACGTTTCTTTCTAACGTGTTATTTGATATTCAATTTGGTCAACCTTATGTCCCTTGATAGAACCAAGATACCCACAGGTCAAGAAACCACAGGCCAAGATAGTAAAGAAACGTACCAAATCGTCCAGACCAGACAGTACCAAGACAACAAGAGATACCAGATTCATAAGTGCCTTATTTGAAAATAATCCATGATGCAAGAGATATATTTATATAGATATAATTGCATATAATGGAAATAATTTATTTTATGGAAGAACATGATCGTCCTAACAAAAATGTCTCTAATAATGATGGAAGAAGTATTAAAAGTATAAAGTTTGTGATGATCTATGCATGATTTGGCTGATGATGGAAAATAACGAAATTGGACTTGTCCCGTTCTTTCAGCTTTAATAGAGAGGTAGAACTTTTTGAGGCATTAATAATAGTAATTCTCCGATGTATGGCAAAATTCACCCTCATCAAACGATGTGGATTAAATTGCTGACGATACTCAATCTTAAAGGCGTAAAGGCAATAAGGATGAGTTGAAACAGGAGAAGACAAGTAACAAATTTGTGATAGCCCACTTATGATAGATGATTGTCGGATATATGATAGAAATACTAAGACATAATAAATTATCTTGGTTTTGGAAAGGTGGCCATGGATTTTACAATAATTTTATTTATGTCAATAATTTTGTGGTTATCAAAATCTGTTAAGCAGTTCTCATGTACTTTTCTGCTATTATAATTGCTAATCTATTTAGTCAACTATTGCGATGTGAGGCATGTTTTAAAATGCAGTCATGTCAGGCTTCTTTACTGAGTTCAGCTAACACCAACACGACAAAGACACCTACCTTAAGTACTTCCAGTTTAAGTACTTTTGGTTTCAAGTTTCAAGTATATGATGATGATTATGAACAGCAGATATTTAATTATTTATTTATTTTTTTATATTCTACAAATGGGAGCTCTAGCTCCATTGATACAACTTTTTCTTGCACCAAAGATATATTAACATAAAAAATGCGACCTATTTAGAGTTCTTGAAATGTTTCTTTAATTTTAAACAGTAAACAGAAACGTTTTTTTTAATATTCTACAAATGCGAGATAGTTCATCGATCTAACTTTTTTCTTGCACCAAAAATATATTAACATACACTCATCTTTGGTTGGATATGTATGTAAATAGTTAATTTCGACATTTGCATGAGTTTCTAATATTTTCACGAGTTAAATAGGACCCCAAATGGGAACGGAATAAGTATAACAAATAAGCGTGTGCTTGCCTAGAGATGATTCTGTAGACATAAACATAATGATGCACGAATGGTAAATCATCTGGAACGTAGACAGGGACGGACCCTAAAGTTATGAAAAATTTCAAATAATAAACGAATAAAATTTACACATACGAGTATTTACAGAATATTAATGTGAATTTCGTTCAAACGTTCAGATAAATCTGGATGAACTTAAAAAACTCTTAAAATAGATTTTCTGAAATTTATTTATGCTATAATTTGCAACAACCTAAAAAGAATTTAAATCAATTTCGATAAAAAGAAAAAAAAGTGGAAAAACTCGTTAAAAAAACAAGCAATAAATGTTGTAAAAGGAGATGTATAGCGAGAGAAGAAATAGGCGATTTTAAAGGTTCTGGTGGCTACTTCAATTACAGCTCATCCAGACTAGGAACAAGTCTCAAAACTGCGATATCGGACCGCCCACGAGGTGCGCAGTAAATAGCCTAGTCTTTACTTCAGTCGCATTGAGATCTTTGCAGAGTGAATATCAATGAATATATATTGAATGTGAATGTACATAGAGTTCGATCTCGTTGCGCGTAAATTGCATCCTTTTCCTCTCGAATGCTGCCTCACTCTTTCTTCTACGCATATCTAGAGAATATCACACTTTTTCCTATTCTTGATGAAGAGTACTGTTCATCAAGAAGTACATTCAAGTCGTTTGAAAAATGCTTGGATATGACTAATGTTATCATGTGGATATTAATAAATAAAGTTCCTTTCTATTCCACGTATTTATACTCCCTTGATCAATTGTTGAAATATTCCCAAAACATTTTAATAGTATATATGAATATTGTAGTGTTCTGAAAACTCTCTACGCATGAAATTTCTACTTTAAACATTCCTTCAAAGTTTGTACTGGCCTTGTCTAGCGTTTGTTATTTTATGATGACCCTAATTATCTTTTTTATCGTTTCTCCAATAAAGAATTTTCTAATATTATTAATTGGGCTACACTAAATTGATGACTAACATAGTTTGAACTAACATTTTTGGAAAAGTTTATGGGATTAAAGCAAATGTAAACAAGTAACGTTACGTTTTCTTCTACATGCTAATACATAATTAATTCTTAACAAATATAGGTATGTCTATAAGAGACCCTAACAAATACATATGGCAACAAAAATCTCAATTAATAAATAAAATAAAAATATGTATTATAAACTCAACGAAATGTCAACCAAGAACGGTACTTGTGGACGGTCATGAGGTGTAATTCAAATCAAAAAACTTATGGTTGATTCTACAAGACGTTTTGAATTTCCAGAGAGAAATTGTGGAAGCAGATACACCCAGTACATCAATAAACCTTTATAAATACAAAATTGATAGTAAGTTAATGAGGTGTCTAAGATATTTGTCTACAACGTAAGATAAAATGTCAAAATAGTATATTGGACCATGTGAAACCAGTATTTTCCCTGAGATACATAACTTTTCATATATTTTTCGACGTGTTAATTTTTATTATTACTATCAAAAGGGAATATCTTCCATAATTTTTAATAAAAAAAAAGCAATTGTTGTTCTTTATCTTCTTTGTCAAAACAATGATGAGTCTCAATTCATTTCAATATTTGATCATTTTAGACTATAGCCTAAGTAATATTATAATTAAAATTAAAATATATGAATAATACAGCTGTATTTTTTCCCACTTTGTAAAATCGCAATATATTCTTAATCGCCAGTCCGGTCCTGCCTCCTGACAAAGATTACTACTGGTGATTCGGCGGCCGAGGCTAGACAGGCTAAGTCATCATGCCATCAACATATGTGCTACTTAAGTGGGAGAGCCACTAACGTATCACATTGTAATTCTGTTTTATGTTGCCCTCGACCCCCCAGTGCAGTGACGTACGGCCCAAGCCACAATTGAATTAAATTTAATGATACATCAACCTTCAAGCGGATACGTAATGAAAAAGGGAAAGTACAATCTCAAACGAGATCGGCGAGAGGGAAAACATCACGAAAACTAGTGTTGGGCCTTTGCCAGGTTGCCAAATTTTCGGCGAGTGTACTTGATCTAATCAGTACGATGACGTCATACAACAGATAACCGATAATTCTAAATGAGATATTTACATGGTTCTGTACCATTAGTTTCAATCTGATCAAGAGAATTAAGCAAGAAAGTCAGGAAGTTTTCCTTTATCAGTTTTAAAGAGAGGTTCACAAATACTTGATATACAACCCTTGGAACACCTCCCAAATGTAGTCGAAGTCCCTACTTTACACTCGTTTCGTTTTATAAAAAAAGAAAAACTGTTACAGTTTTGGTTTTTAACTTTGTATATACTCGTACAAAAAGAGAAGAAGATAAGAAAGCAGGTAATATTTAGTTAAATGTTTCCCAAGGACTGTCCTTCCTGTTTCTGACGGAAATAAACGAATACTCGTTGATAAGAGTTGTTAAACTCTTGATAAGAGTTGTTAATATAAGTAAGATGGCTTAAACCATTATTTATTGTACGTGAAACCCTGAAGTGAATAAGGAATTGATATTATGTCCGATAAAGGCAACCAATGGAATACAATTTTAATACCACAAGTTCATTTCTTCTGCCATAAGGATCACCAGACCTAACACCCCTTGATTTTCTCATATGGAATTAAATGACAAATGAACCATATATAATGTCATTGACAACGATATTGACACCGATATTCAGTGGGATTCAGGAACAAATCGTTCTCGATATTATTATGAACCAATGGTATTGAAGGAACCTAAACTGCAATTCTAGCACCAACCACCTCACACGACGTATAACAAGTCATAGAGTATCATAAGAGCATCTTACGTAATATTACGTGAAATTATTTTGCATATTATAATCCATTAAATATAAAATACGATAAAATATCTATGTTGTAAAATGTAATTAAATAAGGTGTGAGTGAAGTGAAGGTTTCTATTTAATTTCAAATAAAGATATTCAAGTTATTTAAACTTTTTAAGTACTATGAAGTTATAAATACCATGGTTATTTTTTAGGTAGCTGATGATTATTGTTTCAAAGAGTTAGACGTGTGATTTCGTTCTTGAATTCAATGTATTCTTATTCATTTATTTCCTTCAAGCCTTGCGTTTCTGCTACAAGTTTTTAAATATCATAACTAAGGACCACGTGTCTTACTATGGCTCACATAGAAAGGAACGATATAAATGATATAATTAATATATACAGTGACTGCTAAAAAGGGTGCACCAACAGTATTGGCGCAAATCTAAAAACCGAGACTCCCAATAATTTATTACAGTACTTTCTTTAATAAGTCACTGGGAGTAATTATTACAAAAAAATACATCGTAAGACAATTGTGCCTTACAACATATGTAGATAGATTTTGTAGATAGATTTTGTATACGACTGACAGAAATGGCAGTTGTCATGAACCGTAACTTCAAATGCAGTTGTCATGTATTTTTAAAATTAGATGAGGTAAACATTCTGGGATTGGAGAACGCAGACTCGAAATAAATCCCTCGAAGATTTATCTGTAATTTTTTTCAAATTATTCACATTTTTCTCTGTAAACAGAATCTAATTCAACTATCTGAATTCCTTGGCGGAATTCGGATAGTTTTTGTCTAGCCTTTAACTAGACACAGAAAAACACTATTTGTTTCAAAAAGTTAATATAAGAGGGCAATTTCCATGTTCTTAAATACCTTAGATCTGCGTATAAATCTAAACAGTGACTTCCGTTAATGTCACTAATGTCAGTAAAACTATAGCCACTATAATGGCAGTGTTACTAATATTATTCATGAGTCGCTTTCAATTTTCATCCATATATATATATAAACCAGTTTGAAGCCTTTGTAGCAAACGCTAAATCAATTCTATTGAAGTATTTCTGTGCATGACCGAGTTCCAAACATAAAACACCGTAAATATTTACATTACATTTACAACGCAATCTGGAAGCTGACCACAAATCTACACAGAGCCGTAAACAGAATGTATAATAATCCATCAACGTTCGATGACGAACACGCCGCTTCGACAGCCTCGGAGCCCCAAGGAGTGCCCGAAAATGGGCCTCGCACGCCACTGCGCCTCATCTAAATGCTTTTAATTGAAACTGTGCGCTATTTTACAGACAGTGTTCGCTTATTTAGCGGGCTCAAAATACAGGCTTAATTATTTATGAGTGAAATAATAATCCGTCTTCCACAAAAAGTCTTAATTTTGCTAAACGGCGTTCCGTTGCCAACTCTCGAGAGTGCTCAAGTTCACGATAATTGTATCTGTGCAGGAGGCATAGGAATTAAAAATAAGTTTGTGGCCGGCCGTAGCGGATTCCGTTACAGTGTACAAGGCTGGATAAAATTTATGTGAATTTATTAGTGAACGAATGGTAATACGCGTGACGTGGGCAATAAAATGCATTAGTTAAAAAAATGAGCACGTTTACGATGTTTAAAAAGGTAGGTAAAAGACATGTAATTACGTTAATACAATACGTTAAACACCTTAGAAGTATGTATATGTGATTTACTACTTGAAATATATTAAATATTCACGAAGTGTCTCAAGTCTCAAGTGTTATTATCAATATTTAAAGTAGTTCCCAAACGGGTCGGCAACTCCTAGGTGTCCAAGTCAGAGGTTTCCAAAATTAAAAAACAAGCACATTTATTAATACATTCATTTGCACTTCTTGGGGCGTCAATACAAGTAAATTAAATAAAAGAACGTCTTAATGTTTTAGTATTTTGCGCAATATAACACAAAACTAATAATAATAATGCTTTTATATGAGTAGATACATATATACGAGTATGTATACAGTATATAACTAAAATAAAAGTTAACTAAAATTGAACATAAATATAAGATAGAATGCTTTCAGTAAGTAACAAGTAGTTTAAGAAATGCCGTTGAATATTTTCAAATTGATTCATATGACTTAGATACTAGAGACACCAAATAAGGCTACAATATTCTAATTTCGAGTGAAGTAACGCAAAATATAAACACTTTAAGGTAGCAGGTTAAGTAGGTTATATTTAAGCATTAGAGACAAATCATTAATAAATAAGATAAAGAACAACAGTCCCAAATTTGAGCCTTGAGGTTCTCCAGGGGACGCTAAAATGGTCTCGGATTTGAAGCCATTATATGAAATAAATAATACCTATACTAGTAAATGAAAGAAAACACTTCGTAGGTTTTACAAAAAAACCAAGTAAAACCTACCAAGTATTTCCTTTCATTTATTAGACAAGAATGTTTCACCAAGTGCCCAGCGATCTCTCCATTTCAACAATAAATAATATACGTCTGGATAAATACGATTTGATTAAATTAATAAAATTACTACTGAATTCATATAATTTGAATTTTGAAATTAGTATAGGTATTATGATTGACCTTGACAAAGGCTTTCGAAAAATTAGTATACACCACATCCACTTGAGCTTTATCATCTAAGTAATTTGCGATTCATCATCATGAGGTCATCAGTCCTAAGACTGGTTGGACGCTAACCTCCAGCTTCTCCTATCTTGTGCTAACCTACGCATTTCGCTAATTGTGCTACAACCTACATCCCTTACTATTTGCGAGCAGTAGTCTAATCTAGGCCTACCTCTGCCTTTCTTCACTCCTATTTCTGCCTCCAAAATATCGTGGACTATTCCCCCATGTCTCAGCAAGTGGCCTACCATTCTATTTCTTCTCTTCTTTATATTTTTCCACATACTTCTTTTCTCGCCGACTTTCTCTAATACTTCTTCGTTTCTAACCCTATCAGTCCACGGTATTTTCATCATTCTTCGGTAACACCACATCTCAAAGCTTCTAATTTCTTCCTACTTGCTTCCCCTACCGTCCAGGTTTCGCAACCGTATAGTGCCGTGCTCCATACATACGTTTTAAAAAATCTCTTCCTTGTTTCTAAGTTTATTACCCCTGAGCATAAAAGTGCTTTATTTTTGTTAAAAGCTACTCGACCCTGCGCTATTCTTTGTTTTATATCTTTATCGCTTCTTCCATCCCAATTCATTTTACTTCCTAAATAAGTGAAGTCTTTAACTTCCTCCAATCTTTCATTATTAATTTGTACTTTCGTTTTTGCTCTGCTCTCGCGCCCTCTGCACACAATTTGCGATTATCTGGGCAAATTCTGCTCAATTTGTGCAACGTTTTGCTACAAATCCATGTTGATTAGGAGATAAGACGAATTGTACACCAAGATAAATGTGGTGTATAATAAACACTTTGAAAAGTTTTGCAAGATTTGACAGGATAGTGATTGGACGATAATTTTGTATATCAAATGCATGGCCACTTCTTAATACGGGGCAGATTCTTGCTACTTTCCAAACCTGAGGAGAAATGTGAGTAGACAGTATTAGATTAAACAATATGAGAAGTGGAGTTATTAAGGCCCTTGAACAATCTTTAATAAGAAAGTTCGGGATCTGATATTATCCCCACAAGTCATTTGGTTTTTAAGTTTTGATGATGATAAATGTCCGTTTCTAAATTTTACTACATTGATACAGGTAGAGTGATTGTCAGAATTTGTGTTTATAGCTTGCACATCATCAGTGGAAAAGATACTGGAACTTCTGGGATCACCCTTAAAGTTTTTCTGCATTGATGTTAAATAGTTGTTATAGACATCAGATATTTATGCATTAATAAAGTCTTGTAATGTGTTGAACTCAGAATCAGTAAGATCAAATAGGTGATTTGTTACAATGGTAAGCGTTCAGTTTAATATTATTAATTATTCCAGCAGTGTACCAAGCTGCTGTATATTTACGCTTATTTTTTTATACACAGGAACAAATTGATCAAATTAACATATAATTTTTTACATTTTTACATATTATGTATTACATTATTTACATAATTTTTCCATAAAATGCTTCACATGTATGTGTAATTAACATCAGTATTTGTAGAATTAACATAGAAGTCTGCTAGGTACAAATAGTAACTTCAATCGACTCTCGACGATGTTGTTTTGATTTATAAAACGTATATCGATTATCGACTACAGTAAAACCGAGTTTTGTGGGTTTTGTTTCTTGTTAAAGATATGAACTAACCTTCTGTGACACTTTTATAAAATAAAATATATATTTATTTACTGATATAAACTCTGTTAAACATTTTTAGTATTAGAATCGATAAAAACGTTTTATTAAAAAAAAAATGGCACCATGTATCTTCAGACAATAAGAATTTTTAAAACATATTTCTAGGGTTATAAAAACAAAAACGTATACCAACGTTCCAAATAGATTCAGACTGAATTTATGTCTTACAGTTGGCGGTTGTAGATTGGCTGATTGAATTTATTAACTAAGTTTTATTGTCGCCTTATTATTATTATTATGAGTTCATTTACATCGTGATCAGTGGCATGGTTGAATTACTTTTACTTTATTGGAATTAATTGTAGCGTGGCAGTATTAGCATGACTGATTTCACATTTAATAAAACTTAAAAGATTTTATTATTTGACAAAAATAAAAATTCTATACACACCGTTAGCAAAATATTCAAAAATAAAGTTTAAAACTACAAACTCAATTCGGAAAAATTAGGCAAGACATAACTGAAATTTGGATACAGAACAAAAGTAGCCTTACGGTAGATTCTTGTATGCGTTATGCGTAAATAGAACTTATCTGAATGATTTAATTATGTTGAACATGAATTAACCTGTAACAGAAATTCATCTATCAGTAAGTGCAACATAATATTTCTGTTTATTACATAGTATAGATATGGGAATATACATTGAGAATAGTGGCCTTAGTATAGAGCCTTGTGGCAAGTCGTGTTTAACAGGTTTATTTGAATCAGAGTTGCTATAGTGGACACAACAATATTTACACATGATCAGCTATAGACTAAAGGCATGCTCTGTGAATGTAAACTTATAAAAATTCATATACAGAGTGAAACAGTTGGCAAACTGGAATCTATCACTTGGATATTTATCTTATATATCCAAATTGCTTTCGTTAAAATTTCCACTCAGTGTTCTAGGAAAATGCGTTCTAAAAACCGCGTACAATCTCTGTCTTCATTAGTTCCATGTGTTTGCCTCACCTACTGATATGAAAAACCTTTCTCCTACGTTTCAGGGAGGTTGGGTTCTTTTGTGTAAGTTCATTTTCCGACGCACATCTACACGATTCCCTCGACACTAGAATATCTCCTTCCTGGGGCCTAATTATATTATAAAAGCCCAGGCAGCGATACGTGAAGAGTTTTTGAAGTATGAGATAACGTTCAGCGGAAAACCACCATTCATTTCGGGTGGCTCTAGCAAGCCGGTTATGCAGTTTTGAAATTATCCAATTAGGTGTCTCACCTTTTCTCACGTGGTGAATATATATAGGGTGTGCAAATTTTAATGTTTTATCCATATAATACACTAGGCACAAAAATTAAGGGATATAAAAGAAATCCTAAATTTTTAGGTAATTTTCAAAGGACTGTAACTTGGAGAAAAACAGCCGCAGAGTAACTTAAAAAAAATCAAGTTTAAGCTCCAAGTTTCTAGTTTTGAGATCTTGTGCTCAAATAACGATTTTTCACCATCAAAAGTTTTTGAGTAACCATAAGAAAACCATCGGAAAAAAATTAAAAATTTTTGCTTGCTTTTCAAAAGGCCCACGGTTTTCAATAAATTGTATTCAGTAATTTCTTCATAAGGATTTCTTTGATTAATTTCACCCTCTTTAATTTGAGTGGTCTAAAACCCTTGCAGGATGATTTTTCGCTAAGTTATTCAAAGCAAAAAAGTTCGATTTTGGTAATTAATTACTCGAGAAATAATGATCGTACAGAAAATTCAAGTAGGGTTTTAAAAACTGCAAAGTATCCTCTACAATTATATCTCATTGGTTCTTGATAAAACAAATTCCGTGTGAGAATGTTGATTGAAAAAGATATGAAAAATTGCGTATATTGGGATATTCGCTTAACTTGGCATAACTTTGTAAATAATGGATAGAATAAGGATGTTGACTGTTAACTTTTAACCTCAAAATATCACAAGGAAATCCTGAAAATTTCAAAACGCTGTGATTTTTTTTCATTGTGTTCGGAATGATTGAATTTGTTTTTGCTAAAAATCAATTTAAGGATGAATTTTTCATTTTTTATTAATTTTTTTATGTTGAAAATGTTTTTTTTGCAATAATCCATATCTTTTTTATCAAAAAATTTTAATTATTGTAGAAAACGAAATGTAGATAAAATACAGGCGGAAATTTTGAAATGTGCGGGACAGAAAGTAGTAAATAGGATGTTTGAACTGGTAAAATACATATACGAAACGGGCGAGATGCCGGAGGATTATAAGAGGATTCGTTACTATACCGAAAAAGAGAGGAGCCGACAAATGCGAGAACTTTAGAACGATTAGCCTAACCTCCCATGCGTCAAAAATCTTAACCAGAATAGTGCAGAAGAGGATGGATAATAGAGCGGAGGAAATACTAGGAGAAGACCAATTCGGGTTTAGGCGAAATAGGGGAACTCGCGAAGCTATTCTAGCGCTAAGAGTAATGTTAGAGAAAACAATAGAAAAAGGAAAGAACGCTTATATAGGATTTGTAGATTTAGAAAAAGCTTTTGATAACGTAAGATGGGAAAAAAATGTTCGAGATACTAAAGAGCGCGAGAAAGAAGTATAGAGATAGGAGGGTAGTACACAATCTATACAAAGAGCTAACTGCTGTTATAGAAGTAGAAGGGGAAAAAGGGAAGTAGGTATTAGGAAAGGAGTAAGACAAGGATGTACGCTATCACCACTAATTTTTAATCTGTACATCGAAGAGGCGATTAATGTGGTAAAAGATAGAGTAGATTTCGGAATTAAAGTACAGGGACAGAAACTAAAAATGCTGAGATTCGCGGATGATATAGCAGTATTAGCATCTAGTAAAGAGGAATTAGAATCAGCATTGAACGAAATGGAGGCAGTGTTGATAGAGGAATACGGAATGAGGGTGAATAAAAACAAAACTAAAGTGTTAGTGTGCAGAGGGCGCGAGAGCAGAGCAAAAACGAAAGTACAAATTAATGATGAAAGATTGGAGGAAGTTAAAGACTTCACTTATTTAGAAAGTAAAATAAATTGGGATGGAAGAAGCGATAAAGACATAAAAGAAAGAATAGCGTAGGGTCGAGTAGCTTTTAACAAAAAGAAAGCATTTTTATGCTCGGGGGTAATAAACTTAAAAACAAGGAAGAGATTTTTGAAAACATATGTATGAAGCACGGCACTATACGGTTGCGAAACCTGGACGGTAGGGGAAGCAAGTAGGAAGAAATTAGAAGCTTTTGAGATGTGGTGTTGCCGAAGAATGATGAAAATACCATGGACTGATAGGGTTAGAAACGAAGAAGTATTAGAGAAAGTCGGCGAGAAAAGAAGTATGTGGAAAAACATAAAGAAGAGAAGATATAGAATGGTAGGCCACTTGCTGAGACATGGGGGAATAGTCCGCGATATTTTGGAAGCAGAAGTAGGAGTGAAGAAAGGCAGAGGTAGGCCTAGATTAGACTACTGCTCACAAATAGTAAGGGATGTAGGTTGTAGCACAATTAGCGAAATGCGTAGGTTAGCACAAGATAGGAGAAGCTGGAGGTTAGCGTAAAAACAATTTATGATAAAATCACTGAAAAAAAAATTATTGAAGTCCGTGGAAGAACCTTTTGAAAGGCAGGCAAAAATTTTCCATTTTTTCCGATGGTTTTTGTATGATTTCTCAAAAACTGCTAATGGAAAAAAATGTTGAACACGAGATTTGAAAACTGGAAACTCGAAGCTTTAATTCGCTTTTTTAAAATTGCTCTGCGATCTGCAATTATTTCTTTCCAAGTTACAGCCCTTTGAAAATCATTTAAAAATGTAGGATTTTTTTACATCCGTTAATTTTTGTGCCTATTGTCTAATCGATAAGTGTAAAAGATACGAAACAATAGCAAACATTTTCGACGTCTGCTCTTGAGATAAATTCATTGGTGAAAATAAAAATATACTATCGTCGTTTGCTGTTGCAAACGTTGCTTTTTGTACAGTTATTTAGAAATTTAATAGTTAACAATTCTAAAACTATCTCCATACTATGAGGTGGTAGATCGTATTGCTAAAGGAATATACTTTTGAAAGCAAGATCGAATTATAATTACCTCCAATAATACATTCTAATATATCGTATTTTTCGTTTTTCTTTCACTGTTCATTAAATTTTTAAGGACATAAATACGAGGATAAAAATGAAAATGTGATACTTCAATAATAGATAGTTTAATATAATTCTACATGAAATTCAACAGATCAGAGAGTTCTTTCAAATGGTCCAATAAAAAAATGAGACTTTTCATTGAGAAAATATCAGAAAAGAAAAATCATGATTTCAAAAAAAAAACTTAAATTCTATTACGCAACATGTACCGAAAAGTGGAAAACATTTTAACTATAACTCAAATATAAAATAGCAGAGTTCGGTTTTCGCCAAACAACCGAATTTTACTTAAAAATAAACAGTTTTAAGACTTTAAAACGGACTTTTTCGCACGTAGAACATCTCTATCTCGAAATTGAGTGGCCGAGAAAAAATAAACCAACACATAAATGCAGAATATGTGTTTTATGCGACAGTTTTACTTTTTTCATTTTCTTTTTCAAATAGTCCTATTGTCAAATAGCACCGTCGTGCTATCTCATGGCCCATGGACAGGGTGGGGTGTGTCCTATCTACATCAAAATCAATAGATGTCATCTAGTAGACACCCCTAATCAGAATCAGTCGAAACCCGATCGATCCGACACGATTTAATTGAGTGATCGTGCTAACAAAAAAATTCTAAAGTAGTCCATCATTGTGCTTTCTCATGACCCATGAAAATGGTAGAGTGTGTCATATCCACCTCAAAATCAATAGGTCGGTCTGGGAGACGTTCCCGATCAGAATCAGTGAAAACCCGATCAATCCGACACGATTTAGTTGAGTTATTGTGCTAACAAAATTATTAAATGCCGACGACAACGACGATAACGACAACGGTAACGACAACGGCAGCGACAATGACAACGACAACGACAACGACACACACAGCAAAATTTTCTAAAAACCATTGTGATTTTTAGGCAGAAAAACGGAAAATAAACCCAAACAATTTTATTTTCAACTCTTCTTTACACGATTACGTGTTTTTTATATATTTTATATATTTTTCTCCGAATCTCTCATAGTTATCGCAGAACTCCCATAGAAATTGCCCATCCTGTACGTTATATTAGTTTAAAATTACTGTTAATTAAAACATGTGTACTAATCCGAACTTTATATCCTTATCTGAGTCAGGAATCTTTGTTTTAATTGGTGCGAATTGTTACAGCATCGTGATGATTAATTTTGATTTTAATTAATTCGATTTGAAGAAAGTCATTACTTCCAAGTCCAAGGCCTAGTACCGGACAGAAAATTAGAGGCAGGCAAAAAAACCGTAAAACGGCAACATATTGATTAAGTTTTTCATCACGCTCAAAATTACTTTCACCTTATGTACATGTACAAATATAAGGTTATAAATATAGCCTGGTAATTTTTTATTTATATTTATAATGAAAGTTGCGGTACTCACTTTTCATTCAATAATTAACGTGGGTATACCCTGAGTAAATATAATTTGAGTTATTTTCCATTTCGCCCATTTTAAAATATGCTAACGCATAAATCACGGGAAATAGTGCTTCCGCCCGCGACCGGCAATATTTTTCGCCCAATTTTCTGTTAAATCATGATTAATCCATTCTTTAACGCGCTTTGCGCCCTTTCGGAGACCCTCTCTGTCTTCATGGTTGTTTTAAGAGCCGATGAAGGCCTTTAAAAAACTTGGCATATGAGAGCATTCAGTTAGTCAGTCGTCTGTTCCGTGGCGGTGCTAGCATCATTTTGCGGTAGGGCGAAAATATGCAGGAAATATCTAGGGTGAGCGAGGGCGTTGAATATATTGTTTTATGTGCGAATGTGATATAGTGGTGTTATAAGAGGTTGGGCGACTGGTTGGGTGAAAAGGATTTTGCCTGGGCGCTTGCCCACCCGTGCCCACCCCTGTCACCGCCACTGCGTCCGTTGCAAAGTGTTGCAAAAAACCAAACGGCATCTGAATAAAGTGCAGTTAGTTCACGAAGATGATTTCGATTACAGATTAGCTCTCTGCATGGTCATAATGGGCGAATAACACTGCATATTTATTAAATTAAACAGTTTTTTCTAATGAAGTCAGAAAAACTATTCAATTCTTGAAAAATATTCGAGGACCTTCTCTTTAAAGGACATTGTACAGACGAAATATTAGATACCGTTGATATACCGTGATAATCAATCCCAGTTACACGAAACATGAAAACTGTTTTGAAGTTTTCGTAATCAAATGCAGAATTTACATAGATTATCATTTTGAGAACGTTTATATCAAATATTTCCACAATGTCATTTACCATTATCATTATTAAATAATCTTATACTCGTAGGTATTAAGCTTTTCATTGCTTCATCATTCTTCTACAAATTTACATCACTTCTTCGTATCATTATGACACGAGTTATTATCTTCGCTTCATCGCATGCTTTCCTTACTCTTTTGATATTCCTGCAATGCTATTGTTCCATGTTGTTAATGGTTGACCTCTGTTATCTTCTTGACATGTCTATTGTTGTTCATTCTTATTAAATATTAGATATTAGTAGATATTTTAAAATCCTATTTATTAGATAGACACTTGCGAATTAAGCAGGAAAATGCCTTTTAAAGAAATCAAAGCAGGAGTTCCACAAGGCAGTGTTCTAGGCCCTGTGCTCTACCTTCCATATACATGTGATCTGTCAGAGGTAGAAAATAATGTTGTAGCTACTTTTGTCGACGATACTGCCATAATAACAACGGGTAAAAGTAATATAGTAGTAAACAGTTAATAAACTTCAAAATGCCATCAATAAATTCCAAAACTGGACCAATAAATGGATAAGTAAATTAAATGAAGAAACATCAGTTCATATCGATTTCACTAATAGACACATCGAACATATTCCAATAAGTATGAATGGACGAGTAGTCCCATATTCCAATACAGCCAAATATGTCGGTCTTACCTTAGATACGAAGATTCGCTGGAAAGCTCACGTAAAGAAGAAAAGAGAAGAATTAGGTATAAGATATAAGAAAATGTCTGGCTTTTGGGTACGAACTTAGCGTTGTCGATACATAATAAGCTACTCTTGTATAAGCAAATATTGAAGCCGGTGTGGACTTATGATATTTAGTTTTGGGGTTGTACTAGAAAGTCTAATATTAAAACTATACAAACCTTTCAAAATAAAGTACTATGCAACATAATTAGTGCACTTTGGTATATAAGAAATGAAGATCTCCACCGAGATCTTGGAATAATAAACGTTGAGGTACAGATTAAAAAATTTGCAAGAAGCCACGAAGGAAAACTTCTACAACAAGAGAACATCGAGACCATCCAGCTCCTTGATAACTCCAACCAAATAACAAAACTCAAGAGGATTAATGAGTTAGTGTAGTGCTTTGAGTGAAATTAAAAGCAGAGCAATTTGTGAAGTGCACAAGAAAAAGTATCATACTTGTAAGAAATGGCTAAGAAGACATTAATGGGTGACTCTTAGAATTTAAGTAATTTAGTATAATAAGATTAAGAAATAAGTTACTCGTTAGTCTTAGAATAGATTGTAACAATAATTTAATGTAAAAAAAACTTATTAAATGTCCAGCTCTTCTTCAAGTTTCCTTTCCTCTATCTTACTCTTCCATGATTTTGTTCCAAGCTGTTCTCTAATGTTAAAATGCGACAAATAGTTTTTTCATACATCATTTGCACCCTGTGTGCTTTCTTATGAAGATTTTAATTGCGTGTGTGACAAAACAGCCTACTTTATATTGTTTAATTTAAGCGCATTTCTTAGGAAACGCGGTCCCGGTCGGTCCGTAGTGTACAAAACTGACGTTATATTATAACTAATAGCTATAATAACATAACGCAACCTACAAACTGAAGCTTGACCTTTCATCTTTGACCTTGAAAATGATCGTAAATTGCTATCGAAGTTCATTTGCACGCCCATTACGTCACATCCGTCCTTTATAATATACATATTTAGGCATCGAGATGTTTAATAATGAGCTTATTACTTATTGGTACTGCTACTTTAATTTGTTTATAGAACGGAGCTAACCACATAATATTTTTTTAAGACTCAGCTTCAGTGTCGTAACAACATTTTTGTGAGAAATCTGAAGTCGCTTCAAGTGCTTAGAGGTAATGAATGAGTACAGTAGAGATTTTTGTAGATATTTAGTATTATTATATAAATAATATAGTGTATACAGTGTGTTAAAAACGTCAAAATATATTTTTTTATACAATTAAGTCAGTTATTCCAGAAAGATAGCTTAACAACTTTCTATCATTTATTCCACATATAATTGATATCCACAAAATGGAATAAGTAACAATTGAAGGGGTGGCTGCAACAACGTTGTATCTACAGATTTTGCGAAACCGAGTTCTTGGTGAAACAACGTTGCCTGCGGATCCCTTATCTGGGAACTGGGAGTTGCACATGCTATTAGATAAATGAGACTATAAGTGAAAATTATTTATTTGTTTATATTATTTTTCTTAATGATGGCAGGAGGAACATATTTTATGGATACTGAAAATATGGATACTGATCCATACTGATAGTATGGATTTTGGAGGTACAATGTTGTTGCGGCCACCCCTTCAATTATGTAATGGTAACTATATAGAAATATAGTTTCCTTACAGCTTAAGCCATGCTCGACGTATTCTATTTATTAATTAATGCTGCCCTTTACCCTGGCATATTTGAATATTTTAAATAAAAATTTACGCGAAGTGGCTAACTCCGGCCCTATACGAAAGCTTTATAAAAGGAAAACCAACAAAGAACAACTTTATAGACAACTTAATCAAGACGTACCTAATGAAAATATGAATCAAAGTAATAGACACGTCTTCTTTAAAATTATACCAATTTATTTCTAATTTACGCCGCACAAAAAAAACTCGCAGGTACCAAGCCGTATACAAGGCGCAAGAAAGTTGTTTTAAGTGATGAACGTTACCGTAAATTTAAATGAAAATACTGTGCTTTATTTTAGTGCTTTATCCAAATATTCATTTCTTGTGTTATTTTTTGAAATAGTAATATATTTTTCTCTATCCTTAGTTATTATCCTTGATTATGTTTAAAGAACTGAAATTGTACGATTTGTTTTTTTAAAAATAATAGGTTATTACAATAAAAAATAAAATGAATAAGGAAAATATGACATTAAGATAGGATGGTGCTAATGCACAAAACAAATATTTCTTTGGTTCGCTCAACATCTAACCAAAATATTTAGTTCGCATTATATACCAATAACAGAACAGGAATAAAATAAATTAAAACATTTAGAAGCTCATTTTCAAATGGATTAATAAAAAAAAAATAACAAAAGAACTAGAAATACTAAACAATAAAAAAGTGAAATAAAAAAAATACAAGCAAAGAAACCAATCAGGTTATTGTTAATGATTTTAAATCCGAAGTTGCAATTACATACGGTGTTCTGAGGGCCGACCAAAATCGCACCCAGGAGAAGGTATGTATCTGCTCGGATAGCAGGGCGGCGTTGGCAGCCCAGAACTCAGCAACGACAAAGTCCAAGCTGGTCTATAATTGCTATGAAGCATTGAACCACTTGGCAGGGAAAGGACCGGTGGAACTCTTATGGATACCTGGGCATAATGGCATTAAGGGAAATCTAACTGCAGATGACCTTGCCAGACTAGAGACCAGGGAAAACCTTTATGGACCAGAACCTGCAGTAGGAATAAGTCGGAATTTGATCAGAAACCGCATAAATGGCTGGGCAAGAGACCAGCACAATAAAAGATGGAAAGGAGTAACGGGTTGTCGAATAACCAAACTCTTCATCGAATACTCACAGATTGAGAAATGGTCCCAAGAATTCATTAAATTGAACAGGCACAAAACCAGAACCCTGGTGGGAATCATAACGGGCCACCATAGTAGCCTGAATGCATATAAGCACAAGCTGAGGCTGACTGACAGCCCGGCCTGAAGATACTGCAGAGAAGACGAGGAAACCTCGATTCGTCTTCTTTACACCTGCCCCGCACTGGAGGAGAAGAGTTGCCTTATATTATGGACCTCTGTTATCCTAGAGGAGGTGAGGCTTAAGGCGGGGGACATGCCTAAATTGCTCCTTTTATGGGATAGCATTTTTGGATAATGGCCCGGATAAGAGGAGATCGCCAAGGGATTACCCATGCGATCAGTGGTTGATGAGGCCCAAACCCATATAACATAATAATAAATCCGAAGAAAGCACCAGGTTTGGATCTTATTGCAGAAAAAGTCCAAAAAGAACTATCGGAAAAGGGCTACTATTTTATTACTATAATTTTTAAGAGCTTGCTTAGGTTAAGATACTTCCCAGATCAATTAAAGGTTGCCGAGATGATACTTATACCAAAACCAGGAGAAGAGATGACCTCCTATAGATCAATAAGTTTATTATCTATATTGTCGAAGGTTTTTGAAACACTTTTAGTGTGCAAATTGTAGAATGATCAGAAACTGTAGAATGAACACACAGACTTGTAAATCAAAATAAAACTGCTCTAGAATCAAGAAATATTATTCAGCTGTATTCCTCGATGCAACTCAAGTAGTCGGCAAGACATGGTATGAAGGATTATTCTACAAAATTAAATTTAATCTACCAAACCATTATGAAATTTGATATCCAGGCACTTCATAGTGAAACAAGAAGATGAGTAAACATAATAATTCCTTATAAACGTAGGGGTACCACAGGGCAATGTACGCGGACCCGTCCTGACCCTTTTGTATATATGTAGCTGATCTTCCAATCACAACACTGATAATTAAAGCTACTTTTGTTGACGATGCTACTATATTAGTTGCCCACGTAGACTTGATAGAAATATGTAATAGTAATATCAAATAATAATTAGTACGCCACTGGATAGTATCCTGGTCACATCAAAATATACAAAATATTTCTAAAACCTACATATATTCTAATTGTAAGAGGTTTCGTAGGTGTCCTACTGTTATTTTTTTCAAGACGTTTTATGGAAAGTATTGTCTAGCGTACGGATATTCCTTTAAATTTAGCACTTTTTGATTGTGTAAGTTGATTTATTGTGTCATCAAATACTTTCTATTAATAAAAATCATGAATCACTCTGTGTAGGTCTCCCAACATAACTGATATAGTTTGTTTAAGCATCGCGCATTTCAGTGTGCCTGACTCAAAATTGAGGTGATAAAACCCGTAACAGGATTTTTATTATTATTTTTTTTATTTACAGATAAAAACTAAGAATAATCATAAATAAGTTTAAATACACAATAAGTGTAGTTACTACGACGATCCACGCAAAGTTAAATAACACGTTACGACCTTTTAGGTTTAAATTATATATTAAATATTATATACAGTGTGTCCAGTGTTTGTGTTGCATGTATTGGGGTCTCACTAGTTGAAGTCGGGATAACAAATGTTTGTTGTTAATTTCTTCGAGATCCATAGTGAAGTAGGTTTGTGTTTCGATTGACTGGTATCGAAGCTGGTTATGCGTACTGTTAATTAAAATAATATTCAATAAAATATATATGTATATATCTTCATTAGAATCATTGAGAGCCATTTCAAACAATAATAATGTAAATAAACAGTGCTTTATGGCTGACATTAATGTATGATAGTTATATATTTCAAAGATTATTATGGATAAAAATAAAAAAATAATAAAATAAAATGAATATAAGTCCTAGACACACTGTATTGGTTAGATATATTATTAGTAAATGAAAGAAAACACTTCGTGTGTTACGTATCGTTTTGAAAAGTGCCAACACTAAAAATTTAATCTAATTTTTAGTAGTTTAGTGTTATCAAATAATACTGGGGAACAGTCAATTTGTTGCCAGGAATTTAAGAGTCTAGAAACTAGAGTCTTGTCTCTAGTTTATGAAATAAATATTATGCATGATGAATATTAATGCAAAGTAACAAAGACAAAATAAAATACCCACGCAATTTCTCTTGATGTGAATTCTTATATATAAAATCTAATAAGAAAATAAAGTACTCGAATCTGTTATAAGATTTGTGGACCGTCAAAAATCTTGTCTTTAATTTTTCCATACTCAGTGCTGGAAATGCTTGGCAAATGTACGAGTATTTAAAATAATCACCTAACTTGTTCACTGCTTTTACAAACTGTTTTATTAAACCCAGTTTGATGTGAAGAGGTGACAGTATTACTACTTCTCTCTTTATCAATGGCTCCTGAACAGTGTTGGCTTTTCCAACGGTCATAGCGTCTGTCAAAGGCCAAACAGATTGCTGCCGATGCTTTTCTTTTCCACAACTATCCCATAAACAAAGGTGATAAGGATATTTGGTATATCCACTTTGCTGTCGAAGAAATATGGTGATAATTCTTAAATCGACACAAACAAATTACTGATGCTGAGAATAATTTCTGGAGTCTCCATTATTTTATTAGTATGCTCATTGGGTTAAAGACAACTAATTTCAAAACACTCTCTAATGTATTTGTTTGATCTTATAATTATTTAAATCATCATCATCATTAGGTCATCAGTCCTAAGACTGGTTGGACGATAACCTCCAGCTTCTCCTATCTTGTGCTAACCTACGCATTTCGCTAATTGTGCTACAACCTACATCCCTTACTATTTGCGAGCAGTAGTCTAATCTAGGCCTACCTCTGCCTTTCTTCACTCCTATTTTGAAACCGAAGTATAGAAGCCATTATTAACAGATATACATAGGAGTTTTCCTTTAAAAAAATCACCTGGTATATTCCCGCTCATATTCAATCCTTTCCCGAGCTTCATCGATGACTTTTAAAAGCTGTCGTCTTAAAAAAAATCGTGTTATCACCATTTCCAAGGCTCACATTGTAGGAATAATTTTATGCTGTTAATAAACAGGGAATAAACTGTGAATCGTCACTATTTTACATAAAACTGAGCTTTCCTTCGACTTACTTTGGATATATAATCTACGATTATTAAATAAAGCATGCAATATAATCTCAGTTATACACCTCTTAATTTTTCGTTAATTATAACATCCTACGAATTCGCGAAATAGCGCATAAATACCGCCTCTCTAGTAAGTTTCCAGTAATAAAAGTCCTTGCCGGGGCTCATTTCTCCCGAGCAAAGGGTTTCTAAGTAGTTAAAAGTTTAGCAAATAAATATACTTAAGCCCGGCCTCATCCTTATCTCTTTTAGGCAAGGATTTCGTGAAACAATTAGCGCTTTGCGAATTATGCTTACGTTTAACACTTCCAGAATTATTCCCCGTTCACGGCACGTCGATGTAAATTTTGCGAGGCATCGCGATATTGTCTGCACGCCGATGCCGAATGCAAATGGGACGTAAGGCTTAATTAATTTAATTCAGGAGTACGCTGAATTAAAATTTTTTACAACAATGAAAAGTGAGTCCCTTTTTATTTATGCAATACCCGTGAAATTCAACAAAAATTACGTATAAGTTCTGATAGAGCACTGGAACAAATAATAATACCCTGCGCAAGGACCCTTAATACTCAGGGGATAACTCAGAAGGGGAACATAAGTGTAATTATTACTATTACTATTATTATTCCAATTAGGTATAAAACAATATGCAAAATGGAGCGATACAGATTTTCTCAAGCTGCATAATACGAGGGGGTATCTAAGAGAAACCGAACTGATGTTGCGGTGGGCGGAGTTTTTGTAGTACCGCGTTCTGCCGCTAGGAGCGTATAGAGCTACATACCATTCTCGAGTCAGTAAGCCAAGCGTCGTCGCTAAAGAAGGTTCCGTTCGGCTTGTGTGAATTTTTTAGTGAGAGTTGTTTCGTGTGCTCGTTTTTGCAATGTCTGACTCTCGTGAACAACTCGCGGCTGTAAATATTGCTTGCTGTTTGGAAAAACTGGCATAGAAACTCTTGTAATGTTAAAAACGGCCTACAAGGATGATGATATCGTGGAAACTCAAGTGTTTGAGTGGTTTTCCCGTTTCAAGAGAGGTGAAATATCCCGTTTCAAATGAAGGCGAAGAAAGAGAGAATGAACCGATGAAAATATTGTGAAAAAATTCACGAAATCATCCTGGAAGATCGACGATGGACCATTGACGAAATTGTGGAGCTGTCTGGAGTTCAGTTCACTTGATTTGCGGCAATCGGGCGACTGATTTTTCCACCACGATAACGGCCCTGCTCATACAGCCCTGTATGTGCGCCAATTTTTGACCAAAAATGGCATTACTTCTTTGCCTCATCCCCCTTATTCATCTGATTTTGCTCTCTGCAATTTTTTTTATTTCCTCGAATGAAAAGAGACATGAAAGGAAAGCGTTTTGCCGACGTTGCTGAGATGAAGAAAAAAAAAACGACGGAGGCACTTTGAGCGTCACGAGGACGACGAATTTCAAAAATGTTTTGAACAATGGAATAAAAGATTAGACTAGTGGAGAGTACTTTGAAGGTGATTGAAGGTTTCTTGTTTAAAAATTAAATAAATGAATTTAAAAGAAATAATTTCGGTTTCTTTTGGGTATCCCCTCGTAAGGTGACATCAACCATTATGAATTGTTGGATATAATAGTTAGAAGCCTTCATAAGAGATCTATATTATTTAATCGGTAATATTTGAGAAGTCGTCAAAAAAGTCCGTAATTTAAGCACATCTCTTTGGAAATAATAACTTCAAGAGTTCCACAATGCTTCATATTGGAGCCCTTTCCATTTATTGTGTACACGTTTGATTTGCATAAAATAGAATAGTCGGAAGTTACACAGATGATAAATACAAGTAAAATTTGATAAATAATTGTTGTTGATAAATCAAAATTTTAGTATTACTGTAGATACTGATGTAGATGCTAATATAAAAATTAAGGAGCATATTTACGGATATATTTATATAAGGAGTACTTATATTTATATAAGGAGTATATCGAATTATTAAAAAAAAAGTTGTGTGAAGTAAGTATTAGATTTTGTGTATTATCCAGTTAAAGAAATGTAAATAAAATGTAGAATTACTATTAAAGTAAACTGTAGAACTGTAAAATAAAGTGTAAAATTACTATTATAGATTAATTATAGAGACGAATAACTGAGACGTGTGCACGGAGGAACAGGAAATCCCGAAAAATAAAAACTATTCAACAACATCAAGACTAAGAAATGAAAATAACAATAATGACAAAAAACAGTAATATTTGCCTACATTTATTATCATAAATGAATGATACATATTCATTGACAAAGTATTAATAATCTTCTAGCTGTATCATAAAATTCAAATTGTATTTAGCCTTACAGGACCAATCAGGACGATAAGAAAGTGGCATGAATGAATTTTGTTTTTTTATACGACTTTCACTAAAATAACTAAATCACCATTGATTTATTCTACTGGATTTATTATAATGTCGTCAACACCTCGTCTTGTGAAAATATAATTTAAAATGATAGAATGAATGACCTTTACATTTTTCTATTTTATTGGCAAGGGAACCATCGTTTTCTACTTTAAGAAATAAACACACACTTTATGTGTTTTTTTAAAACTGCGTTTATTTTTCACTTTTTTTTATCCAACAGGTCATAAACTGTGTATTTATTGTTAAAGAAAGTGAAACAAAATAAAACTCGTATAGATATTATGGTATAATTGAACTTCCTATAGAAAATTGTCCTAATAATTTCAATATGAAAAATTTTACATTCATCATGCATAAATAAAATAATATAAATTAGGATTTTCAATATTTCTTAGATATATTTAAAGAGAACTTTTTACAAAATTTGTGATTTATTAAGACAACTCAGACACCCATAACGAAGCCCCAAGAATTGACAATTTCTAACAAATTTTTACTCCACTAATCGGTTTATACTTTTTTAAAATCAAAATGCTACTAAAATTGTACGATTACATAACTAACGATGCAACAAAGCTATTACATGACTAGTGGTATAACAAAACTCTATTACGTAACTAGTGGTATAACAGAGCTGTATTGCACCATAAGGGATGTAATTAAAAAAAAACAACTTAAATAGTCATATGTACTGTCGTACATGTCAAATACAAAGTCCCATTCAACAACTGGCGCTGTGAGTGAAAGAAATAGTGCTTTTGCTATAGATGCGTAATCTTTTGCATTTTCTACAAATGAAAATAGAAAATTCGAAAAAACCTTTTACGCTAGTGCAGTACGTTTTAAACGTTACGCGGCGATGTTCGCCACGGGCTTTTGTTACATGTGTAGACGCAGCTTAACGTCGTCGATGTGGCCATGCGTATCACAACAACGAACATTTCTTTTGATGCGACGCAAGAAAACCGACAACCGATGGTTCGCGGTGATGTTAAGCTGGGTACTCACTAGCGAGCTGTAGCTGTAACCGAACAGATACAGTAACGAGGTTCTAGTGTGTACGAGAAGTCTACATCACTGTGACCGTAAAGACAAGCCGGATCTTTCCGCAGTGTTGGTTCGTAACTCCACGATGTCGGACAAAATGTCTTTTGCTTGTGCAGCATACATACTTATAGTAGTATTTTACTCGATGAAGATTAATCGAATGTATCGGGAAAGAAGTGATCTACTTCTTATTTTAAAAAATCAACAAATCAGTGGTCATTAGAAAAATTTCACGAGAATGACTCCAACTGATTGTGAATATCTAATAAATTTAATCGGGCCTAAGATAGAACAAAAAAACACTGCGTTTCGAGAAGCAGTCTCGACTCAAGATAGGTTAGCTGTGACGCTGAGACACTTAACTACTGGTGATTCTTTTACAAGTTTTCAATACAATAGGGGTCTTATTTCAAATGTTTCTTGTAATAATATTTGTCCTTAGGGTTCCATAGTACACTGTTTTCTTTGTAGGCGTCTATCAGCAGAAGACACTTATCCTCTGATCATTCATTCATGATAAACGAATAAACAATTAAAATCAAGGGAATAAACGCTCGAAAATATTTGTTTGCAACGACCTTTATTCACTCTCGACGTCCACGAACGCATTGCGAGCGCCCTTTGATTCGCGGCAAAACCCGACAATCGTCGGCTCATTGCGAGCACAGCGCGTTTCACTCGCGGCAGGCTCGCGAACCACGTACATACTATGATTTTTGGTAACAGTAACGTGCAACAGTTACAGCTACAGCTCGCTAGTGAGTACCCGGCTTCACGCGACGGTGTTACGCAGTTCCATCTACACTATGCGGCATATGAACGCGATGAAGTTCGCGACGGAGCGGAGATCGCGACGGGCTTTTGTTACGTATGTAGACGCACCTTTACGCTAACGCATTTCGTGCTTGTTGAGATTGGGTTACTGTGGCCTTTTGCTCTTTCCGTCGTTGCGGTCTGCAGCTAGCAGGCAAGCGACGAACAGAATACTTTGCATAACCCCAGATGAAGGGAAGAGGGAGATTTCACCTACTCTATGATTAGAAGTGACAGTTGAGAGACCCGGTGTATTTATAACAGGAAATGGGATGCATTCAGTGCTTGGATGTCGCCTATCATTTGCTGGAAATGAGCAAGACTAGCTATTAATATACTAGCTAATACTATAATAGCTAGGTGTGAGCTCTTGATGAACTTATAAACAATCTACGGGGTGAATAAGTGAATATGGGGTTGTTTCTAGTGCTTAAAAGACTGATCGAGCTATTCTCACAACTGTTATAGATATACTGTTATAGACATCTTGCTTTAGCTCATTTTTTAGGCTTGTATATGAATGACAATTATCTTATATATGTTTTACATGGATTTTGCAAAGTAAATACAATAGTAAACTAACAATTTTCATATCTTTCATACCGTATCTTTAAAGAATGACATACATATTTTTTAACAAAGATTTGTATCTGGTATATTACATCATGGTAGCTGAGTTGGTTAAAGTATGTTACGTAACAAATGAAACTAGGTACTGACTGTCGTGATTTTGGTTCGATTCCAAGCGCCAGCACTAGCAATGTCGATAGTAATGGATGTTCTCCGCGTTTTCCAATGTGTATTCCCCACCTAGATATCCTTAACTCTGGATATTCCGGTTTTATATTGTTCGGGTATTTACATAGTCGTTGTAGTACGTTTTTAATGAGTGTACGTTTACCTACTTGTGACACCGCGTCCTGTTTTTATTTTGTTTTAAAAATGTCTAGAAGTTGTAAAAATACACCAAATATATTTTATAAACTTAATTTAATACCTGGTTCAAAAAACGTGTTTATGAAAATTTGGCTGATCCGAAAAAATTTTTTTGCCGTCACTTTACGTTAAATTAGGATTAATGAAGCAATATGTAAAACCTATATATAAAAATGGGAATTGTTTTAAGTACTTATGTGGCAAATTTACAGCTCTTTCAGAAGCAAAATTAAAGGCATTTTCGTAGGTGAACAAGTAAGAAAATTAATGCATGACCAACAGTTTGAAGAAACAATGACAGAAATTGAAAAAGAATTTTTGAAATGCTTTAAAAATGTAATAGAAAATTTTTAGGAAATTATAAACATCCTTCCTAAACATTATAAACATCCTTCCATCCTAAACATTATAAACTTCACTTATTTAGGAAGTAAAATAAATTGGGATGCAAGAAGCGATAAAGATATAAAACAAAGAATAGCACAGGGTCGAGTAGCTTTTAACAAAAAGAAAGCACTTTTATGCTCGGGGGTAATAAACTTAGAAACAAGGAAAAGATTTTTGAAAACGTATGTATGGAGCACGGCACTATACGGTTGCGAAACCTGGACGGTAGGGGAAGCAAGTAGGAAGAAATTAGAAGCTTTTGAGATGTGGTGTTACCGAAGAATGATAAAAATACCGTGGACTGATAGGGTTAGAAACGAAGAAGTATTAGAGAAAGTCGGCGAGAAAAGAAGTATGTGGAAAAACATAAAGAAGAGAAGAGATAGAATGGTAGGCCACTTGCTGAGACATGGGGCAATAGTCCGCGATATTTTGGAGGCAGAAATAGGAGTGAAGAAAGGCAGAGGTAGGCCTAGATTAGACTACTGCTCGCAAATAGTAAGGGATGTAGGTTGTAGCACAATTAGCGAAATGCGTAGGTTTAGAAAGGCACAAGATAGGAGAAGTTGGAGGTTAGCGTCCAACCAGTCTTAAGACTGATGACCGCATGATGATGATGATGATGATAAACATCCGCAGTATGAGGAAATTGTCAACAAAATGCTGGATAAGTTTAAGCAACTTGGTCGTAATATGAGCATAGAAATTCATTTTCTGCATGCTCATCTCCACTACTTTTCAGAAAATGTTGGTGCTATTAGTGAGGAGCAAGGTAAAAGGTTCCATCAAGACAAAAAGGAGATGGAAAGGAGGTACCAGGGTCGATGGGACGTGGCAATTATGGCAGATTACTGCTGGATGTTGAAAGAGAACATCCAACGAATGCTAGAATTAGAAACTTACACAAGAAAAACTACAAAACGAACTTTTTTGATAAAAGGGGAGAGATGTTCAAAGAAAAAGGTAAACTAGAGACTCAAAACTATTTGTGTTGTTGCTTTTTACTATGTCTTTTAATTTTTATTAAATATACTGTTTATTAAAAGGTAATTTTTCTTTTAGTTTTGATTTATTTTGAATATTCTGTTGATAAAAAAACTTACGTGAGGGGCACAAACGGAAGGTAGATATGAAATCAGCGTAAATAACTTACTTATAATCACTTATCAAACCTAAATCGACTTTCAAAATGTCAAAATTTGTAGGCCTGTGTAATTTAGAAATTGCATTTAAGTATTAAGTGGAAAATGAAATTACTTTCTATGTATGTAGAATTTTCCTTTTGTGCGTAGTAATATTTAATAACTATTTTTTTTAAAGTGTCAGAAGTGGGATCTTGTAAAAGTTCGGTTATAATATTTTTCTTTTCATTTATTAGGCAATGACGTCCCGATAAAATTTAATTAACTCATCAACGTAATTTCTTTATAGCTTGGCCCTTTAAATGCTTTCCCGCCGCCGCTTTCCTTCTCACATTTAACTCAATCTTGTAGTACACAGTGCTATTTTTTCAACTTCGTAGACCTCGCAGTTCTCCACGCGATATTCCCGTTCGGTCGTTTTTTTCGTTTTAAGAGCGTTCGAGGGACTTTCCCGATCTCTAAAACGGCCTAACAAAAACACATTCTTCCCCGTCGACAATCCTTTTTTTATTCGGCCCGAGCAATTTCCCGGCGCTCACATGTGGAAACCTAAATGTGTCAAGATAATCTGGAATCTTTAATTTAAGGCCTTTGTGTCTAACTGTAAGTTAACTTACAATTAAGATAAGGATGATCGCAGAATGTCCCGGCGCAAATTTATGGCCGATTCCTTTATTTAATACCGGCAATAAATAAGAGTGGATGTATTTTGATTGTTTGATTAATAACTCTTGGATTACGGCCATTCGTGCGCGGATAATGCCGTCGCTTTAGTACAGCTACAATTTATCAAGGAATTAATATTAAAATTTAAATAACCACCGTACGAGGAATAGATAAGGTTTTCAAAAGTGTTAAGCTTATTTGTATTTATACGTATAGGGTTCTAACTAGTTTTTAAAACACAGGGGTAGTTAACGATAGAAATGTTGGTGTTCCAATAATAAAACAATCACACAAAAAATACCTTGTGGAGCAGACCGTCAAGATGAAAATGTACTTCATTGCTGAACAAAATTTTGTTACAAAAGTCAGCATCACCTTCTTTCTCTTCTAACACCCAATTAATAAATCTACGACGTTGTCAGTAGTCTATAACTGTTAATTGTTGTGTCAAGTGAATTTTGTATGATAACAGTTGTTGTGCACGACGTCGAATTGATGAGTTTGGATACTCCCGTACACTTTCTCTCACTACAGCAATATTTTCTGTAGTGACCGACCAGGACGAGGACGTATTGGTGTTGCATTATCAATACAAGAACCAGTCTCTTTCAAATTTCTTGATTTACTTACGAACTGTTACCTCTGAAGGTACTTAATTTTATCTTAATTTTGTGCAAATTTTTCTTAGTATAACTGTAAATGATCACTCACTTTCATAAAACAGTTGTACACAAACTGTTCGTTGTTGAACTGTTAAACGCGGCATGTCGCCGTCGTATTGTTTGTAGATGACAGTCGTTAAATATTGACGCCCTATCTTTGACAGAACACAAATGGCGCGCAATTCAAATTATATAGTGCCAACTAACTATAGAACAACACTCTATAGAACCATTGGAATTGCTCCAACCATTTCAAAAGTTTGTAAAACAGTCATAAAAACTTCCATTTTAATGTTAAAAGTAAAATAGACTGGCCATATTAAAACCATTTAGACATCAACCATCAACCATTTTAATACCCGCGTAAGTTTATTCCATTGCACCAAAAATTTCTATCTAGTTGCTATAAAGCTGTCTAAAGATCGTATTGAATTTACCGTAAGCTTATTAACACCATTTTAAAATTGTTCTGCAAGTTCACGTAACCCCTTTAAAACACTTTCAGAACCGTACGTTACATTCCCTTGTATTTAATAGTAATATTCCCTTGGATTTAATTTTCAAATTAAATCAACAACAAAATCTGAAAATTGCGAGGTACTCTAGAAAGTAATAAGATATTAGACAGATAATTTCAGAGATGCTGCAGAATGTAAGGGTGGGATCACTGTATATATGTTTACATTACACAAAAAAAAAATTGGGGGTGGATACATGGGTAGTCGGCTAAGATAAGGGATTACAAATAGACCTGTTCCAGAAATATTTACACAGTTTAAATATTTACTTACCTAGTGTACTAACTAGGCACAAAAAGTAAAGGATGTAAAAATATCAAACATTTTTAGGTGATTTTAAAAGGGCTGTAACTTGGAGAATAATAGTCGCAGACCAATTTTAGAAAAAGCAAGTTAAAGCTTCAAGTATCTAGTCATCAGATCTTGAGTTAATAATTTTTTATTATCAGCAGTTTGTGAGTAAGCAAAAAAAAACCATCGGGAAAAAAAATCAAAATTTTTGCTTGCCTTTCAAAAGGTCTAGGGACTTCAAATAAATTTGTTTCAGTGATTTTATCATAAAGCTTTTTTGGATAATTTTCCCTTCTTTAATTTAAGAGGTCTAAAAGCCTTGTACGATAATTTTTCGAGTTATCGTTATTCAAAGCAAAAAAGTCAGTTTTGACGTTGGTAATTAATTACTAGGGAAATATTTTTGTTTTCATTTTTTTCTTACAATAATTAAGACTTCTTGATAAAAAAGGTATGGGTTATTGCTAAAAATCATTTTCAACCTCAACAAGTGAATAAAAACAGAAAAATTCATCCTTAAATTGATTTTTATCAAAAACGACGAATTCAGTCATTCCGGACATAATGAAAAAAATATCGCAGCGCTTTGAAATTTTCAGAGTTTCTTTGGGATACTTTGAGGTTCAAAGAAAACAATCAACATCTTTAGTCTATCCATTATTTGCAAAGTTATGCCAAGTTAAGCGAATATCCCTAAACACGCAGTTTTTTACCTCCTTTTCAATCAATACTCTCGCATCGAAATTTTTTTCGGTGCGAGACTTGCGAATACATTGCAGGTTTTAAAATACTACTTAATTTTTCTGTACGGTCAGTCATTATTTCTCGAGTAATAATTAATTACTAAATTCAAAACTGACTTTTTTGGTTCGAACGACGATAACTCAGCGAAAAATAATCGTACAATGCTCTTAAACCGCTCAAATTAAAGAGGATAAAATTGTCTAAAAAAGTCCGTGGCCCTTTCGAAAGGCAAGCGAAAATTTTTATTTTTTTTCCGATGGGTTTCTTATGATTAGGTACTCTAAACTGCTGATGGTAAAAAATTTTGAACTCAAGATGTGAAAACTAGAGACCTGGTGCTTCAATTGGCTTTTATTAAACTTGATCTGAGACTATTTTTTTCCACCTTTTTCCAGCCTTTTGAAAATCACCTAAGAATTTAGGATTTTATATCCCTTAATTTTTGTGTCTAGTTTAATACACATAAGTACACATTACGATAATACACATATATGATATTCTAATATTCCCCTATTATCATTTTGTTTTAAGAAATTGATCGAGGAAGCCGTCACTCTGTGGTAATTCATAATTCACAACGGAATTGAGTAAAACAACCACTAAGTTATATATTCTGAAATATAGTGGCATAAAACTTAGTAGTTGTTTTATTCAATTCCGTGAATTTTGTTTTAATTCAAAAAATCCCTGTCTTTACGTACTTCTAAAAGATTTTCTTTTCTCTCATAAATACGGTTGTGTTTCAAATATGCATATAAATCCCAAGAAAAGATAGTACGCATGAAAAACGTTCTTGATGAAACAATTTTTGGTGAAATTGTAAATACTCATAGGAAAGTCTCACCAAACAAACCTCTTACATAACGATTGAGATCAGCAGCCGAATTTTCATTTAGTAATCGAATTAATCCACCAACGACAGCTCGCTTTCACAGCCTTTTTCGAAACAAGCGCTAGTTCTGAATGATCCGCAAATAGAACCCACGTAACGTGGACGACTAAAATTAAAAAGAAACGCTAACAGATGAATCCGCGGGAGATATCACGCGTACTTTCGGATACACACGTACTATTTTAGCCTCCTGCCCACGTTCGAGATTAAAAATAATATATTCATATGGATGAAAACAAGTTAGTTTGCGAGGATCTTTCGAAGGAACTAGGATCGGACTTTTTCGTTATAGCATACTCGATGCACTCTTGAAAATCTGCCGTGGTATAAAATTGCACTGTTTCTGGTATAAAACAACACCAGTGTAGTTAGTCAAATTTTATACCACTATAATCGTAAACTTTTTATACATCCCAGGTATAAAACTAATATAAGTACGCCACCATATAGTACACTTTACCTCGCGTGGGACAGATTATAATCCCTGCCTGGTAACACAGGGCTACAAATTTTGACATTTTGAAAGTTGATTTGGGTTTCATAAGTGATTGCAAGTAAGTTATTTACGCTGATTTCATATCTACCTTCCGTTTTTGCCTCTCACGTAAGGTGTTTGATCAACTGAATAATCAGAATTAATTAAAAACTAAAGGAAAAATTACATTTTAATAAACATTATATTTAATAAACATTAAAAAACATAGTAAAAAGCAACAACACAAATAGTGTTGAATCTCTAACTTATTTTTTTCCCTGAAAATCTCGCTTTGTAGTTTTTCTTGTGTAATTCGTTCGATGTTCCCTTCTCAGCATCCAGCAGTAATCTGCCATCATCGCCACGTCCCATCGACCCTGGTACGTCCTTTCCATCTCCTTTATGTCTTGATGGAACCTTTCACCTTACTCATCGCTAACAGCACCAAGATTTTCTAGAAAGTAGTCCAGATGAGCGTGCAGAAAAGGAATTTTTATGCTCATTTTACAACCAAGTTGTTTAAACTTATCCAGCATATTGTTGACAGTTTCCTGATATTGCGGATGTATATAATTTCCTAAAAGATTTTTTGTTGCATTTTTAAAGCATATCCAAGATTATTTTTCAATTTCTGTCATCGTTTCTTCAAACTGTTGGTTTGAAGAAACGATGGCATGCATTAATTTTCTTATTTGTGGTCCTACGAAAATGCCTTCCATTAATGTTTCTTCAGAAAGTGCTGGAAATTTGCCACATAAGTACATACTTAAAATAATTCCCATTTTTATGTATCTAGCTTTTACACGTTGCTTCATTAATCCTAATTTAATATGAAGTGGCGGCAAAAGAATTTTTTGCGGATCAACCAAATTTGCATAAATAACGTTTTTTGAACCAGGTATCAAGTTTATAACAAAATATATTTGGTGCATTTCACGAAAATTTAGGCAACCAATATTATGTTGCTGGTATTAATTAACGGGATAATTTATCAGAGTCAGTTCAGTCCAAGCTGCAGGACAATAAAAAGTAAAATTAGAACTTTTCAACATTAACGAGTTACTAAACATTAACGGGTTAACAAAACGATATCAACAATATTCTGTAACTATATGTCTATTTGTCGCTAATTTTTATATACCAAAATTAAATCGAATCAGTGAATGTATATGCTCATTAAGTCTGTCTTTACTGGGCATTTCGTTTGACCTATACGACAATTACAACAGCACTAACGAAATAGTGCAGTCATGTATATGAAATCGCACATGCATTTCTGAAATATCTAACGGATACGAACAGAACCGTTGATCTGTGACTAAATATTTTCATTACATCCAGTTAAACGTTGTGCGTCTGCTTAATATTCGCGAGAAATCCGTCGCCCACGTGAGATCGTTCAAGATCTATTAATAGAATCCTCCTTCTTCGTACGCGTTGCTATAAACCGTCTATCTTTCAGTGCCCTGCAATGCGGGGGAGACCAAAATGATATTACGTTCACCACAAATATTTATGTGATTTTTAAATCGGATGTATAGTTGGGTGGGGTACAGGCCTGTGTACACGATGTCAGGTGTCTGAAGCGACGAGATTACTGTCGATCCATGTTATCACAATCCAAAATAAACAGTTTTAAACCTTAAAACGGACTTTTCCGCACGTAGAACATCTCTATCTCGAAATTGAGTGGCCAAGAAAAAATAAACCAATACATAAATGCAGAATATGTGTTTTATGCGACAGTTTTACTTTTTTCAAATAGTTCACCCTCGTGCTTTCTCATGGCCCATGGACAGGGTGGGGTATGTCCCATCCACCTAAAAATCAATAGATGTCGTCTGGTAGACGTCCCTAATCAGAATCAGTCGAAACTCGATCGATCCGACACGATTTAATTGAGTGATCGTGTTAACAAACATATTTCTCAAATAGTCCACCATTGTGCTTTCTCGTGACCCATCAACAGGATAAAGTGTGTTCTATCCACCTCAAAATCAATAGGTGTCGTCTGGGAGACGTCCCCGATCAAAATCATTCAAAACCCAATCGATCCGATACGATTTAGTTGAGTTATCGTGCTAACAAGAAATCATTCAGAAACCTAATAACGAAATCTACTGAATTACTATACCAGTGAGCAACAAATATCCGCAGATATGTTATTTCTTACATTGAGAGAATAGTTTGAAAATAACAAAATGCCTTTATTTGGCCTTAATTTGTTTGACATAAATATTCTAAACTTCCATAAATGTAATGATGGCAATTTAAATTTTTTATAAACAATTTTTTATAGTAAATTATAAACCTAACATAATTTTGCCCCAAACATGTAGGTCTGTACAACAGAGTAATATTTTATTAGAAAAAAAAATTTAATTTGTATAGTCCCGCCATCTACTTACCGTAAACAGACCTTTTTGGATGTAAAGAAAACACAAGTAAAGAAAAAAGGTATTGTCGATATCTATTGAACACTAAAAAGTTGAATATGCATAATCTATGACAACTCTTCTATCTGTTACTGTTCAAGAATTTAGAAATCCAACCACTATCTTAGCTCCCCAATGAAATAAAATATGGTACTGACATTTGAAGTATAAATTTGAGAAGAAAATACCTCACAGAAAATATCCTAGATATTCTTTTCTACATTATCGTTGCAGATATAAACAATGTAGTGAACTATTTTATTAATGGCATATAACAATGTAGATATTTCATTCTCGAATATTCTTAAATTAATAGCCATCTGTGATGGTTTGCCCATATTCTCACGAAAAATAATGGTAACTTGCAATACCGATCTGATTTTAAATAATTTGGTTTTAATTAATTTTTGGGATTTCCACTGATCGCTATTGCTATTTCGGGATATCTAATACGAATCGTCCTGTATATGCAGTAATAAAAATAACAATACGAAGTATTCAATTCCGCCCAAAGTTTCAGAACTAGATAAACTCCCTTTCGACTCGGCTAGAACATCCCCAGCTTTGAGGAAGACAACATGGCAAAAACAAAACTGTAAAAATCGTTCTATTTCGACAAATTCTCGAGCGGTTTTTCACCCGGAGTTCTCCATCTCCCGTAATAAGGCAATTTACAGTCTAATATCTCGAACATGGCCATAAAAATTCAGAACTGGACAGGTTTCGGCAGTGAGGGTTGTTTTGTTGCTCTCCAGAGCAAAATAAAGTGCGGTTTTTTTTATTTATTATCATAACAAATTTGTGCGCGGGGATTTATGTTTATTTTAACGCCGAAACAACGCGGTGTTTACTATTCTCGAGTGCGTAATGGATACGTCGTTACGATTTTTTTTTTCGCCCGCATAATTGATTTGGTTCGGGTGGGTCAAATTTGGTGGAATTATTCATTTCTCCGAGGATGTAAATATCGTTTTAATGAGGAGGTTCCGAAATTAAATGTTTTGGTTTTAGATTGTAAGTTTGTTGTATAGGGCGATCAGTTCTACGCGGAAAAGACAGGATAGCAGTTCCCCACAATGGCATCAAAGACTTTTAATTTCAATGTTTAGTTCCTTTGACATCTATTCATTATTTCCAAGTCCTCTTATACTACAAACTTTATAATAATCATTCTAAATGAGGAAGATGGACCAGAATTTGACATACGACTGTCATCTATAAATACGACGTCAACATGCCGCGATTAACAGTTCAACAACGAATAGTTTGTGTACAACTGTTTTATGAAAGTGAGCGATCATTTACAGTTGCACTAAGAAAAATTCGCATAAAATTGGATCAAAATGAAGCACCTACAGATTTCGAACAGTTCGTAATTTAATCCAGAAATTTGAAGAGATGGGTTCTGCTATCGATAAGGTCCTCGTCGTAGTCGGTCAGATGAAAATATTGCTGCAGTGAGAGAAAGTCCACGGGAGCATTCAAACACATTAATTTGACGTAGTGCACAACAATTGTATCTGTCAAGTGCTACCACGCATTTATTTTTTTCTTTGAAAATCTCTCCCTTTTTAACAAAAAACTTCGTTTTCTAATTTTTTTTGTGTAATAATTCGTTGGATGTTCTCTTTTCAGGATCCAGCAGTAATCTGCCATCATCGCCACATCCCATCGACTCCTCCTTTCCATCTCCATTATGTCCTGATGGAACATCTCACCTTGTGAAAGGGAAAACCTTGAGAACCTTGCTCCTCACTAACAGCACCAAGATTTTCAGGAAAGTAATCTAGATGAGCGTGCAGAAAATGAATTTTTATGCTCATATTACAACCAAGTTAGGTTTAAGCAAACCTATCCAACATTTTGTTGAAAATGTAATTTCTGTCATTATTTCCTCAAACTGTTGGTCCTGCATTAATTTTCTTATTTGTGGTCCTACGAAAATGCCTTCCTTTAATTTTGCTTCAGAAAGAGCTGGAAGCCATCATAAATACTTAAAACAATTCCCATGTTTATTTATAGCTTTTACATATTGCTTCAATAATTTTAATTTAATAATGGGTGGTCCAACCATAATGCACGATGTTAATTGTGAGTCACACCTTAACGTCAAGTTTCTTGCCCAACTTAATTTGACATTTCTTTGTTTCATTGTTTGACAAATTCAACCATGGAGAGGTACACAATTGAGCAGCGCGTTAAGATTGTTGAAGCCTTTTACGAAAATGGGCGTTCAAATCAAAATGTATTTCGTGCACTTCGTGACTTTTTTGGTCAGCATAATCGACCAAATGTGTCCACAAACGGGAGAATCGTGCGCAAATTTCAGCAAACCGGGTCTGTAGGAAATGTGAAAACATCTGTGCATGCTCGCCCAGTTCGTTCTGCGGAAAACATTGCTGTTGTTCGCGATAGTGTAGCAGAAGAGCCGTCAACCTCGACTCGTCGTCGTGCCCAACAATTGAACATCTCACGAACATCACTGATGCGAATTTTGAATAAAGATTTGAATTTACACGCTTACAAGGTTCAATTGACTCAAGAGCTGAAGCCTACTGACCATTTCAAGCGTCGTCAATACGCCGAATGGTTGGTTGAACAGACAGAAGTGAATGGTGACTTTATAAAGAAAATCATCTTCAGCGACAAGGCACACTTTCACCTCAGTGGATTCGTTAACAAGCAGAATTGCCGCACTTGGGCAAATGAGAATCCACGAGTGATTGTTGAAAAGCCGATGCATCCACAAAGAGTGACTGTTTGGTGCGGTTTATGGGCTGGCGGCGTTATCGGGCCGTACTTCTTCGAAGATGAGGTCGGCCAAGCAGTTACCGTGAATGGTGTTCGCTATCGCGAGATGATAACGGACTTCTTGTGGCCAGAAATTGAAGATATGGACCTGGACGATATGTGGTTCCGACAGGATGGTGCCACTTGCCACACAGCCAACGAGACAATGGTACCTTTGCGTGAGAAATTCAATGGCCGTGTTATCTCACGTCGTGGCGATGTTAATTGGCCGCCACGGTCATGTGATTTGACACCGTTGGACTTCTTTCTTTGGGGATATTTAAAAGAAAAAGTGTACGTCAATAAGCCAAGAACAATTCAAGAGCTAAAGGATGAGACAATTCGGCACATTAACGACATTGAACCTCAATTATGTCTCAGAGTCATTGAAAATATGGACCATCGGAAGCCGTGGCGAGCATTTGGCCGATATTTTGTTTCACACATAATTGTCATAGATCCTTCTATCATAATAAAAAATATTAAGATAATTCTCTGAAAACTTTTTCTTTTATTTACAATTAACATCGTGCGTTTTGGTTGGACCACCTTTTATTATATTTCAAGAGAATCAGAAAGGTTGTCTATACAATCTAAAACAGTTTTCTATATTTTTTTAATGATAAAATAACGGAGATATTGACTGTAGAAAACACTCTGGGAGACCCAGTATAGCAAGCTAGAGACCTTCTCGACTTCCTCTCGAAAACATTCCACCCCCCGCATCTCAACAATTAGACCATCTACCCACATTGTAAACAGGCCATCCCTTCACGCCACATAACGTATCAGAACATATGTTCTACAGATCCGTCTCTGTCCTTAACCTTCATCTTCCACCCTCCTGGTCGCCCCTCAATTTTCTTACATCGTGACGTGGTACGAGAAAGAGGAAGGAAGCAGGTTCCTGGAGACAAATATTTCCATGACGCGCGGATGACAGAGATTTAACAATGCCATTTTATAAGAAAAAAACGAGACGATTTGCATACGCATATCTGCGTCGGTTTATGTTGTTTTTTGAGGATACTGTTTAGCGTGGGGCATTCAAGGCGAAAGAATAAATGACGCCTATGAGAGACGCTTCATATATCCGACGCGTGTTTTTAGGATACGCGTGTATTTATTTTCGTAACATTACGCCGTTGGTTGTTTTAATACCACGATTGTTTATAGTTAATTTTATCTGGCCGTTTTCTTATCTTCTAGAAATTGTTATCAAAGTATGATGTACAAAGACGACTCTTTTAAATTACACATAAATTTTGACTGTTTAATTTCTACAAATAATAAATGATTATAATGGAAATTTTTGCCCACATTTTGAGAACTGCTGATCTACTAAATCAATTTGTACGTGATTAAAGTTACAATGCATCTACAGTAAAATTTCCACATCGTTTTAATACGTTCATTAGAAAATAGGTAACCAAAAGTAAATTTTGTTTATTTGTTTCGAATAAATCAAACAAAGGGCCGGAAATTCTGCAGTCTCTCTGATACTTAAAATACCTTTATGACGTCTGTTTAAGAAATATGGAACTTTTCCAACAATTGTCAAGACGAACTTAAGATATGGATTAATATAAGATGCAATCATCTTATATTAATCCATAATTTTTGTTAATAATCTAATGAATATCTACTAAAGTTGATATTTTTTTCTGACGAAACGTGGTTTCATTTTTCAGCGTACGTCAATTTTTAAAATGTATGAATGTGGAGAACTGATTATTCACATATTTTTGTAAAATCATCACTAAAGCCTCACAAAAGTGGCGTTGTGCTCATGATTACTCAAAGACTGCTGGTGGTAAAAATTTTGAACTCAATATCTGAAAACTAGAAACTTGGAGCTTCAATCTGCTTGTTTTAAAATTGTTTTGTGGTTAATTTTCTCCAAGTTACAGCCCTTTGAAAAACACCTAAAAATTTAGGATTCCTTTACATTCTTCAATTTTAGTGCCTAGTATAGTATCGAGATATTAAAAACGTACGTTCTTTTCCTATAAATACCAGTGTACCCGGCCCTAAAAGCCTCACCCTGGCTGGCTCCGTCTCTGTAGATACACGCGAAAACTTTTTTAATATCTATCGCGCGATATCGCCACTTTAGAGGGCGCAAAAAACCCTGCATAAAACGATTACGCTATTACTCAGCCGCCGCAGAAATGGCGAAGGGCCATCTAGATAACAATTTTCTTAAGATGTGGCTTTCGCGGTGAGTGCCCTTCGGGCCGCATCCCCCTCGACCTGGGCTGTCTTTTGGTCGTCCCTGTTGACCCGAATCCTCAAAAAGGGGAAAGGAACGCTGGGCGTTCGGTTTTTACCCTCCGGCCGCCGCTTTATCGGGTTTGTTTGGCAAATTTTTCATACAAATATAACGGTGAACTGGTTGATAATGTTTGCCAACCCCGTCTCTTCTGGGAGACTGTCAAGCGTTAAATTAAATCCAAAGGATGATTTAAATAAGTTCTGCAAATTATTTTCCATTTGTCTACTAGATGATGCTACTAGTGCAACTAATGTTGTACCCATCTCTAATTGTTTATCTAACATATAACAATTGTAATGGCTACAGTATGCAATGAGCACTGCTTCACTGTGTTACGCATTGTTAGAAGAAGTATAACACTTTTATTAGTGAACAACGCATAGGAACATCGAACATTTGAAAACACTGAATATACATCTTAATTATACAATTTGTACAGGTATGAATAAAAGTCTGCAATGGGCGAGATTAGAAAGTAGACTGCAAAGCTTCTGAAATTACTCCTGAGGTTGTAGAATGTTTTTCAGAAGGGGCCTGAAGCAGAAATCAATTTTCCACAGAGGGGAAGAGTCATGCTCACCTACTTGATTAACACAGTTTCTCGTCTCATTTCCCAGCACAATGGAAAGTGGCTGAAATAATTCTTATCCGAAGGCCAGGCAAACCACTAATATCAACCGGAATCATATCGACCTATTAGTTTTTTGCCAATATTATCAAAGGTTCTAGATAAATTGTTGGTCAAGAGATTAATCGATATAGTTTCAGTCAAAAATGTGATCCCAGACCACCAATTTTGGTTCAGAAGTCAATGTGGTGCCAGAGATTGCTCTATAAGCTAAAAAAAAAACATACCTGGCAATTTATTTATTCTCCTTAAGTCATACCTAGAAGACAGATTCTTTAGAGGAAGATACGAATCAGAAATAACACAGCTTCATTCAACAAGATGTGGTGTTCCCTAAGGAAGTATTTTGGGACCTATTTATATTTGATTTTTCACTGTAGACCTACCAATTAGTCAAAATGTCATTACTTCAACCTTTGCAAATGATACAGCGATTTTAGCTGAAAACCCGGACCCGAGAATAGCAGTAATGAATCTACACGATAATTTAGAACAAATGGATTATTGGACTAAGACATGGCGTATTAAAATTAATGAGAATAATTCACAAGATATAGTATTTAACAAATGTCACAGAGAGTCACCACAAGTAGAAAGCAATAATAAAACCATCACTACTACAAACAGGGTTAAATATTTAGGTTTACGTCTAGATAATAAATTCACATGGAAGGAACATATATGGATGAAGGGAAAACAATTAGACACCAAGTTTCGTAAGCACCATTACCTAATGAGAAGAAAGTAACAACTTTAACTTCGAAATAAGCTTCTAGCTTATAATGTCATCTTAAAACCGGTTTGGGCAGTTTTGCATCCGGGAATTTTGGAAAAGCAATTTGCAACGGGGCTTGACCAATTTTGTTTACACAAATTAGTAGCTTGGTATATTTTTCAGCTACATACTTAACAAATAAACAACGGTGGTCGGAAAAAGGCACTAAGACATCCAATATATTTTCTTAAAGATGACATGAAATCATCAAAAGACGTATTCTCAGTAATGATAAATGTACGGTGGGTTCCTGTTTCAGTTTCTGGCATATTCACAACTGTAACCAATATCTTCAATATTACCAAGGGCTAGATTTTATTTAGTACTCTAGATGTGTAGATTTTTCTGTACTCATTGGAGTATAGAAATAATCGAATTGTAGATATTGATCTATAATCGTGGATCTGTTCTATTGAGTATGTAGATGTTGCTTAATTAGCAAAATATAGATGTTAAGTAAACAGGTTGATTACATTCTTTCTTCATGGTACATCGTCCCACTTTGTAAATATGTTTGTATTGGCAATGATGCCAACTTTACAAGTTTTTTTATGCCAACTTTGTAAATATAGCATACACAGAAATTAACAGAAACCTATTAATTTCCCATATAATCTAGAGCGCTATGGTAAACAAGGCAGCGGAGATGTCAAACAAAAAACGGCAGACGAAACCGTCACTTGATTCTAATGGCAAAACCTAATCTTGTCGACTGCGATGGCATTCGTCTTATCCCATGCCAAAATTCCAACCAAAAACACTGACATAGGCAGCATCGCCGAAAAAAAAAAGTTATATTTGCGTTAGCTCTGCTCGCGCAGATCTGCCTGAGAGAGGTCAGAACGACGCAACGGATGCGTCGTTGACGTCCGCCTCGAACGCATGGCAACCGCGATCGCCTCGCCAAGTCACCGCTTCCTTAGATAGATAGTGTGTTTAGTGGAGAGACAAAGCACGTGCTCACGTTTGGAATTTTTATATCCCATATGTATTTATACTGGATTCTGGTAAACTGATAAGTGAATTAATGGTGTACAATTACATCGGAACCTGCAAGGTATAAATAAAGGTGTACTGCGAGGATGAGATTTAGGCCCTATTGTTCTCTGTGTGTAGACTAAACGATTTTTAAGTTACCGATCCAAGAATAGGGGTAAGGGATTCTTAGTATAACTCTTAAGCGTTACTTAGTGAATTAATTATGCACTATTACACCGATACAGCTAATGTAGAAGGAATGGTATACCGCAAGGATGAGATTTAGGCCCTATTATTCTTTGTATGTACACTAACGATTTTCAAATTACTGACTCAAGTATATTGGTAGGGGATTTTTAGTAAAGCTGTTAAAAATTAATCAGTGAATTCATGGTGTACTATTACATCAATATCTCTTAAGGTACGAGTAAAGGCGTATCGCGAGGTTGATAGTTAGGCCCTATTATCCTTTGCGTGTACACTAAGGAATTTTAAGTTACTGATCTAAGAATATTGGTAGAGGATGTTTAATATAACTTCTAAATTAGTTTGTTTTGTACAAAATAGATGAAATAAACTTTACAAGACCTCCAAACGACATTTGACATAATTCTCAGCTTACAATAGGTGAATTAAGATTTTTTTCTCTCTAAGGACAGATTTGTCCAATATTTTTATTGCGAAATCTCAAACTTTAATCCTCCAATTAGAAGATACTCTGCCTAAACTGTGTTATTAGTCTAATTGATAAATAACTGTCAAAAAACCTGTTGTGAAAAAGCGACCATAATTGTATGATGATGCCGTTATGACATTCTGCAATTTGAGGGCTCCTTTGTAGTACGAATTCCAAAGAAAGTATTTTCTGAAACCGTCTCACCTATTTCAAGCAATATTTCTAGCGCTTCTCTTCACACAAATTGAAATACCACTATTGACTGAATTCCATCACTGAAATAATATTAGAAGTGAATAGAATTTTGAAATTGACAGCGTAGCAGGTAAGTTAGTATTGGTATGCCACAAGGATACTATTTGGGGCCTACGATTTTTGCTTGTACATTAACGATTTTAACATTAAAATATATACTGGAAATAAATTCGTTAAAAAATCGATGAACACAGCTTCGATGAACAGACCCTCCAGAAAATTTCAAACATTACAACAAAAGGTAGGAACTGCTACTGAATTGGATAATTTCTAAATATGCATAAATGTAGACCTACTTTAATAATAGTTTTCATTGTTTATATAATGTTGTTAATATAATATCAGAAGTATGGGGTTAATTTTTATGACGAGATAAAAGTTTTGATTAGACAATGAAAAGGTTTCAGTTCATATACATATTACGTTTAGATTACATTTTACAGAATTTGTAAAGGTTTTTTTTATTAAAACGTCTATAAACTTCAGGACTCTCTTTATAAATATTCTCTATAAGGCACTTGAACATATTTTGACACGTTACCAGAATTTTTTGGATGTCATATTCAACATAGATTTAAAATTGTTATACCATTAACTGTTTGGGATGTTCTAGAATATTTTTTTGTACTCATCTTTTACTTTGGATATGTTCTTAATATTCAATAAGTAAATACATGATACAGTATTCAGAGTAAAAGTAAGTAATCCGAAAAAAAAGTTCAGGGCTGCATTTAAAATTTTAGACAAGAGACAGGATACCAGGTCTAAGTAGATTTTATGAGTAGAAAATAAATCGTTGTTTATTAATCTTTCTCATAACACAATATCAGGATATAATAAAACAAAACATTGGAATTTTTGCCTTTAAACAAATATTTCGTAAAATAAATGAGTCAGTTGTTTCTCTGGACCGAATGAAATTGTAGGTTATATTCGCCGAAACTTAAAATTTATGTGATATTAGATGTTAATAACCTTTTATCCTTATAAATGTGTAAAAATACTTTATTTAGCAACCAAATACTTCACTGGATATCAAATTACATTGGTCACTTATTCACCTTGTTTTTATTATTACGTTTTTTTAAATCACCACTACCAGATTGTGATTTCCGCTCGAATTCCTACACCGCTGTCAATTCTTATATAAGACTGTCATTTCCGTTGAAGCGAAATCACGTGAAAAAAAAACAAGCTGGACAATTTTTGCCACGTCGATCGCTAAGTTTTTGACGTAAACAAATGTAAAAATACTCTCGTCAAGTTTGTGGCAGTTACAAAATCGACTTGGAATCAACACCCGCTATTTTTAGACTTCGGATTTCATCTACCACTTTCGAAATTATAGCTATCCCATTGGCAGTTTGGAGAATTGTAATAAAATACATTGGGATTTAGTCCCGTTGAATCGAAATTAATAAAATCGTCGGGTATTTATCGGTGGGCTTGGTGGAAACATATTTGAATGCCCTCTTCGTCTTTACTAATTCCACCGCATGACGTAATATGAGTTGCATAACTGATCAATTTAATGACGTCATAACCTTAAAACGTTCGTGTTTTTTTAGTATGAGATCTTGACTCTTAGGAAGGAAATTACTTGTATAATATTTGTGTGGCATTTACGATGTACAACATACAAAATGATATATCTTAAAAATAAGTCGGTAGAGAAAACATACACATTGTATTTATAAATAAATGAAACGTTCTGTCTTGGATACTCTTATCTATGTAGTTTCCACTTATAAGTGTTTGCCAAATTTAACTTGGCAACTCACTTGGTCATCAATTCGACATGAAATTTTCCCATTAGATGAACCAAAACTAATTGTATATAGGATGAAACCGTTATTTATATATATATATATATATATATATATATATATATATATATATATATATATATATATATATATATATATATATATATATATATATATGTACAGGATGCAAATTTAATAAGTTTGTTATAACTGTATAAAAGGTATACAGACATTTAAACCTTGTTAAAGGCGTTATTTTATTAAAGCGATCTTCTGAAAAATGTCGCAATTTTTATTTCAACTAAATGGTACAAAAAGTGAGAAATCATTATTACTACCATCCTAACCTAAAAACAGTTGATATGAAAACATTTGATTCTCCTGAATATTTTTATATTACGACTACATGTTCGAAGCAGAAAAACATGTAATTTTTTATCAAAATATACGCCAAAATGTTTTATATTATGTACTTGGACTAATATACTGATATTTAAATTATAATCGTATTTGGAAGTTTTATAACTACGGAATTTAATAGCACTTTTTGGGATTATAATGTAATCTCTTTTTATAAAACAACAACAGAGGCAGTTAAGGTCTTTCTGGAATTGAGTACAGCTAAGGTATGTATTATACGAAACAATGTTAATGGTCATCGGCATATATCATTGATACAACTGCGTACATTGTTGATATAAATTAAGAATAATAACGGCCCTAAATATGATCCCTGAGGAACTCTAGATATAACTAAATATGGAGACGATACGTATATATTTCCTGGTACTATTTTTGAGATGGTAAAAATGTATGATAGATATAAACCGACGAAGAATTTGACTGGATGTATACCGATTTTGATCAATTTTGCTATTAAGATTTTGCGATTTATTTTATCAAATGCTTTACTTCAATCGGTTTACACAGTTCACTTGAATATCATAATCCATAGTATTACAAATATATTAGGAGTGTATTAAATTTGTAATACTATTTCTATAGCATTAAAAAGACATTTACTTACTTATTTATATTAAATATACAATTTATTAATTCTTGTATGAAAAAAAGGATCAATATGGTTGATGGATGTCTTTGTGAAGTTCTTTTGCACGATTCTTTGATCTTGTCCAATGAAATAAAAGTTCCATACAAAGTTTATAACTCTCACTACCAAATTTTAATTACTATCTTCACAGAAACTACAACAATTATAAACTACCTACTATTACTACTACTAATAACTGTACTACCAAAAATGTTCTTATTATTATGCTATTATGAGCTATTTTCTACATTATGGCTAACCTCTCTAGTAAATCGGGAACCTATTTCATAGTTTATTAAATATTGTAATTTTTATGAAGACGGTCAGTAATACCGAAACGTTAGAGTAAAAGCTTTTGGATTGAATTTTAATAGCGGAAGTCTCAGCAGATAAAAGACAGATGAAAATATTTCATACTTGCGGTTGAAGAAGCAAAAATTATCAATATATTTATTGCTAATAATTTCTTATTAAATAAGTTTAGAATTTTAGGTTATTTTTGTATCGATTTTGGATTTAGTATCTTAACAATATTAAAGTGTCATGAGCGAAACTGATTGTTACCTTAACCCTCCGTCGCGCGTCGGGCGCAACCGATCTGTGAAATCCAGCAGTCACTTTTTTCTTTACCCTTTGATGTGTATTACGAATATTAACTCGAACTCCCTTATACCTTCCTAGCTCAACTACTCTTCTCAGTATGGTGTCAATTTTTTTTAGTGCCATTCCCTGGCCTTGTATGGGCCAACTGGATCTGTCAGATGCATTGCGCCTGATTACGATATTATTTTCACTTTTGTATTTTGTTAGATTTCTTTTATTATTTAAGTTAATAATATTTTTTTGGGATCTCTACACTTACTTATTCTGGTTTTGTATGGTATTATTATTAAAAATTAATACATTTGGATGTTAAATTATTGGTTTATACTAAATTTCGTTACCAAAAATGTGACGTTTATGTGTTTGTTTGATGCTAAACATGCTAAAATGATAAAGAGCATTTATAATTCTTTACACTTAAAATACTTGTTGATAACTAGTTCTATAAACATATTCCAAATTTATTATTTTACAACAGTAAATAAGTTCCTTTATCTAAATTTAATTATTGCGATTAAAAACTAGTTTGATATATTTATTATTGTATTGTATTAATTAAGATAAAAGTTTAATTGAGTCTCCACATCACTAAAATCTAAATTGTGTAAGATTTGATATAGGATCTCTCAGATGCATTGCGCCCGAATGTGTTTGGATTCAGATTGCGCCCGACGGGAGGTTAATGTTATAAGGTAATTTAATAAAAAATTAAGAACGGTATTAAGGCGATTTAAATAAAAAAATTGTAGTGGCAATATTTAGGCAAAGGCTTCGAGAGCGATCGGCGGTAATGGACAAAGAAAACAAATACCCCCACCAGGGGTCACCAGGTATATATTTCATTTGGTCGACGCCGTGCGAAACAATTGCGCGAACGGCTTACGCTCAATCCTAGGTAGCGCTGCGTCGACTTTTCGCCTCCTTCAAAGTAAACTGCACTGTTGTAAACCTAGGAGGCCGTGCACATGTGCTAACACATGGTGCCCGATTCTATAATTATCGAGAGTGTCGGATCGGGGGGGCATTCCAGCTCGATCCCAGATATATTTTAAGAAAAGACAAATTTGGAAAGAGGGGTGTTGGTGAGTAGTGTTTCTCCGCCGATGGACCAATGATGTGCAAGGGGCCATTTTTAGAATTCAGCTACCTAAGAGGCACGTACACCACGTCTAGGAGGCAGGGTGTGTTCAGTCGAAGACGAAGTGCCAGCCGCGCCTAGTCGGCGGACTCCAAGGACTCTGCCGCAGCCCTTCGGCCCCGCAGGTTCCGTACTTCCTTACTATCCCATAGTGCTATTAGACGTATGGAATGTAAAGAAGTATGGAGCGATCGAGGGTCGTCGCCGACGACCAACAGTGCCCTCGCTGTGTCAGTGTCTTGTGTAACAGTGATAGTGTTTCTTCTCGAAGCCATGCCTAACAGAGGATGTATTATGCAATTTGCAGTGAACAGTGGAACCTTCTCAGAATGCCATCGATACGTTTCACGTCGCGGCCAGGCGGATGTCAGTGGCACCAAAATTGTGCATCTCACGAGGGACTGCTGCGATATTTTCAACTGCGTTTCGTTCCGCAGTTTTTTCCACAGAGTTTTGTAAACGGCGCTTGAAATTATCACGTGAAAGATTATAATAAACCTAAACGGTACTGCGTTTGTACCAAGACTGTAGTGCGTTTTCTAGAAGAGACGAAAAATAAAGAGCTAGAGGTTTGGTTGCGGTAATATGAGTCAAAATTTATGAATAATGAAAAATATTCGAGCTGTTGGCAATTAGTGACGTAATTGCCATGTAACATTTTGCATTTATTAAAGTTGCGTTTACCGAAAAATACAAATATAAATCTGGTAAACTCAGGGGTACCAAAACTATATAGCTTTATTACTATCTTCTAATAACACCTAGTAGTGATATCAGGAAAAACACGAAAAACTATATGAGATAGTTAATGAAAATTCAAAATTTACAAAATTTTTTAAAAAAGTTTAATTAATGACATGTACGTTAATTTAATGGACAGCGTAAAAACTTTAGTAGCTTGTGAAAAACATCAGATTTTCATAAGAATATATAATTTGAAGTACTGTAATAATGTATTCTAAATACGTTGTAACTTTCCGTTCCGTAGTCACTTGAATATTTTCAGATCGTTAGAACATCAAATTTGACTTAACTTCAAGAAAATCTATTGTATTAAATTAATTCTGATTAATTGATTTTCGAATTTTGAACTTGTAACGGGTGGAAGAAATTTCAGTTATAAGGGTATGTACCTTGGAGTGAAAATTTTGCATATTTTACAAGTAAATTCTTTAATGTGAGAGGCCATATCACCTCTTAACGTTATTTTGGACAAAAATTGATAAACAAAGTACATATAATAAACTCATTGACATCAATCATATAATACGCTAAAAGAAAGTCTTGACGATGCAAAATAATAATTTCAGGAAATTTGTCATTATTTATCTGCTTAAAAAAAATAAGGACAGTTTGTTTAAGAAATTTGTTGCAATGATATCTAGAAACTTTAATTTGGAAATTATAAAGTTTCTTAGAATTTTGAATATTAAAAATCTACTTCTAATTTAAGCAGAATGTAGCCGGAGGAAAATAATCAAAACATATGTTGCTGATTAAAGCTATAAAGGTCAGTAATCCTGCCTGGCCCCAAATAAAATTATCCTCGGTTAAAGGATATACCGTTACATTCTTTTCCGGGAAACAGTAGAATAAACCTGTGACCTGAAACAGCAACAAGAAGTTCTCTTACATTAGCCCCAAAACAGCCCCATGACTTGTAGGACGATGAAAAAAGTACTATTTGGTGAATTTTATAATAAATGTAATAGTTTCTAGAATACTATTGACAAATTGATTTATTCCTTCCAGATTTTTTCTCCAAAATCATTTTTTTTATTTTTTTTTATTATGCAATCTGTTTATAAAACAAAGAGTCAACAATAAGAATATACGTTGATTGAAGTACATGCCATGATAGAGAATTGTTCCAATGAATAAAACTGCTGTTTTACCACAAAGTTCTTATCTTAAAGTAGCTGATAGATTTCTTTTAGTTTTTAAAATATGGTAAGTCCAAATTGCGTCCTGCATCTGAGTCTTCTCGTTTGTGCACTATTGTCCAAAAGATTTAATGCGAGGGTATTCGGGTGAGAATTTAAACATTTTATGTATTTGTTACCACTTGCAACAATTGTATCTCTTACTGAACGCGTCTCTAGGTCACGATAGATATCCCTATTTGTGGCGAAGTATGGAGCATCAACTATTGAGAGTGAAATTTTTGATCCAAATCTCTCAAGGATGCCAATGTTCGATTTAGCAGCTGTTCCCTAAAGCTGCATTCCGTAAGTCCAAACCGGTTTCAAGATGACATTACAAGCTAAGGGCTTATTTTGAAGTGAAAATTGTGATTTTCTTCACATCCGGCAACGGTGCTTACAAGATTTGGCGTCTACTATTTCTTCATCCACATACATATGTCCCTTCTATGTGAGAGTATTATCTAGACGTAAAATATTTAATGCAGTTTGTAGTAGTGATGGTACTTTAACAGCTTTGGAATATAGGGTTCAAAAGAAACTTTCTCTAGCATGTTTCATCATGACACATATTTATCTGATAGAAACAATACGTATCTTAAGAAATTCTCGAATGTGCTGTTTATTTTACTTATTTCATATATGCTTATTTACAGATTATATTATTTCCCCTGACTTTGTTCCATATAATTTATTATCCTACATTTGAAAAATAACAGACTTTGTGTTTCAACTATTTGCTTTTGAAACAGAATACCTAGAATATAAATGTTTTTAGAAAATTACTTGAAACAAGGAAGTAAGCGGAGAACATAATATTTATGTTATTACTTGAAAATAGGTATCTTGGATCAGGAATACATGTTGAAGGTAAAAAATGTAAGAATTTGCGAAGACGTTATGTGTGAATTTGTTGATAAATTTGTTTTTTTTTTTCTGTGGAAGAATATATTTTCAGTACTTGGATTTATTTGAAAATGTTCATTTTATGTTATAGGTTTTAGTATCATATTAGCTGCATCTGTTTTATTACTACATTCTAATGCCAATTAAATTTGTATGCATATAAAATCTCGTAAAAAAATTGTCATTCCGTGTGAAATAAACAGTTTTAAAACCTTAAAACGGACTTTTTCGCACGTTGAACATCTCTATCTCGAAATCGAGTGACCGAGAAAAAATAAACCAACACATAAATGCAGAATATCTGTTTTATGCGACAGTTTTACTTTTTTCAAATAGTCCACCCTCGTGTTTTCTCATGACCACTGAACAGAGTGGGATGTGTCCTATCCACTTCAAAATCAATAGATGTGGCCTGATAGACGTCCCTAATCAGAATCAGTTGAAACCCGATCGATCCCACACGATTTAATTGAGTGATCATGCTAACAGAAAAAAATCTCAAATAGTCCACCATTGTGCTTTCTCATGACCCATGCACATGGTAGAGTGTGTTCTGTCCACCTCAAAATCAATAGGTGTCGTCTGGGAGACGTCCCCGATCAGAATCAGTCAAAAGCCGATGGATCCGACATGATTTAGTTGAGTTATCGTGTTAACAAGAAAAATTTCTCAAATAGTCCACCATCGTGCTTTCTCATGACCCATGGACAAGGTGGGGTGTGTCTTATCCACCTCAAAATCAATAGGTGTCGTCTGGGAGACGTTTTCGATTAGAATCAGTCAAAACCCGATCGATCCGACACGATTTTGTTGAGTGATCGTGCTAAGAAAAACAATTCTCAAATAGACCCAAGGGAGGGGGTGGTGTATGCTATCCACCTCAAAATCAATAATCTGGGAGACTTCCGCGATCAGGATCAGTCAAAATCCGATCGATCCGACACGATTTAGTTGAGTTATCGTGCTAACAAGAAATTTCAATGCCGACGACAACGACGACACACACATCAAAAATGTTTTAAAAACCATTTTTTTTGTTTTAAGCCGAAAAACGAAAAATAAACCCAAAAAAAATTTTGTCTTTTTACTTTTTTACACGATTACATTACTTTTCCGCTAGTATAGTGGAATGCGGAAAAGTAAAGATCACTAAGATAATTACATCGTATTGAATTAACAAGCATACTTGTATTCTTTTTAATAATTTCGCAAACGCTTTCTTTATAATTACACCCTAAAATTGTTAATGACAACAAACATTTTTCTTAGCGTAAAAATTCACTATTTCACAATTATATGATAGGTGTTAAATGGAAAGACCTACAAGAAATCGCGACTCAAGTTATTAAATTTTGGTAAGGATCACATAGGTATATTTTTATAATTTTATGGTAAAAAAGGCAATCATAAAAAAATGACAGTTGCATAAAAAAATGACAGTTGCAAAAACAGAAAAAATAGTTTATACAAATGTGATCGTCACTACTTCGTCAATATACAAAATAACTTAAATTAAAATGGTGAACATTCTGACAATATTTGTTGTAATATTATGCTCAGTTCTTCTACACAAAATACTACTTACTGATTTAGCAGCCGTTTGTATATTTATTATACCACCCTATATAAACATTCAAGACTTATTTGTGCCTTTACACTCATCGCCATGCATCAAACTTTGTGAATAACCCTCTCATTAGTGGCAACCCATTTATTTTGTTTACGTCTCTCATATGACTCACCACTAAAATATCCATGCCGCATCCTACGTTATCCATCAAATCATCAATCCCCCAATAAAGTCTATTAAACTGCCATCGAAAAAGAAATCGAGAGAGGTAGGTATTCTAATGGAAGTTAAATTACTTTACATGATATGCGGTTTCCGGCAGAAAGACTTAAAATATTTCGCACTAGCGACGATAACTTATTAAAAAAAGTTTTTTTATAATCGTCATCCCTGGTCCAGAACAAACTCTAATTGGAAATTTCATGTATGACTGACTTTAATTCGGCTGCTAATTTATGCTGTGTCATTTTGAGACTTGGGTCGTAGATAACAGTCGAATTTTTCGTGTACGAGGCGATAAAATATTCATCCGACACAATTTGAAACCAAAAACTTTAATAGCGTAAGATAATTACTTGTTTCAACTTGCTAATAAATACTTATGTATTTATTACATAATTATATACGTTTATTTTGGTATGTAATGGAGTTCTGTTATACCACTAGTGGTATAAGTAATATATTTCCCTACTACTCTGAAAAAATTATAAACTGAAAGAGCTTATCATTATGATATCAATTAATTTTTCATGTGTTGTGTTTGATCGTGCAGCAAATTGAAGCTACGAAAGTTCAAACATAAATTTCGATGGTAAAATAATGATTTTAGTAATAAAATAAATATTCACTATCATTTATTGACGACTATTTATATTTAATAGTTTTTAAACTGTCACTAAAGGCTCCTATATTAACACAGGTAGTTATTCCTTTGAGAAAAGTTTATAATAACCTCAGTTCAGAATTTTATAAATATAGTGTCTTGTTTAATTTTGACAAATATTTAATTAACTCAAGGAAATGTAAATATTACGTAAAATTGTTTTTGTATTTTGTTCGTAAATTTAAGAGAATTTTTTGGAAATGATGCACGGTTTTCGCCATTTTCAAGTTTATGAGCAATAACACACTGACTTATTGCAATAATTTTTGAAAATAATAGCTGTGATGATTTTTGTTATTTTTGTAATTTTGTAATGAATTGCGATAACGCTTTAACGATTTTTATATTTGTCACGTTTTTCTAGATATTAGAACGATTATTTATTTAGATATTTTATGTATCAGATTGTTGTTTAGACTTTTTAGATAGGTAGTTTCATCTATTTTTTTTTAGCGAAATTAGGTAATTTTTAAATATGTTTTGCCTTTTAATAATGATGGTTTGGAGCTTAAGGATTGGAAATATTGCTTGAGATACTTTTCTGTTATTTATGACCAAAATAGCAATGTAACATTTTCAATAGTCTTAGATAAAACGAGTAGGTAACAAAAAAACAGTATATTTTGTATGAATTCCACTGAGCTATGGGTAAGTTCAAGTTGTATTACAGACTATGCCATATGTATTTGCTATAGCCGTGCTGTGGGACAAACTCACTGAGAACATTTACTATATTTACTAATACATCTGCGTCACACCTGCATTAGATCGACTGTTTACAATTACATCTGCTTTCAATAAGTTGCGCCATATTTAACCATGTTGAAGTTTTAAATAAATGTATTGTGAAACAAGAAAGTCGATTTCTTTCTTTACCTTATTATACCCATCTGTATCATATGTATTAAACTGATGAAAATGAACAATGATGACTGTCACATCTGAGGTTTCGTTTATACCTTATAATTTATATAACACTGTAAAACACTTATACTCCTATAGTTTCAACTGATATACTCCTATAGTTTCAACAGCTACTAATATCAACTGCAACTTTAACATCAAATTATAACATAACAGACTATATTTGGTGGAAATGCTCAAAATAATAAAATACTGCCTGTGGCCATGCTTTTCAGCAAGTAGAAATCGGCTGGGATGATTTAGGGATGTTGGAATACTGTCTGTGAAATTCTATAATACGTTCAGGAGACTCAAGAAACATCGCTTTTGTAGATGATATTAATTTATTTACGCTTGGATAATATCTTCAGTCACAAAATGTAACGCATGAAGTTTACACGTAATATTTAAGAAGTTACCAATTTTTGTTTAAGACAACGACCTACAGAACGCATGGCTGTAGTATCATCAGCCACAAACATTAAAATTAGCTCATGAAATATTTAGTGGCTGTACTGATGGCTATAGAAATTTTAGCACCTCTGAAGTTGTGAAACCACAAGTTTTGTTTTTTGTTGTTGAATCAAGTGTCTACTAATGTTGAACACCTAATAAATTCTGTATTCGATGTACATTTTACATATGTATATCTATAACAGCCTTGATTTCTTATGGGTTTAGATACTTTTAAATAACTAGATCAACTATAACTAATAATAATAACTTGTGACTAAAAATAATGAATGACCTACATCTTGTTGCGTTTCCTCCAAATATAATGTAACGAACTAGTAAATTCATGGCTTAATTAATTTTCTCTCTATATTAATATTAAACAATTAATCATTATTTCTATACCAAGCAATACATTTGAAATTTGTGGTTCAGGCAATATATAACTTATGCCTTTTATTTTGTCTTGTATAAATTACAACAAATTACAAATTATATATGTATCTCATTTCTCATTACATATATGAATAAAACTGTATGTACATAACCTAGGATAGTACGTAAATAAATAAAACACGAAGAATAAATAAATAAATAGTTTTAAAACCTTGAAACGGACTTTTCCGCACGTAGAACATCTTTATCTAGAAATTTAGTGGCCGAGAAAAAGCAAACCAACACATAAATGCCGAATATGTGTTTTATGTGACAGTTTAATTTTTTCAAATAGTCCACCATCGTGTTCTCTCATGGCCCACGGACAGGGTGGGGTGTGTTCTATCCACCTCAAAATCAATAGATGTCGTATGGTAGACATCCCTAATCAGAATCAGTCGAAACCTGATCGATCCGACACGATTTAATTGAGTGATCGTGCTAACAGAAAAAATTTTCAAATAGGTCACCATTGTACTTTCTCATGATCCATGTACATGGTAGAGTGTGTTCTATCCACCTCAAAGTCAATAGGTGTCGTCTGGGAGACGCCCCCGATCAGAATCAGTCAAAACCCGATCGATCCGACACGATTTAGTTGAGTTATCGTGCTAACAAGAATAAATGCCGACGACAACGACACACACACAGCACAAATTTTTTTAAAACCGTTTTTTTTTTTGGTTTTTAGACCGAAAAACAAAAAATAAACCCAAAAAACTGTTGTTTTTTCACTTTTTCTTTACACGATTACATTACTTTTCCGCGTATAGTGGAGTGCGGAAAAATAATAACGTGGTTATGTATAACTTGTGATGGTAGGTATAATTTCAGTCTTCCCTAGTTTGTAATATATTTATTTTTATTATATTTACATTGTTTAAAACCAGTGTTTACAAACTGTCAAAAATAAAAAAAATATATAAAGGTAATTAATAAGTTGGGTAATTCTTGAACAAGCTGTCTCTTTAAATTACGTTTTTCTATGAATAGAAGTATATTTTCGATATCTACATAATATTTATTTATTATGTAACAGTTTTATATGTTATTGAACACATTGCTATTTTTAAAATTTAGTGTTAATTCGAAATTTGAAAATTTTTGAGTTGTGTCACTTCTGAAGCGGGAGTGCGATATGTGCTTATAGTTTACTCTTTGTAGTTTTATGGACATATTACATAAATTATTATAATTTATTTATATGCATCTAAGTGGGCAGCTCTTGGCATTTAATTCGATTGTGCTGTTCTAAGCTGTGGCATGTGACAGTTTAGAAGTGTTTGCCCGTTTTAATATCATTTATAATTCTATTCCTGTTTTACATCCACATTTAAGGAAAAACAATAACATTGTGCATGGAAAATAAAATAATCTCTATACGTTTAACGCATTTCGCAGAGCAGAAGCGGCATATGAAAGTATTTACATTAAATACCGTGATGGATACAGCACAGGGGTATTTCAATTAAAATGGCAGAATCGTGCACACCACTTAGAGCAAGCTCAGGAAATCGTTAATTTCTGTCAGGCAGAATGGGCTCTGTACTATTTGCTAACAAAAGAGACAGATAGAAGCGGAAAATTTTAAAGAATTGTTAGACGAATTGCCGGGAAATTAATCGTAGCTGAAATATTCGTAAGTGGGCAGTAATTCTCGCCGGTCCGTGAATGTGGGTTTTCTTTTTTATGTGTACGCTCTTGCTATTTTATTAACTAACTTTGGAAAGTAATTTTGAAGCATTATTTGTGCTTAAATATTTTCTTTGTTAACTCAAAACGACAGATAATTCTGTTAAAAAAAGGAAAAAGCAAAAAAATCTTTACGAAGAACTTTATCCGTCATGCAAAATAAAATACCTTTCAAATTTGAATTACTGGAGAAAACGTTATAAAATATTTTATGAATTTGAGTTAAAAAACAGTATTGACCTCGATGTATTAAATAATCTTTAAAATACCATTTTGGCTATGCAAATGTTACATCTTTAGCGGACGAACGGCCCTTTTCCTTTGATAAGAACATTTTCTCACGACACTAGACATCACTCATGGAAACGACTTTGGAGACATAAATCATTATAACTATACATAGTCGCTTATATAGGGTCTCTCAATAAGGATGCTTGATTTTTAAACGTAAATAAAACAAGCTGTGTATGAGATATCTACTCAATTTTATTTTATTTGAAAGAATACTTTTTGGCATTAAGTATGGAATACAACGTCGTTTAAATGTCTGCCGCGGCTCTGATTGGTGGCACGTATTCGGGAGGTCCAATTTTCGATGACTTCGTCGCATAATGGCTGAATTTGACAGATGAAACTTTCTTTATGCGATTTAATAAAACTTTTATAGCGATACTAAAAAATGTATTTTTTCATTGTATCACACAAAAAGTATGGGTTGCTGTTTAAAAAAATGGACACCCTTTGACTCTGAAAACGTACGCCACTGTAAATAGAACTAACGTATTTCAAAAGGGGACAAATTTAAAATACCTTTTGGCCCCTTCGAGCGTTTGTGCAACAAAAAATATTTTGCGAGATTTTTCAGGTGCTTAATACTTTTTTTACAGTGTGTATATGTACGTCTTTTTTATGTTTGGTATTGATATTCCTATTTTATTTTACTATTTTGTTGTAATATTTTTTTTTAATTAGAATATACATTTTTGTTATGTTTTAAAATATATTTTACTTAATTCCATTCTCAATTTTGCCCCCACCCCACTTCTTTGGAAATATTTTTGCGGGCGCCCATGCTTATAGACAACATTGTTCCATTCATTTATTTTGTATAAGCAGTCTATTGTCTATCGTTAGCTCTCTACAACAGCAATTACAATGAAATAAAAAAGAGCAGTATAAATCCCAGTTAGCTGGTCAGAAGTTATTGTAATTAAATTTCTACCCGCCGTGATTCCGATAAAAATCTAACTCAATTAAGTCTATGCAATTACAGCAAATAGTAGTTATTGGTTAAATATTTTGTGCAAAAAGAAACGTAATGATGACTGTTATAAATATCACCTAATTTATAATTTAATTGTTCAGAGAGAGATATTAATACAAAGGAAGCGTCCATTTGGCATAACATTGTAATTGTTGTATTGTAACCGACAATAATCCTCTATGCATTTTATTTCTATAAATATTACGTTAAATATTTTCAAGTTATCTGCATGTAACATATCATACATCTACGGTATCTGGGACATCGTTAAAGTATTGGTTAAATAATAAAGCCCCTAAAACAGACCTCTGAGGTACTCCGGAGGATGCACGAAACTCGACAGATCATGTACAGTACTACCATATACTGTGACAGACACTATATGCAACTTAAGGTGCGTACTCAGTGAGCGAACGAACGCCGAGCGAACAACGAACTTCGAACTCCGAATTAAAATTCGCTTAATGTGTACGTAAACGCCAAGGCGAATCGAACGTTCGGTTCGGCTTCGCCTGCATCCGCTCGGGGAGCGGTACATCAAAGAGATTCGCTGTTCGGTGTTGACGGGATTCGTGGGTAAATTTTGAAAATTTTTCCCGAACTCTGAATTGCATTGTGTGTGACGCTGTCAGCTGTGCTAGGCTAGGTAAAGGTTATAAAGACGTATGATAAAATTGAATGGACAGAAGAACTTATTCTTGACTTTGTTGCAGCTTACAGAAAGGAGGAATTGTTATGGAATCCTTCGAATAATTTGTATAACAAAATTAAAAAAAAAAAACATGATCCCCTATATTGATCACGATCACTGATACAATTCTGACATCCAATGTTTTCGTTTCCTTTTTTGTTTTTTACTCGTTTTTAGTGATCCCGCAATAATTATAAAAGCCGATGCCGCGATAATTTGGTCAGCATTCTTGTTGCTAAACACCCGTCTGCCAACTGCCGAGCGAACTGCGAACTTTTGAAAATAGCTACATTTATTTCGGGTTCGCTCATATTTAGGGAACCGCGAATTGCGGCCGAACAAACTCAGAACCTTCGGAGTTCGAAGTTCGTTGTTCGCTCGGCGTTCGTTCGCTCACTGAGAACGCACCTTTACAGTAGGGTAAGTAAATCTGATAAGTAAGATTAAAATTAAGTTTGAAGTGAATATGAAAATTCAATTTAATTTTATTTTTGCAAAAGTATATTATGGTTAAGTTTGTCGACTGATTTAAATGCTTTAGCAATTTGGGACTTTAAGCTAAATATTTTTAAATGTATTGAGTAATGTGTACTAAGTTGGTGCTGAATGGGATCTATGTTTACTAAACGGCTCGTTCTTGTGTGTGTGTCACGAAATTTTTAGCTTGATGTACGAAACGCTTTTCGTTCGAATTTCAGCATTTTCACAAAATCAATATAGCAAATCGACCCTTGCGAACAACGTGGCAACTTTTGTTTTTTGATCCGAAGCCTCTAGAGGCATGCTCCGGATGTGCTTTCGATATGAGCGACGCCGCGAGGGGGCGGCGCAATATTATTGCGATTTACTTACTTGTCACGTATTAAAATCTCGATTTCAAATAATTTGAAAATTGGTCTAAATTTGGAGAAAATTTAACATTCTTTTTATAAATTGAATACAACTTATACCGCTCCCATAAATTTGGAAAAGCAAGGTGTTAGTGCATAGGTCAAATAAAATCAATTCGAGCGCAATTCATAACAAGAAATTCTGGAATACCATCTGGTTCAGATTCAATTTCTGTTTCTATACTCGTATCATCAAATACTCGAATATGTTTCGGCGAGAGTGTGGCCGAGAGTCCAGGGACCTCGATTCGTCATCGTGCACAAGTACTGGACATTTCAACAGCCACTCTTCATTGTATTCTCACTAAAGATTTGTATCTCCATGCTTACAAAGTCCAACTGACTCAACGACTTCTGCCAACAGATCCTGCACAGCGAAGAAAGTTCACGAATTGGGTCGTTGAACAACAAGATGTGAATGACGATGTTGTGGACAAAATCATCTTTAGCGACAAGGCCCATTTTCACCTTGATAGATTCATTAATAGGCAACATTTCCACATTTCGGGCTCAGAAAATTCATGAATAATTCATGAGAATCAAATGCATCTCCAACGTATCACTTTTGGTGTGCACTGTGGTCTGAAGGAATCATTGGACCATTTTTATTTGAAAACGAGGCAGGTAATGCATTAACGGTAAATGGTGAATTTTATCGCGACCAAATTTTTTTTATCTCATTTGGAAGACATTGCTCTTGAAGACATGTAGTTTCAGCGAAACGGTGCCCCTTGCCACACCACCCGTGAAAAATTGACGGTCTTGCATGAGCCTTTTCCTGGTCGAGTCATCTCCCGTTTCGGTGGCCAGAATTGGTCGCTACGATCTTTGCGATTTAGCCTATGGACTTTTTTGATGAGCTTTTCTGAAGTCTCAGATTTACATCAACAAGCCCACGACCACCCAAGCATTGAAGCTCGAAATTGAACGCTGTATCAATAAAATAGCGACACATTTAGGTAAAACTGTTATTGAAAATTTCGCCAGAAGAGTACTCGTGTACCACCAAAGCCGTGTCTGCCATTTACCGGATGAATATTTCAATAATTTGCTACAGGAAACCATAACGATTTTATAGAATTAGTTCCAACTTTTAGGTGCTCACTATATTTCCACACTCTCCCTGATCATTTCAACGTTTTAGGCCCAGACTCTCGACCGGCCACATTTTCTTAAAAATTCGCGAAATCGGCCAGATTACCTCGCATCCTGACCCATTAGCCTTCCTTCCGATACGCTCTCGGTTCTCGCCCATCCCATCCCATAGAGACACAGTTGCGTCAGTTTGTTTAATTTTAAAGTTGAACGGGGATCGTGTTACAGGCGGCGTGGCGTATGGCACTTTGCACGCTGTGCTAAAATTAAAACACCCTTCATGAGTTCGAGTTCATTGAAAATACCAACGCGTGCGCACCTATAAATATACCCAACTTAAGTATCGGATTCAGTTTCGAAATTTAATTAAGCGGCCTATCGGCCGTCTACGTTATTAATAATTTCGGATGGAGGTCAGTAACACCGTTGGTGGGGGCGAGGAACAGGCCTAAAAGGTGGTGGACTAGTGGAGACAGATCGCAATTCGAAACAGCTATGATATGTTCTCCACGACTCCTTTGAAAGTTAACTGCTTGCTTCTCCTTTTTTTCTAGTTGATATCACTCATAAATCAACATGAGGTTATAATTATAGGTCAACAACAGCAAATTTAGTAATTCTTATCCAAGGAAAATCTCTGTAGATTAGCTAGGGTAGATGGACGTATTAAAAAATGTTTTCTAAGGCTTTCGATGAAGTAGACCATTATAAGTTATTATTAACGTCCGCGAGTAAATCGTACATTCCAGGTCCGTATCTGGAATGTACGTGTAATAAAAACATGAAATTCTATTTGTATCGACAATAATCAAAACTATCTTCCACGTGTGAGATGGAAAAGGGTTGGTAATCTAATGAATATCTGCGTTTTAAGAGGAAAAAGGAAAGAGCCCGTGTCCGTAGTTGCACACTTTCACTGTGAGATGTAACGAGTGGACGTTGACGATTTCACGAGTACTTCAACACTATGATAAAGAAAAGGTTAATTAATGGTGTTTTCGTAACAATTTATGTCTTAATATCCCTGCATATAATATTGCCCTATTTCTGCTCCTTAAATTTGACCTCTAGACTTAATAGATTAAGCAGATTTGAAAGATATTTGGTAAATAGACAATAACAATCCAGGGTTTCTAGGCTTCAGAATATTTGGTCGTATAGGTAGATACTGCCAGATATTATAAAAAATATCTTATTACTTCCGATTTCTTTGTCAGATTCGCAAAATTTTAAATATTAACAACAATTTAAATATCTTTATATTAAAAATATTAATTTCAGTTGCACATTATTTTTCCAGAAATGCAGATATTTGTTCTAAATATTTTTACTTCTACCTTTAGATTGATTCTTCCACAAAAATACGTTTCGAGAAAACGTATTTTTGTGGAAGAGAATGGAGGGGTTACAGTAAGGAAATTTTGTAGAAAATACGAAAGTCTCAAAGTCGACGCCAATTACATCGAATATGATGTAAATCATCCTCTCGAGCACGACAGAAATCTCCGTTTTATTGAAGTTGTCAGTTTTCTCGTAAAACTGAAAAAGCTTTTTCAAACCTCAAGTTCAAAGTAACAACTTTGAAATTTATAGCTACCTAAAGAACCTCTTTATTTCAGGGAATTTCGAAGGCACCATTGCATTTGTCTGTATTTTTTTGTGTCTGTATGAATATTTTGAGTTCTTTCTCAGAAAAGCTTTTTTTGCGGAAGAAAATTGGCGGGCTTATGGTAAGAGTACTACGATTCTGTAGTACTACTAAAGTTCCAAAATTGATCTAAATTACATCAAATACGATATAAATCGACCTTATGAACACGATAGAAATCTTCGTTTTAGCGGAAAACTGTCGGTTTTCTCGTAAAACCAAAATACTTGTTCAAACCACGTTCAAAGTAATATCTTCGACATTCCTACTTACCTAGAGAAGCTCTGAATTTAAAAGAAAATCGAAGGAATCATTGAAGTTGTCTGTCTTTCTTCCGCCTGTATGAATTTTTTTTAGATTTTTTGTTGATAAATCGTTTTTTTTTGCGGAACAAAATCAATGAGCTATATAGCAAGGGAATTTTGTGGAAAATACGAAAGTAGAATTGACAAATTACATCGAATACGATGTCCAATTAACCTCCTGAATACGAATACAGTGGAATTCTTAGTTAGAATTAAAAATTGTCACTTTTCTCGTAAAACTGATAAAACTTTTTCAAACTTAAAGTTCAAAGTAACAAGTTCGAAATTAATTTTTACCTAGAGAACCTCTGGATTTAATGGAAATCTGACGGTACCGTTGACCTTGCCTTTCTTACGTCGGCGTCGTGTCTGTGTGAATTTTTTTAATTTTTTTTCATGGAAACGTAGTTTTTGAATGAGCAATTTTGCAGGAAAAAAGTCTCAAAATCCAAACAAATTACATCGATTATAATGTAAATCAACCTCCTGAACACGACAGAAGTATTCGTTTTAACGCAAATCTGTCGGTTTTCTCGTAAAACTTAAAAAGCTTTTTCAAAATTCAAGAACAAAGTAACTAATACGAAATTCCTACTGATCTAGAGAACCTCTCAATTTAATGGTAATCTGAAGGCACTATTGAATTTGTCTGTCTCTCTTATGTTTGTATTATTTTTTTTTAGATTTCTTTCTCCAGAAAACGTATTTTAGCGGAAGATAATCGATGGGCAAGGTAAGGGAATTTTATGGAAAATACGAAAGTCTCAAAATCGTCACAAATTACATCGAATACAATGTAAATCGACCTCCTGAACAAGACCTCCTGAACAAGTCTTCGTTTTAATGGAAAACTGTCGGTTTTCTCGTAAAATTGAAAAAGCTTTATAAAACTTCAAGTTCAAAGTAAAAACTTTCATGCGCCTTGCGGTGTTCATTTCACATCAAATTAGCCAAAAGCTTTGGCTTAAGTTAAAATTCTTTAGACAGATAGAAAACAGCAATTAAACAGTAAAAAACTTAAATTATCCTCACTGTAATGCTGTCTATTTTGCTATGCATATCGCTGTTATAACAAACCGATGCAGATAAACTGACATTACACCCTCCGTAGAAAATAAATATCGCTCGTTACACTATCTCATAGTTTAACGTCTAAAACCGTCCTATAATCGGTTGGAACGTCTAGAATAATGAACAAGTAGGGCAACAAAAAATCGACTAGTCAATTTGAAATCATAAATTCATATAGTAAAACATCTGGGAAGCATATTTGTCGTGCCCTACCTCCTACGGTCTCATTTCCCGCCGTAATATTCAGGGTATTCCACCGTATTGACTGGCTTAAAACAAGGTCATATTGTTTTATTACTTCAATCAGGCACAGAACTGCCTGGAAAGGTCTCAAATCGTCGTTTGGTTCGTTTAATAAAGTACATTTAAATTTATTTATTGTGGCAAAAGGAAATCTCGAATCTCGCAAATTTTTATTCAAAATAGTTCGCTATTCGGATTTTACGATTTGGTTGCTGGACAGATTCGTCGTTTCAGGAATTCATTAGAAATGACCAGGTGGCTGTATTAGTACATTGGGTTTGTGTTTCATTATACAGTGTGTCCACATTTAATGTGATGGGTAGAATTCAAAGCATTAAATTATTTTCATAATTTTATTATTTGCAAAACGGTAATACATTCTAATATATTAAAACTTAAATAGATTTTAAAATTAAGTTTGTAGTGACGCATTAAACTGGCGCACTAGCAAGGATAATGAGTGTGCCTCGATAGCTCAGCGGTCAGAGCAACCAACTGGAAATTGGGAGAGCCGGGTTCGATTCCCGGTCAAAGCAAATGCATATTTATCCGTGCTAACGCCAAAGTGGTGACCCCGACGTGATGTGATTCGTCATTCCAGTATATGCAACCTCCCTTACATCTCAAATTCGCGGATTCGATTCCCGTCCTATCCATCGCCCTATAGTCCCGGGGGTTACCGAACAACGGTTCGTAAGAATGGCGAACGCGGTCACATTCCGTTAAATTGTATCGAGACAAACCATGTCTCTAGGGAGGGAGTACTGTAGTGACGCATTAAATTGGCGCATTAGCAGGGATAATGAGTGTGCCTCGATAGCTCAGCGGTCAGAGCAACTAACCGGAAATTGGGAGAGCCGGGTTCGATTCCCGGTCGAGGCAAAATGCACTTTTATCCTTGCTATCGCCAAAAGTTTTAATTCACTTAACAGTGATAACTTGTATTTTAAAAGTTAGTCATTGTCGTATAAAAAATCGGGGAATTGAAAAGAATCACACAGAAATAGAACATTGTAGATTATTTCAAAAGTTGAAGTGAATGTTTCATTAATAGTATTAAAGGCTTTATTCATTTTAATCATTCTTAGAACTAATATAATAAAAAAATAAAGCCCTATATTATAAAGAATATAAATTTTTCATTTAAATTATATAGGGTGTTTCAGTCAGAACTATAGGATTTGACTTGGGCGTCATCTATATTGTCAAAAATATGGCGTCAATATTTAATGACTGTTATCTATAAACCATACGATTTACTGTGATAATAATATCAGCTTCATATTCAAAGAAGTATGGTCCAATTACTCCACTACTCCAAAATGTGCACCAAACCGTGTATTTCTGTGGACGCTTTTCTTTTTCGTGAGCAGTATCAGCATGTGGATACTGCTTCAGGACCCCAAACTCGAATTTCGAATGAATAAAAAATGAAAAATTCATGTTTAAATTGATTTTTAGCAAAAATGAGAAATTCAATAATTCCGAACAGAATGAGAAAAAAATCGCAGTGCTTTAAATTTTAAGGGTTTCTTTGGGATACTTTGAGGTTGAAAAGAAACAGTCAACATTCTTAGTCTATTATTTACAAAGTTATGCCAAGTTAAGTGAATATTCCTAAATACACAATTTTTTACATCTTTTTCAATCAACATTCTCGCATCGAAATTTTCTATTTATCAAAAACCAATAATTACGGGTTGTAAATAATACTTTGCAGTTTTAAAACTCTATTTGAATTTTCTGTATGCTCATAATTTCCCGAGTAATTAATTTTCAAAATCAAAATTGACTTTTTTGCTTTGATAATTCAGCGAAAAATCATCGTACAAGGCTTTTAGATCACACTCAAATTAAAGAGGATAATATTATATAAAGAAGATTTATGACTAAATTACTGAAAACTGTTTATTGAAAATCATGGACTACCTTTTGAAAAGCAAGGAAAAATTTTGAAATTTTTTCCGATAGTTTTTTTTTTATGATTACTCAAAAAATATTGATGATACAAAACTTTGTTACAGCCCTTTGAAAATCACCAAAAAATTTAAGATTTCTTTTACATCCATTAATTTTGGTGCATTTTTGACACTTTCTAATTATCTTCTCTACATTTTTTCTACTTCTTATTTATTCTTATTTTTTCCAATTTTTTATTGAAATATTTGATAATATTGCTTCTTATTGCAAGTATTTTTTAAAATATTTTATTTAATAGAGTTTATATCACACCTATCGCAAATCATATTATTACTATTAGCAATATGATTTTTTTAAATAAATTAGTTATCGTACTAAGCCGGAAATCTTCTTCTAATTTTCTTAACAACAGCGACTTTTCAAAAGCATTTCATTTCCCTCTAGATCTAGAGGGCTTCTATGCATAATAATTAATTTCTGCGGCGCAATATTAAACATACAATGCAATTTTAGTTTCCATAAACTTAAATTAAAATTCCACTTCGACTTATTTTTATCCTCTTATGTCTCATATAATACATCCCGGCCCGCTCACCATTATTATTTTACGAGGTAATACTCATTTTTATTCTTACTATAAATAATTTACTGCCGGTGCCTTCATCCGATGGGGCAGGACCGGATCAGTCACATAAAAACGCCTCATAAAATAAACAAAATCCTGTTAACGATAAATAATTCTTCGGGCGATTAAGACAATAAACAGAAAGCCAAATGTTTCGGTATTCATTTACTTTGTTTTCATATTGTGTGGGGTTAGTCTAAAAGTTACATCGAGCAGTTGAGAACTCGTTAAAAATGACAAAAAAAAATATTGCCGATACTGAAAAATATTTACTACAATATTATAATTTCCCTTAATCTTTATCTATGTATAATAATAACTCGTCATTCTAATTATACTAACCATTTTACAATTACACCATATGTCATATTAGACTGAAATAATCTATGATTTGTATAATGATTCTTTGCGTGTGCGTCATAGGTAACAATCGTATGAATCAATTAACTGACATTTTTGAACAGTGTCGGGCCGAAAGCACATTTTAGGATAACTGTTAGTATAATACAAATCCGTCAACCTATGACAGAGTAATGAAAAGGTTCTCCACAAAAACATTCAATGGAAGTGATATTTCCATCAAAATAAATGAAATAAATTCAACAAAAATCAAAATAAATTCAACAAAAATGAAATCAATTTTACAGAAATATTGAGACGGCAATGAATCAAGTTATAAAGGGTGGTCCAACCAAAACGCACGATGTTAATTGTAAATAAAACAAAAAGTTTTCAGAGAATTATCTTAATATTTTTTATTATGATAGAAGGATCTATGACAATTATGTGTGAAACAAAATATCAGCCAAATGCTCGCCACAGCTTCGGTGGCATACCTCTATCCCATGGTCAATATTTTCAATGACTCTTGAGACATAATTGAGGTTCAATGTCGTTAATGTGCCGAATTATCTCATCCTTTAGCTCTCGAATTGTTCTTGGCTTATTGGCTACACTTTTTCCTTTAAATATCCCCAAAGCAAGAAGTCCAACGGTGTCAAATCACATGATCGTGGCGGCCAATTAACATCGCCACGACGTGAGATAACACGGCCATTGAATTTCTCGCGCAAAAGTGCCATTGTTTCGTTGGCTGTGTGGCAAGTGGCACCATCCTGTTGGAACCACATATCGTCCAGGTCAATATCCTCAATTTCTGGCCACAATTGTTGGGCACGACGACGAGTCGAGGTTGACGGCTCTTCTGCTACACTATCGCGAATAACAGCAATGTTTTCCGCAGAACGAACTGGGCGAGCATGCACAGGTGTTTTCACATTTCCTACAGACCAGGTTTGCTGAAATTTGCTCATAATTCTCCCGATTGTGGACACATTTGGTCGATTATGCTGACCAAAAAAGTCACGAAGTGCACGAAATGCATTTTGATTTGAACGCCCATTTTCGTAAAAGGCTTCAACAATCTTAACGCGCTGCTCAATTGTGTACCTCTCCATGGTTGAATTTGTCAAACACTGAAGCAAAGAAATGTCAAATTAAGTTGGGCAAAAAACTTGACGTTAAGGTGTGACTCACAATTAACATCGTGCATTATGGTTGGACCTTTACAATAAAGCTAAGACGTGACTTCATAATTGCATTTTGTGCGGCACATTATTAACTGTCTATGCCGTACGTTGTTGATTAAAACATATGTCGCTAGACATACGTGCTGGTAATTGTGGCATATCAGTAACATTGCGAGTGGTGTAGCATGCGATCCGTGTGTCGTCACTAAATTGATACACGTGCAAAGATCCATTATACAAATTGTACCTATATGCGTAAGGATTCACTACGTTTTTCTTTTAGATTTATATTACAATTCTAAATTATTTACACAGTAAAATGTGATATGATATCTGAACTTCAATTAGTTATAGTGTATCTATTCTTAAAAGTTCAACAAATCTCCAAGTTTATAGTCGTAGTCGAAACAATACAACTGTAAAGTGTTAGCTAATATTTTTCTATAAAGACAAATAAGAAAATTGAACAAGCTTTCATAACATTTTCGTGGTAAGAGGTGGTTAAGCACGATTCATTCCTCAATTCCACCAAGATTATTTATTATTGAATTAAATATAATATTTATATTTTATAATGTTGGCTTAAATAATTATTTACCCTTGTTTAGGGGTTGCGATATTATAGTAGACAAATCACATATAAATAGGTGTCTAGAAATGTTCTACATGAATTTTTGGTAGTTGATGAACTTTGACTATATAATTTACTATATAATCATTCAGTTAATAATGAGTTATTGGTGGAAAAATTTAAATATTATAGTCTAAGTGAGACAATAGTTGAATTATTCAAACATCATTTACAAAATCACTCTCAATTTACTCGTACATGACATGGCGTATCATTAAAAGGAGAAATAAAGTTGGGTGTTCCACGAGGTTCCATATGAGGGCCCTATTCTATTCCTCGTATACACCACAGGCATTCTCAGTACTATAAAATAAAGGGACGTATATGCATATGCTGACGATACACAGATTGAAATCAAAGGATCATCAAATTTTATTTTTCAGCATTGGAAAAAATCTAGGATTAAAATTTGATCAAGATTTAATAAAAATATGGGCATTATTCATTTTAGATTCAGAAAAAGAAGTGCGAATGTTTTATATTACCTCTTACGGCCTATTGCAACCTAATATATTATTCTTATATAGATTCAGTTACAAAAATAGGTTGCAAAAAATACAAAATACATCGTTGTCGATTTATTTACGATTTGAGAAAGTACGACCAGCGACATTCGGCAACTGAATTGGCTGAAAACAAAGTACCTCTATAAGCTTCACTTACTTAACTTTGTTCATCATTTAATAATTACCTCCATCCCTTCTTACCTTCATATACAGAAAAGAAACACGTAGCATGAATATAAAATGTGAAAGTACTAAAACAATATTGAGTTACAATTGGTAACACTTTATTACTAACAAACATTAATTTTCAAATAGCAAATGCTTCAATATAATGCAATTTTTTCTTCTTTTCTTTTATATTTTTCTGTTTGGGGAAATATTGATTTTTAGGACGGTATGAATACGAATATATGAATATATTAAATAGGTATGAATATACAATTTGTCTTTTATATTATTTTTTGTATTTTATATAATTAGTAGAAACCACTACTATTTATTTCATCGCTATTTGCCAAATAAAAAACTCTCATATCTTGTCAAAAAACGGAACAGTCTACCTGAGCCTAGCCATAAAAAAAGCCACGGTATGAGGTAAGAGCCGTTTGGGATTTCTTATTTGGCAAATAGCGATGAAATAAACTATACACATCTTAGAGATTTATTGTTTTTATTTCATAGTTCAAGTATTTCATATATTCACAAAAGGATTCTTATTGTTGTTTTAATAATATGTAATACTAGTTTAGGATTACATGTAAGAATAGTTATGAAGTTAAACTTTATAATAGCCATGAGGCTAAAATATGTTTATTATTACTTTCTAATATAAATAAAGCTCTTTTTGTGTTTCTAGAAACTATGAGCAATCACAATTTACTTGAGAATGTTATTCTTAGTAATATACAATAAAATATTGACTATAACTGTGTGACTTCTTGGGGAGGATTCGGGAGAATGCAAAAAATCTCGTACGGTCCTGTAAACTTTTGACGTTCAATTTTTATTCAGTCATACCTTCACTACCATGTAAGCAACTTTTCTCGTAAAAATAATTACTGTAGTAGTTTAAACTTTTATATTACTCTTTCAGTGGAAGGTTGTCACTGATGCTTTGGATATGAATAATCCAAATTTCAGATATTAATTGTGAGACAAAACACGAGAAAGGCCTTGCGCTAATAGTTAATAAACTATCGTGACTAGGCGATAGTTAATAAACTATCGTGATTCTTACAGTCAATTTGTCTGACAGTAGAAGTTTACTTACAGGAAACGAATTGGCTGAAAGAAAATACCAACAAAACGGGTGAGATGTGTTTACATGTCTTAATTTATAAAAAGGGCCTGGAACCTTCTATACACCAACAAAAACAGGCGATCAATCTTCCACGAACACAGAAAGATTACACGTTTCTAGATGTGCGTATCGCCAACTAAGTTGGCATTATCGAGAAATGACAATAAAATGAACATTAGAGAATGAAAACTTTGATTTCATAAAAATCATATATCAATGATGCCAATTTGGTTGTCGAAAAGCGCGTCGATAAACGTGTATGATTTCGGTGTTCACAAAAATATAATAAATATAATTAATAAATATTTAGACTGCCTGAAATATTTTAGAGATATATTGAACTTTATAAATTAACAGAATTAATTGATTCATCTTTGATTAATTTATTAATTATTATAATTAATATAATTGATTAATATAATTAAATTGTTAATTATTAACAATATTAATTATTTTTTAACAATGTCATTGAATACCACTTGTGACCGTCATTAAAAAAAAATAAAACTAATTTTAAGTCCTTTTGTGATGATTAGCTTTTATCCTAATATTCTCTTAATTGTTTCTAAATATACTAAAGTTTATTAAACTCGTTTACGTGTTGAAAATGCCCTTCAAATATGTTTTAGTTACTTACTGTGGCGAAATTTACAAAACACCCAGTATAGGCCTTATTTCTAACCACATAATTTCTACAACCTCTAATTTATCGTCTGTTAGTTACTGAATGCTTTATGTTAGAACGTGTATTAATCACTCATTCATTTACGATTCTGTAAGTATTTTTTTTTCTGCTTTATTTCGCCCATTACAAATTGTCTTGCTTTTGTTGAGTAACATTGCAAATTGCTGGTATTAGAATTGCCTCGTTTGTCCGTTAGGGATGTAACGATGTATATTACGTGGTACTTCTTTTGAATAGAATTGTTCCAAAAATACGTTTCCAAAAACTGTCTCCTCATGAAACTCAAGAATTTTATTTCGGTTAATAGTTTTGTTAATTCGATTACGAATATTACAGTATACTACAAATGTTGTTTCTAATATCGACAATAAGTATTTTAATTTATAAATAAAATGCTTCTGCTAAGAAAAATCGTAGGGAATATTAAAAAAATGCAGCTATTCGAGAAAAATCATATTTTCGGACATTCGCTTTTCGGAACTTTTCCTGGAAGCAATCAAGTGTATTTCTAAATACAATTTTTATATTTATCTATATCTATTTTTTATATTTATATAAGTGCTTAGTTTTCTCTATTCTAGTGCTATTTTATTAGTTATTACAGAAATCGCTGAAAAGCTCATATCAAAAAGAAACAGGAAGAACTTATGGTTAAATATAGAAAAATGTACTGGCAGATTGGAAGAAATTCCACTCTAACAATTTACAATAAGCTTATGTTATATAAGCTGATATTTAAAGCTGTGGGTCTATGCCAGTCAGATCAATGTACAAACCATTCAAAGAGTTCAGAATAATGCGCCAAGGAACATTGTAGATGCACATTGGAACATCCGAAACAGTAACCTCCATTGGGACCTGGGAACGGATATTGCTATACAAGCCAGATCCAGGATTGCCAGGAGTCATGAACAACCACTCCTCCAACATGTCAATGTCGAGGCGATTCAGCTCCTTGACAACGCAGGATTCACAAGAAGACTTAAGAGAATCAAGCCCTTTGAGTTAGTTCAGTGATATGACAAAGCAAAGCATTGTGCGCCTTAGTGTATATGTTAGTTTTCGGTATACCTAGTGTATTAGAAATCTAAGGATACTGTTGGGTACCATCCTAGTTCTAAGTTTTCTGAATAATATTATAAATTAGATAAAATATACTTATTGATCTTTATGATCATATTGTAGTGTCTGTCAATGCCCTGAAAAGTATGCATTAATAAAAAAAAAGTTACTATCACTATTTTCAACTGAAAAGGCGATTCCGAACATAAATTTATCACGAATATTCAATTTGTAATAATTTAATCTACTCCATCTATATATCTTGTAATAACCAAGATGGCTATGAAGAGATAAAAAAACTTAATCTATATACAAGTGGTTCTTTAATGTTGTAGCTCAAACTACCCCCTGAGACGTCATCGGAATAAATAAGTAAAATGTAATGACAGAAAAATGATGTTATTAAGGTGCACATACATTTGCGACTCGAATAGTTCGTGAAACGCTCGTGAACCATTCGTTGAAAATAGTTTTACAGCGAACATCTACTGAACTAAACACGATCCATGGGAAAGAAGGAACTAACAACGAACCACCAGCAGTCTTGCTCGATGCGGAAAATACCATTTTCTTCTTACATCGGTCTGCAGATACTTTCATGTCAGCACCTATTTCCCTCCAGGCATCTTCTTTTAATTTTTTTTCTATAATAGACCTTGTGTTTAGAATTCTACAATAATGATTTCGTTTTATAAATGTCGATTAGTTTGACTGCATTTTCCTCTGTACACTCCATAATAATAATTATTATAATATAAAAATAATTAAATAAAATTATAAGGGTAGGCGTATTGTTAAATAAACAACCGAGAGAGAAAAAAATACAAAAAGGCACAAGAAATAATTAGAACCAGTCACGTGGTTCGCGAGCAGAAGAGAAATAACGAACTGCACACGACGCCGTCTCAATGTGAACTGCGAATGCCTTTGTGTTCGTCAAAAAAAAAACCGACAGGAGATGGATCGTAACGAACTGTTCAATAGCGGTTCATTCGACGCTCTAAACCCCGTCCCAATCTTGAGAACTAATGGTTCGCGAGCGGTTTGCGAACGGTTCGGCTCGCAAATGTAGCTGCACCTTTAGAAATATACCTGTCAAAAAGGACTCTTGTCGCATAAAGGACTTTTGGAGTAATAATTATTAAAAGTAAATAAAACAAATTAAATCCCTGTATCTAGGAAATAAACTGTTTTGAGACAGATGTTCATTAGACAGATTTTTTTCATTTTGATCCAACTAATATGCCCTTTTTATTTGATAATTGTTCGCAATATTATATAATCAAGGGTTATACGATATTATATAATATTGTATTGTATTATATACAATATTATATAATATTGTATAACCCTGTATATGCTTTTATTAAAAAACGCTAATATCATCATAAATAGATAATATCTTACGGATAATATACAATTTGTGATTGTAGAAAGTAAATTTATATATATTAATGTTATGACTTAATTAAATATGTTATCCACTGCATTAATCTTGATTTAAATGTTTGCTAATTGGCCAGGTTAACTTTTCACTTATTATTTGGAAATAAAATTAACTGTATGACATACTATCTAAATCTGAAGAGCTATAGTTCTTAGTAAAAAAATTATTCTTTGCATTTAATTATGATAGATATTTAAATACCAAAGAAATAACTCTTGCGGGTAAATTCAGACAAGTCTGCAATATGAAACATTTTCTCATTTTTAACATTATTGAATAATTGTTTCAACTCGAATTAATTAAATTCTTCGAAAGGTAATGCTCTACTATCATTTATTAACCATTCACTTTTTTCTTACAAAGAAAGAATGTTCAGTTAACATTCACCGTCGAGAATATACCTGATATTTGTTTGTTTTAATCGTTTTAAAAAACAGCAAATAAGTTGCAGTACAATCTACGAATTAACATTATTGTAATATCATAAAAAAAGTCGTCATGCAAAAAAAATTGTTTATTTTTTCCATACTTACTAAAGTTACAATTTGTATAATGGATTTTTGCGCGTGTATCAATTTAGTGACGACGCACGGATCACATGTTACACCACTCGCAATTGTTACTAATATGCCACAATTACCAGCACGTATGTCTGGCGACATATGTTTCAATCAACTACGTACAGCATAGACAGTTAATAATTTGCCGAACAAAATGCAACTATGAGGTCACGTCTTAGCTTTATTGTATAATTTAATCCATTAGCGTCTCAATATTTTTGTAAATTTTATTTTATTTTCGTTTCATTTATTTTGATTTTTGTTGAATTTATTTCATTTATTTTGATGAAAATATTACTTCCATTCAATGTTTTTGTGGAGAACCTTTTCATTTCTATTATAGGTTAACATATTTGTATTGTACTAACTGTTATCCTAAAATGAGTTTTCGGCACGACACTGTTCTAAAATGTCAGGTAATTGATTCACACGACTGTTACCTGTGACGCACACGCAAGGAATCATTATACAAATCATAATTTATTCACCTTCACGACAGCTAAATGAATATACGTGACTAAACTGGCAAATGCCTTCCAGATATGTCCAGAAGAATCACATGGGATTTCGTAATTTTTTCAGTTGCTGATTGTCATACACACGTATACGGTCTGCCTTGTGATGAATTCTTGCTTTTAAATCTTCTAAATTCTCCGGTCTAGTAAATATATTTTACTCTTAGCGCAAAAAAATAATCCAAGGGTATCAAATCTGGCAATCTGGCTGGCCATTCAATCGACTTCCTCCTCCGGGAACATCTCATCTAAATAAGCGCGATAGGTGCTACATAATGACATAATGGGGAGGTGCACCATTTTATTGAAAGAAAAATTCATTTTTTTTCAAAATAATGTGGGAAAAGTGTTTGCAAAAAAAAATTAAGATTCTGATCCATATAATATCACCCTTCCTGTCAAAATTACCAACAATTAATACAGTAGGAATAGTTCTTACTTTAGGATTTTTTTAATCTACTAAGAATATTAAAAAAAGAAAGCACTTTTATGCTCGGGGGTAATAAACTTAGAAACAAGGAAGAGATTTTTGAAAACATATGTATGGAGCACGGCACTATACGGCTGCGAAACCTGGACGGTAGGGGAAGCAAGTACGAAGAAATTAGAAGCTTTTGAGATGTGGTGTTACCGAAGAATGATGAAAATACCATGGACTGATAGGGTTAGAAACGAAGAAGTATTGAAGAAAGTCGGCGAGAAAAGAAGTATGTGGAAAAACTTAAAGAAGAGAAGAGATAGAATGGTAGGCCACTTGCTGAGACATGGGGAATAGTCCGCGATATTTTGGAGGCAGAAATAGGAGTGAAGAAAGGCAGAGGTAGGCCTAGATTAGACTACTGCTCGCAAATAGTAAGGGATGTAGGTTGTAGCACAATTAGCGAAATGCGTAGGTTAGCACAAGACAGGAGAAGCTGGAGGTTAGCGTCCAACCAGTCTTAGGACTGATGACCTAATGATGATGATGATGAGGAATATTAGCTCCACCTGGGGCATGTCGGAATGAACCGCCTATCAGTGTATTGAGTAATTTTTATTAAATTGGACCGATGTTTATCACACTCGAGAAACGCAGTGATGAAAGAGCGAAAGGCATACACAATATGTCTGTTTCTTTACTTTATAACCAAGGGAATCATTCAATTGCAGATGCATTGGATGTTACATGCCTTACTGCGCTATTTCGTCATAAACTATCATACATTCATTTCTTACATTTTTCATACATTTCATACGTTCATACATTTTTTTGAACTATGGACTCGAACGAAGATCACAAGTTTTATATCTATTCACTCGCTATTCTTCAATTTAGATGACTTGGTAACTGTACCTTCATCCACGAAGACTTGTATACTCTTTTAGTTTAGACTGAAACTACACTACGTACTACACTGGTATGATGAGTTCACAATATAGGCGAAATCTTTACCTGAAATTGGTTTTTAACCTCTCGACTATAGAGATGTCAACCTTTCGGCTATAGGGATGTATCAGAATTAACGTTGGCGAAGAATAACGTTTCTTCAGCAAGCTCTGAGTAACTTTGACCAGTTGAGTCAGAAGTTTTTCTTATATTTATGCCCTGTGGTTTTTAAAACTTGAAAAACACCTCCTGAGAACAATTACATCACATAGAAAAGAAGAAAACTGAAGTTGGTAAACAAGGTTTGACTCTCTGACTACCTTTGACTAGTTGAGTCAGAAGTTTTTCTTATATTTATGCCTTATGAGTTTTAACACTTGGAAGACACTTCCTGAGGACAGTCACATCATATAAAAACAAGAAGACTGACTTTGGTGAACAAGAACGTTCTTTTTTTTTTTTGGAAATCTCTGACCAACTTTGATTAGTGAAGTCAAAAGTTTTACTTATATTTATGCCCTATGGATTTTAAGACTTGGAAGACTTCCTCAGGATAGTCACGTCATATTGGCAAACATCATCAGAATAACGTTTCTTCAGAAAGCTATGACCTATAAGTCGAGTCACAAGTTTTTCTTATATCTTTGTCCTATGATTTCTAAAACTTAAAAGACACTTCCTGAGAATAGTCACATCACATAAAAACAAGAAAACTGACGTTGGTGAACAAGGAAATTTTTTCAGAAAGCTCTGACCAACTTTGACTAGTCGAGTCAGAACTTTTCCTTATATTTATGCCCTATGGTTTTTAAGACTTGGAAGACACTTCCCGAGGACAGCCACATCACATAAAAACAAGAAAACTGACGCTGGTGAACAAGAACGTGTTTTCAGAAAGCTCTGACCAACTTTGACTAGTCGAGTCAGAAGTTTTCCTTATATTTATGCCCTATGATTTTTAAGACTTAGAAGACTTCCTGAAGATAGTTACGTCACATTGGCAAAACCCATTGGCAAAGAATAACGTTTCTTCAGAAAGCTATGACCAATTTTTAACAGTTAAGTTAGAAGTTTTTTATCTTTAAGCCCTTTAATTTTTAATATTTGGAAGATGCTTCCCGGGGACAGTCACGTCACATAAAACAAGAAATATTTAACCTTTTTGCGCCCTCCGGAGAATAAATCATGACCCAGTAGAATTGGGACCGTGCAGCCCTGTTTCATATGCTGTTAGAATTCGTCGTTGGCAATAATTATGCAGGATAAATTGAATGTGCACAAAATAAACGTTGAAATGTTTATCATTGCAATGGCGCTTCGTGACAGCTTTACTAAACAGCCATTTCAATTTGGTATTTTTGAATTATGGCTTTACACACAGCCGGCTCTACGCTTATTGTTAGCCGATTCTTCCATTCGATTATTATATTTCGATATCAGTTTTTCGCGTATATACGATAATATTCAATAAATGGTAGAATGTCAATTTTGTTCATCGCGTTGTGTTCTGAATTTATTCTATTACTCCGGTGATTTATTGTACATGGCTCATTTAATGCAACCAACAATTTAATGTAACCAAGGAAAACTTGCTATTTTTTTAATTACCGCCTTCTTCAACTAAAATACCTTATGCCTTATTATATAAGTCATAATGTAGTCTCCATCCAGTTCCTTTGTAATGTAGTTTTACTCTGCCAAAAATTGACAAATAGTAAAATTCCCTTTGTAGTTAAAATGGGCAACTTCTAAACTACGTATGAAACATTGCTCTCTTCGCTTGCTGAGTTATTTTTTTTGAATTAAACTTGATATTATGTGGGTCAAGAGGTGTAGTGGACAACGTTCCACCGAGTGGAGAGTTCAACCATGACATGACTTCGCTTTCAGTTCGAATCTGAGTTAGCTTGGATTTATACGTACGGCCAGATCTGAGCTAGCACAAGGTCTCCAAGTTCTCTGGAATAATCCGGGGCGATGATGCTAATCGCTTGGAGCTAGCTTAGATATCCAGCTCGGAGTAATCGGGGCGTGGGTTCGATTCCCACATAAGTCGACTGATTATGACTGTGTGTATGTACGTGCAAATGTTGGAGCGTGGAAGAACACCATCAAGCAAGTAAAAATAAAGACCCAAAAGTTATTACTAATTATTAATAGTTAGTAATAGTACTATTACTAGTTAGTATAGTAGTAACAATCAGTTATTCTTCTTGTGTTCGGCATCTGTAAGTAACCGGCCGGCCAAAACCGGACCCATACCACCAATACCAGGCAAAGAGTAGTTCAGTTGCTGTCTATTTCTCCACTATTTGAATGATAAAATACAGTTCAGTTATCTATATAACATTTTTTTGCATACGAACAGTATATAATAAGGCATATTATACTATTAGTAGTGTAATGACAATTAATTACTCTCGTGAAGGTAATACATTGTAATGTTATATCGAGTGCAATCAAATAAAGAGAGATGCGGAACCACTGAATGGCCACCTCGGTCCCCAAACTTGACCCCTCTGCATTACTTATGGTCATATAAAGTATCATCCGTGTATTCAATCATCGTTTTGCTAGTTGCGAAGAGATGAACGGCGGTCATTTTGAATATTTAATTTAATTTTGAAATACATTTTGAATGTTGTTTTATTATGCGCTTCATTTTAGGTAAACGGTTCAAGTAGGGTTAATTATGGATGCAAAATAAGTACAGTTAATATTATCAAATCTTAAAAAGAAATGTGTTTCAATGTATCAGTTACTAGGGCACAATATTGAGAAAATATACTTTATATTGTTGAATGGAACTTCAAACCAAAATCCAGTGGTAGTGCATTCTTATACACGGTGCAATATATAAAATCTATTACACCACAAGTAGTGTAATAAACTTATTACATATCTCATTATTTTCACAAATTCTAAACAAAAAGAAGTACAAATTTATTTAAAATAGAATCAATATAACAAATGTAATAACTCTTTGTTATTATAAATATGATTGACATGTAATGTATTCTTATCTCAACGTGAAGTAAATTATATACCTGTATTATACAGATTATATGATTCATGGTATATTATGATATATATTCTTTAATTATAGTTAAATAAATTATTGTATTCTTTAATTATAGTTAATAAAATTGTTTGGAGTACAAACTTTCTTCAAGAACTGTTTTAAAGTCTGGTAAATTATTCTGAGAAATATATTTGTTTACAATTTACTCTAGATAGTTGCCACTCACTGTATGTACTGCAGTAGAATGATCCATAAAATAAAAATATTATTTTTTCAAGACATCAATTGTACTAATACAACTATTAAAAAACTTACAGTATTTTTTCATTCATCAGAAGCCTCATCAACTCATCATTCTCTCAATATGCATGACAACAATCGTCTTAATTAGCTGACGAATTAACATAAATAATCGACGTTTTTAATAGATTGTACTGTGTGATATCTAATATATATATATATATATATATATATATATATATATATATATATATATATATATATATATATATATATTTATATATTATACAGCCAAGCTCTTACTCGTAAATTTATTTATTTAAAATGTTCACATAAATAATGCTAATGGGGTTAATATTTTTGAGTAAAATTTAATATGTCAAATCACGACTTAATTTATGGTTAAATTTTCAACACTTTCCTATCTTAAAATAAAGTATTCAATACACATTTTACCAGGTGCGACATTTATTTTTCTATTATTTTTATTTATCGAGCAAAATTACTTCATCAATCATATAAAGTTTTTAAATGTGCATGGGAGAAAATCATGTACCTACAATTTTTAAAATAAATACTTGCTATTTTGATATTTTCTGTTTCATATCACAGGAGTGGAGACTTTAACCAAACAACATGTTTTCTCCCACAATTAAATACACCCCCTACAAGACCTACAAATACAATCTGTGAACGACAACAGATCCCAATATGTATTTATACAATATTACGCAAATAGGGTGCGGATTACCATATTACCATACATTAAACATGCCCTTAATCAATTATAATGACCTCGAATTGGTCAGTATTACTGTCGATGTCACTGGCATTGCTGGTTATTATCATTATCGCAATGCCTGAAACGGGGTACACTCGCAGGCGAAAGTAATGCGCTGTTGCGCTGACTGTATTGCAAATCGATTTTAGGACTTCATGGTGGTTCGTATATTTTGATTAATCATTTACATAACGGAATGTTAGCAATGACTTCAACTCTCTTCATAATTTATAAATATTTAAACAATAGATACAGTTTAAAATATGGTTGTCTGTGTATTGCCCATGATGACCCGTGGCATATAACTTATGGAAGTTTCATTATACATACAGTACTTTAACTTCGAAACTACCCACCCTCATTATTTATTTTAGCTTAAAATAACCTCTAGACAAATCATACATTTAGATATACAGGGGGAATTCTGAAATCAGTGTCCGTTGCAGTTCGTTGCGTTTTTATCTAGCGGTAATTTTCATTACTAAAAGAAATTATGGGAGTGGGTAATATTGAAATGAAAGCATCAAATAACTTAATGTAAGAGAATAGGAAAGCAGGAATATATAATTTCCCTAATTATTTTATGAAATTAGTAATCGTATCATCTTTATTTGCATGACACATTTATCATGTAGGTTTCGTTTAGATTGTATTCATGATGAGTTTTTATTAATTTTTAATGAGCTTGTCTTCCAAATAGAGCATGAAATGACAATCGCCAAAAATTAATCGTGTATAGTGAGACAAACGAAAGCAGTTTTTTATTAAAATTAAACAACACAGTCTCCGTCAAGTAATAAAATATATAAAACAAATATTTATGCAGTTCATTTCTTCTTAACAATTAAGAAGAAATTTGTTTATTTATGGTATAAGTAATGTGTGTTAAAATATATGTTAAATAATGTTTATCTGAATCATTTTAATAGAGAGTATGATTAAGCAAATGTGTATGTCGATTTGATTTGTATCAGAACAAATCTATGTTATAAAAATAATCTAAATATATAATCTATATGTATGACTGATCTATGAAGATTATAGTATAGTAATTATTTAAACAGAAGTAATTAGAAAGTGACCTAAGCCTAAATGGTTTTATTTCGGCATTATATACATGTTCTGTTTTTATTTCTTCTTTAACACAAAAGCTAGAAAGGGAATTAGGAAAGGGTGTCTAAATAAGCGAAATATGAAGAAATATGAGATGTACAGTATGGATAAATAGGGCAAATAAAACGAGAAAAAATAATATTACAAAAAAAAAGGAAAAAAATTAAATAAAGAAACAATGGAATGAAGAAAGACGTACAGAATTAGGAATAAGAGATGTTGAAAGAACAATATGAAATAAATAAATACGAAGGAAAGAAGGAAACTAAGACATGCAAGTAGGAAGAAAGGGAGGAAGTCTAAACGAAATACATAAAAAGGGATAAATGGAGACAGAATATATAGAAAGCAAAAAATGAAGACAGGATAAGTAAAGGAAGAACAAAAAGATATTATGAAATATATGTAAGAAGAAACAAGAATAAGCAGGATAAAATATGCATAGAAGAATAAAATTGGAAAAACGTAAATATGATGAATCGAAAAATACAAAACTATCGAATGAATATATGTAAAAACTAATCAACGAGGAAATGGAAAAAGATAAGAAAATAATAAGACATGAAATAATGAATTAACAAAAGGAAATAAAGGAATGGAGACAAAATTAATGAAGAAGAAAAAGAGAAAGAACGAAAAAATATTGAAACCAATTGATGGTGGAAACATTATGTAGTGAAACAAAAGAAAAAATAGAAAATTAATGTTGGTAGGAAGAGATAAGGAAAATGGAGAAAGGAATAAATGGAAGAAATAAACAAAGAGTTAACGAAAATAATTAGAAAAGGGAAAATATAGAGGAGGCACTAAAGCAAGCATAAAGGAATTGAGGAAACGAAGAAAGGAAGATGAAAAGAGACATTATTTCAAAATTAAAAGACAAGGACACAAAGGAAGAAATAATGGTGAAGAGTGATTAAGAGAAGGTAAAGGAATAAGTTCGGCTAAAATAAGATAACTAGATGAATAGAATAACTAGATAAGAAGAGATAAAACAATTATAAGATGAAAACATTGAGACTGAATTGATAAAAGAAAAAACATAGGATACCTACGAAAGGAAAGGATGTAGTACTTTAATATTTTTATACTTTAATATTTGTAGTACTTTATATAGTACTGTAAATATGAATGAGACTAGATACATAAATGGATAGACATAAATGAACACACATGTATCAATTTTAATAGAAGATGCTATACGCTACCATACATATACGAGTACTCGATTTAAATTATGCAGTGTGCTGTGTGTGAAAATGTAAATTGATATGTAATATGATTAAAGTGGTGTATAGTAAAAAAATAGCCATTAATATCATCATAGAAAAAAGAAGGTTATGTACTTCACTCCTTTATGGCACCATAATTAATATTGTTAGATATTAATTGAAGTTAAAAAAGATAATTATCTCCATATTAGAGAAAACACGTACAAGAAACAAGACTCACTTAATGTTCTATAGTGTATACCCATATTTTATATTAGAGAGAATAATTGAATTCAATATGTATAGACATTTATGCAAATAAGGTAAACGAAATAATGGAATAGGAAGGAGATTGTTTTCTGTAGGCATATTTTGAGATAGAAATTCTGATGCTATAAAAAATTAGGCTCTTATTAAAACCATATTTGATTATATGAACTATATTTAATATACTGCTTTTTGTCAAGTTTCAATGCCTTGTAAGTTTGGTTGGCTTTTGTTTTACTTAAAATATGATAAAAGGATTTTTATATTTATTCAAAATAATTTTTTATAGTAATAATCCTAATACGTAAAACATAGTTTATCACAAATGTCCATAATTATGGACTGTTAATAACATAAACGTTGTTATCACTTCCTTATATAGTAATCAACAATATTTTCCTGCCAAGTCACTGCCCAGTTACATAATCTTGATATATCTCTGATACCCCACATTACAATAGAAAAACTGTTCAATAGCGAGGATCAAAAAGCCTATCTAATCGCAGTTTATTGACCCAAATGTAATGTAAGCGTTACAGTAATAATCCAAAGAACACCAAAAATACATAATCCGTTAATTAGTGGCCTAACATTCTAATGTATGACTTTTTTTTCTGTAACACACGCCAAAGAACGTATTTTGTTAATTGTAATCTATTTTAACCTTTCACTGAAGCGGACCCGCCTAAGAGCCGGTATAAAAGCGGCCGCAGCGCCAATTTCATCATCACTTTCCTACAAACACTTCGTGATAGTATCTTCTTTTTAACTACACATAGCAACATGAGGTTCACGGTGAGTACACGCTGTAATTATATTTTAATTTGTTGCGAAAAAACCCACGCGAAATTGCGATGAAAGTAATTTGAAACAGTGTCAATTTTTATCTAATAATTGCTGATGTTGTCTCATTATTTCTTAAAGTAATACGAGTGGTAACGAGTAATAATTATTTGGTAGGCAGGATATTAACTTTTGGTTTCTCTAGGTTGCAACAATCCTTCTGAGCATTGCATTGGGTACCACCCAGGCAGGATTTGCATCCAGCGACTTCGGGGGCCACGACTTTGGCGGCGGCGACTACGGAGGCGGACACGACTTCAGTGGCGACGACGATGGCGGCCACGCTTTCGGGGGCGGCTTCCAGCCCTCTGTAGAGCACCAGTACGACCACATCCCCACACAGACCATCGAGCAGACGAAGCCCGTTCCCGTGCCGGTGGTGAAGAAAGTGGGAGTGCCAGAACCTCACCCTGTAGGAGTCCCAGTGCCGCAGGTGGTTAAGGTGCCGGTCCCTCAGCCCTACCCCGTCCACGTGTCAGTGCCGCATCCAGTCCCCGTGCCCATCTACAAGTTGGTGCCCCAGGAGATCGAGAAGAGAGTGCCCATTTCCGTGGAGAAGTTGGTTCCCATCTACGTGAAGAAACCCTACAAGGTCATCATTGAGAAGCATCATCCCGTTTACATTAACAAGCCTTATCCAGTGCACGTGCCCGTTTATAAGCACGTGTACCATCACGTACCGTCCCATGGGAAACACTAGGACCACGATATGAGTTGGGGATTTTCATTGCGACTATCAATTCCATGTCATGAATCATGTTCATTCACCCTTAAATTATCACTTGTTGTTGTTTGTACCTTTTTTATACTTTATTGTTGTTGTTTTTTTTTGTTAATAAAACATTTTTACAACGTGGGCGTTTTTATTGAAATAATCAATGTCAATTATCCACTGACTTTAAATCAGTCGAACCAGAAGTAATCCATTGATGTTTTGAAATTCTTATTTAATTGATCAATGTAGTATTTTATTATTATATGTTGTAATCAATGTTGTGTGATAGTCAACATTCTTAAAGGCGTTTTTTTCTGGATTTTACTTTCATGTAATAAATAGCTTTTACTTTCATACGTCTCGGATTGGAAATTGTAATAAAATGTAGAATTTAATGATCCACTTTCCAGTCGTGATACTTAAGATTCTTTTCATTTTATTTTGCACAACAGGAGACTGTAGCAGAACCGAATGATTGACTTGCTTGATTTTTGTTTTAGAAATCCTCTGCTGATTATGGAAATGAGACGGATGTGAGGCTAATTTAATTTTACTGTCTAAATATTTAAATGGTGCAAAACTGAGAAATTATTTATGCTCTTGAATTTTAGAAATTATGATTTTAACTTTTTTGTAGTTTTCTTGTAGTTCACTTATTATACAAATTGAGCCAAATGATAAAAGTGAAAGCTCAGTTTTTTAACTTCAATTTTACGAATATATAATTTATTGAGAAAATTAACAAACTTAAAGAGAATAATTTGAATAAAAAATAAATAAATAACTATGGGATTAAAATAAAACGATGACTATTTAGAAACGTAATTTAATATTTTTGTATCAAGGACAAAGAAACCATTATTTTAACTAAACTGTACCTTTCTAATATACTCTAAATGTACATTTTACATACCTTCCCCATGGATGATTTATACAGGAGACAGTGTTTCTGAAAAATATAATTACTATATTCTTTTAAAATCACCTTTAGACAATTTGATCAAATTCACAAAGCATTTACGTCATCAACTAAAATATAAATAAAGCAAATATGACTTTACTTTTTACAGAAATTTTAAAGCTGTTCAATATATCCTTCAATAACAATCTGATATTGGTTGGCTGAATAATTTCCAAACACTTATTTAATTTCCACTCGAATTCGTTACTTCAGCTCTTCTAAATGATTTGACCCATTAAAATAGACTCGTGATATTTAACAACCCCATACGAAGAAATCATTGGTCATCACCGATGGTCATTCAGTTGGTCTTCATCATCCTCTTTATCTGCCAGGAAAAGTATAGTAAACTAAATTGAGGAAGAGTCCCATCTTGTTGATACCAAATTCTTTGGCGACGATTCATCATCTTCTTTGTTTAAATAAAGAACTACTAAAGAGGGAACTAAGTTGAAATATTCTAACTATCTAGCAACGGTAATATTACCTTCAATGAAATACAATATATCATTGCAGCCCATAGATATCGATAATGACTGAAACGGTCCTTCTTATAGACGGTAGTCTTAGAAGTACCCGATTTAACAAAGAAAATACAATAAATTTGGGAACAAATATCTTTATTTCTCAACATAGCCTCCTTTTAGCTCGATAAACTTTTTCCAGCGATGTTCAAGAGCTTCGATATCCTATTTATAGTGAATCGTCGAGCTCCTCAAAATAGCCATCAACCGCAAACACCACCTCTTCAAATATTTTACCACCGAGCCATTTTTTCAAATTTGGAAACAGATAATAATCCGAGGGGGCTAAATCTGGCAAATTGGGTGCGCGAGGGGAACAATTTGAACTTTAACTAGTTGATTTTGGCCATCGCGATAAAGGATGTGTGAATTGGAGCATTGTCTTGATGAAACAAAACTTTCTTTGTCGCCAAATGCAGCTGCTTCTTGATTTCATGACTCAAATGCTGCAACAAGTTCGCATATCATACTCGCCGTTGATTGTTTTTTTTTTCTGAAGATACTTAATAAGAATTATCCCACGCGCATCCCAAAAAACTGACGCCATGACTTTGCTTATAGACGGAATTGTCTTCGCTTTCTTTGGAGCCGATTCTCTCCTTTCAATCCATTGTTTTGACTTTTCCTTCGTCTCCGGTTTGAAATAACGGATCCATGTTTCATCCATGGTTATGAATCGACGCAAAAGCTCGGCTTTATTCCTGTGAATCTTCACCAAGCATTAGATTGAAACATCCTCATGACGCTATTTTTGTTACATTGTTAGTAATCGCGGCACCTATCTTGCGCACAGCATATTCATGTTCACATTTCATCATTTCATCACTTATTGAAATGGCTACCATGTCTGCTAGCTCGCGCACTTTCAGTCGACGCGACGGTCGTCCAATTCCATTTGCGGATTTTCTTCACCATTTCTGGCGTGGTCACCTCATTTGGTCGCCAACTGCGATGGTCGTATTGGCAGCTCGTACGATTTCATTTAAACTCTGCCACCCAATATTTTACTGTTGTAAACGAGGTAACAGTCTCCCCCAGAGTGGAATCTAGCTCCGCTTTAATATCGGTTGGACTGAGGCCTTTCAAATGAATGTATTATATCACATAATTCTTTCCATGTTTACAGATACGCTGGAGCGTTCACTATCGATGGCTGCCAAACAAATACTAAACAATGTAGCGTCGTCAAATTTTAAACTTAAGCTTTATCAGGTTGGTACTTTGTACCATAGTCATTCGTTTCAAACAACAACCGCCATCTATACATCAGGTCGGGTACTTCTGGGACTATTCTCGTATGCCCAAAGAATATATTAGAGACAGGAAGACATAGTTTTTACATGATAATATTTCAGGTAGTATTAGTAGATAGTAAATCAGGTGACATGAATCACTGTTTGTAGAAAGCCTACTTAGATTGTTCTTTAAATGGAGCATCTTGATCAACTTGGTCTACCTTTGAATTTGAATCCTCTAACATCATCAAGAATAGCATCTGATACCAAATATTTTCTTGGGAAAGATATTAAACAGTCCAAAGGTGGTGAATAGAATAGTTCCTTTAAAGGCTTTTTAACAAATCCTTAATCAGAGGAACCTTATCTATTTATCTATAGACATTGAATGAGCAATGAATGGATGATATTCAAACGATAAGCGTTTGTCAAAGAATCATGTCAAAAGACTATTTTTGACATGATTCTTTGACAAACGCTTATCGTTTGAATATCATCCATTCATTGCTCATTCAATCGTCTCGAAAATATTCTATTGGAATTTTGGCATAAAACGTGTCGATATCTAGAAAAACTGCCACTCTACTCTGTATTTTAAACGTAGAATATCCGCGGAAATCTTCGGCCACTTAAGGTCGACCAGCCGACATTTCTGGGCCTCAAATGAACGCTCGTTGGTGAAGAATTACCATAACACGAGAGGCGCTTGGCCTAGCTGAACCAAAATAATGTGAAATATTCGCCCGAGTTTACAAAATCTCGAGAGAACGTTGCACTTGGTCCGTCCAAACGGCGTATTTCGCTACACCTACTGTCATGGGAATGCAATAAAACACATAATCGCGACGCTGGCTCCAAAACCGTGCATGGCGCTGTCGAGCCCTATCTAGGGCCGTGCGCAAAACTTAAGATTACCCCCGCGGGTCGTTGGTCAGTGTCGTGTGATGGTGTCTGATATTTTTAAACGTTCATGATACACTGGGTGTGCCATATTTTACGTCAAGTTAGCCAATATCTTTGTGAGAACAAATTTATCAAGATGCCTGGGCCGTTTCTCACAATAAGTATGTACATAGATTAACTTGCATCTTGCCATTTGAAATACAATGGAATTGGAGTAGCCAACATTGCTGTCTAAACTACTGATTGTCAAGAATAGGAACAAGTCTCTATTGGACCGCCCACGAGATGTGCAGCTCTATGCGATGCTTTTCTATGCATAGATAGAGAGAAATCTCACAATTCTTCCTATTATTGAGGAACAGTACATGTGAGATATTATGCAATAAAGTACTTCCTCATTACCACTTCCTATTGCTCGCCAGATTCCGTGAACAGGTATTCGTCTGGATGTCTCGTGTTTCTTTGACCGTCATCAGGTTTCTTAATTTAAATATGGACATGCGGATTTTAGTGCATACTTTGCTTCAACTGGTAATATAAAAACATTTTCTATTAAATTCTGTTCTAACAGACATAGTACCATGAAATACTGTTCGTCAAGAATAGGAAAAAGTGTGAGATTCTTTAGGCATGCGTAGAAGAAAGAGTCAGGGAAGACGATGCTCCCTACGCGCGGCTAGAGTGCACTCTGTGTACATTCGCATTCATCGGTATTCACTCTGCAAAGGTCTCAATACGACTGAGTCTACGACCAGGCTATTTACTGCGCACCCCGTGGACGGTCCGATATCGTAGCTTTGAGACTTGCTCCTATTTTTGATGAGTTGTACTAACAATATGATGAAAATAAATAACCGAATATAAGATATTCAGTTCAGATCGAAATAAATCGAATTTAGAAAATCTAGTTAGAGACGCTTTAACAAAAGACTAGAAATCAAAAATAAATTAGAATTGGCGTATCCTCTATCGGTAGCCGAGTTTTTTTGCATGTAGTTGTTGAGCTTGTAAATTTGGAGATTGGGGTTGGAATTTTCGAGGTTAAATATCAGCGAGGCAGGGTAGCCCGTCGTCGATATGTAAAACCAAAAACCGATTTGAAATTTATACAACTATGTGACATATTTACATAAATACCATTGCAAATGGAATAATATACGAGACATCCGTCGTAATTTATAACCCAATTTTGGCGTACCGATTCCTACATCGAAATTCTGTCCGGACGAAGCCCGACGTACGCGATTTATAGAAACTAGAAGAGAACAGGGAATAGTTATGATTTATTTTCAATAAATCGGTAAGGACGTGTTTGCCAGACGTATACATATAGCATGTCAATGCATAGCCTCCGTCTAACAAATAGAACAAATCCATTTTATTAACAATTCAGATATCCTTCGGATAGTGAGTGAACGACACGTTTCAACCGAGCTTCCTTCAATCGCATACGAGGAAATTCTGGTATCTCGTTAGTCTAGTACTGTTTTCATAAACAAAACGGAACGTGGCTGTTATACAGGGTTTTAATTAATTACAGGGTCCGACAGTAACAGTTCACAGGGGGGGGCTAATGTTTTCGAAACGGTTCGTATGTGAAGGTAAGGAGATGCCATTTCAGTCGCCATGGAGCAGCGGACGCTAGATCATCGTGTTCTTGTTTATAATACGTTCATAGAGATGGGTCGTTCTGTTGTCGCTACGCAACGCAGTTTCCGAAATCATTTCAATGTTGGAAGGCACGGTAGTGCCCCTACTCGGAACACGATATTGAAATGGGTGAGTAACCTCCGTACAACTGGATCTTTGGGACCTGGAAGACCTTCGGGACTACAACGAACGGTAAGAACTCTCGAAAACGTAGAAAAAGTTCGTGCAGCAGTAGAAGCCAGGCTGCGCCCATCAGCTGCAGGGCATGCTTGCGCGCTGCATTTGTCTGACAGGTCAGTAGCTGTACGACGAATTCTGGACCTTCACTTCCACCCATATAAAATCATGGTGATCCAGAACTTGATCGTCAACATGATTTTATACGGAGGTTTACATTCGCAGAAACCATGTTAATATTGCTCGCACATGGCACTGTACTACTAACGAGTGACGAGGTGTATTTCCAGTTGTCGGACGCTGTGAATAAACAGAACTTCCGATATTGATCGGCGGAAAACCCACGCGAACGTCACCAACGACCACTTCACTTGGACCGAATTACTGTATGCTGTGCAGTAGCTCGATTCAGCATTCAGTCTTTATTTTTTAGAGAAGATGGACGCACGGTGGCTATTAATACACACCGTTATGCTACGATGCTGCGCGAATTTCTTATTCCTGACCTGAGAAGGCGTAACATAAACATAGATGCAGTTCAGTTTCAGCAAGACGGAGCTACTGGCCACACTTCTAGGGAAACTATGGCCTTCTTGAGGCAACTCTTTCCTAGGCGCCTCATTTCTCTGCGGGCCTCCATAATTGCCGGACCTGTCGTCCTGAGATTATTTCTTGTAGGGATACCTCAAAAGAAGAGTTTTTATTGAGAAACCATGTGCCCTTTCCAAATTTTCTGCTGCAGTAACAAGAGAAATTGAAGTTATTCCAGTAGACTTGATACAGCGGCGCAAGGAGAACTTTTCTACCTTTTTTACCTACCGGACCCTGTACAAACATATTGGAGTGATTTTAAGAAAAAAAATTCATAAAAACATGCCCTGAAGGTATAGATTTTTGTGATATAGAATGCAGGAGGCATGCACTTCGGAATTCAACCATTTTTAACAAACGAAAATTAAATAAATCTCTTACTTAAATAAATTAAAAAAAACTTTTTAACAAATTTTCAAAAAATGTAAATAATAGTTTATACAGGGTGGGGCCAGAGCAACTTGCTAATTAGAAATTCAATTAAAAAAAAAGTAATGCAGATATACATTTAATTCTTTCAAGAGCATCAAGTATAACATTTAAATTTTATGTTTACATAGTTTTAAAGATGATATCAGGTAAGTGGCGTCCAATATTCTTAATATACTGCGTTAATCTCACGTTAAACTCGGAAGTTTAATTCAACTCTTTCCAGCATATCGGTGGGTATGTTGGCGTCAGCTTGACGAATGTTGTTTTTCTGGGGAGCTAGGGTCTTGAAGTATGTGAGGTATGCCAAGAAGCGCCTCACATGCATTTTCTCGAGCAACAAAATCGCGTGGATTAAGTTCCTGCACCACAGCCAATTTGTAGGGATGAAATTCTAGTTCTTCATGAAGAATTCGTCTCACAGAACGAGCAGAGAACCCAACAGCAGCTGCATGTTTGCAGACAGAGCGCTGAGGGTATCGCAAAACAGAAAGCCTTACCATGTCAATGTTTTGGGGTGACCTTGCTGAAGTTGTTTACCTATTAAACAATCGAGTGCTGGCCAGAAACACGACCACGGGGCGCAATATTGAAATGAATACGGAATGCACGCTGCGTGGCGATAATTGAGCGACCGTTAGAAAAGTATACATCGACAGCGAATGCACGCTTCACCTTCGTTCAATCCATGATGCTAACTAAACCAAGCGGAGCTACAACTTTACGCCCAGCCCTCTGGAATGTGACTACCTCCACCCTCCTAGGAGCCACCATCGCTTTAGAATGCCAAATTCAAATAAGTAAGTTGCTCTGCCCCACTTTGCATAAAAGCAGGATGTAAATAAATATTAAACGAAATTATTACCCTAAGATTAATAATTATTACCCTAGAAAGATAGTAAAATAAGGCTTCAATAGATTAATTGACTCAATCTTAATTTAATACATTAAAATTAACTTGTATTACCGAATTTCTTTCTTCTCTTCTTGTAAAGATCTTAGCAAACTTATTCCAACCTCTATGTGCTCCCTGTATGTAACAAGAATACCATATATGAGTGTAAACATAGACATTGACTTGTAATAAAGTAGCTGTAAAATATTTCAACTTGATTACATGTAATTACCGTTACAATTAAACGGATGAGTGTAATCTTCGTTAAGAAGAAATCGGTGAAAGTTAAAGGAATGTGATCTTAGTGTTTTTTTCTTCTAACAATTAATATACACATACACAATCCTTCGTTAGGTGATACATATGCGTTATGCTTGAACGAGTTTGCTTAATTTGTCTCTTTTATATCTGTATATGTTAATCAAGCATGTTAGTAACCAAAACATCCGCATTCGTTTTTTATTTAGAATTAACTGCTCTTATAAAACGTAAATACGGTATTTTCATACAGTAATGAATAAATTCGTTAAAAATTCAAGGAATAACTTTTGGGAAAACTGGCGGACTCGTAAATTTATTCTTAGTTGCGCACTTTTTAAAATATAACTAATACATATAGGGTGATTCGTGTAGGAGGTTATTATTATCGCATTATCGATATTTTTTGTCCACGTTTATCTAGATAAAATGTTTCCGAATTGTGGGATAAGAAGAAGAGGGCCGTTTAAGTGGCCAGTCAGATCCCCAGATTTGACACCCCTAGATTTTTTTTGTGGGGATACTTAAAAAGCATATGCACTACTAGGTCGCATAATTTAAAAAAAAATCTGTAATTTAGTGCATCCTATAGATGCTCTATGGTGTTAATATCTTGGCTTTTTGATGTCTAGTCCATAGTTGAAATATTCGCAAATTGAAGGTTAGAGAAGTTCTAGCAACGTGGACCTGAGACTTATCCTGCAAAGCAATGAAATTTCCCCTAATAAACGGGTCAAATAGCATCACATGTTATTTTACCAAGTTTTCTACATAAAAATTTGCATTCATCGATTTCCCCCGTATAGGAACCAAATCTGCGCAACCATCGAAACAAATTCCTCCCCAGAATATTATTGATGTACTAAAAATAGGATTCTAGGAGAGATATTGTAGGCAGCACACCTCTCTCCTGACCTCCATTAGACTCGTTGATGTCTATCTGGTGAATCAAGACTTATGGTACTCTTCTTACGTCTGAAAACAAAACTCGCTTCCAATCATCAATGGTCCAATTTATGTGTTCTATTGTAAAATGCAGTTTAGTAGCTATGCTTTCTGGTGAAAAGTAGTGCAACAGCTGGTCTTCTACTATCCAATCCACTTTTATTAGTCTTCTCCTCTTCAATTCGTCCAGAAATTGCTACGTGTTGAACAGATGCTAAGGATCTGCTTAGATATACACTAGTAGAATACCTGTTTTGACTTATACGACTTACATAAGGTATAAGTAAGGCTCACCTCATGCATCTCTAGACCTGTTATGAGTTTGTGCTGGGGTTGTACAGTAACTTCGAAGTTCACTGTTAGCTTATCGCTTTCTTGCTTCATCTTCTCTTATGGATGATTCATTTCTTCTACTCTAATTGTAAGTATATTGGACTATACTTACCAACAGTGACAGAGGACATCTTAGGCTATCTACCCAAAATCTCCGAAGACGGGAAGTTTAATTTTTTTTTACGTTTCTCGGACATTTTTTGTATGGAGAATTGGGGAAAAATATTTAAAACAATCTAAAAGGCTCCTAAATGTAATTTTTGGCATGAGGTGTATGTACCCCATCAGGCCGTGGCGCATGTCGCCTAGGCAATCCCGTACAACTCGCCTAGGCAATCTCTATAATGTAGCGCAAGTCGCCATTGTACTCTTTTCAGTCCTGTTTTATAAACATTTTATCAAATCTACCAGATCAATCCTAACACATCATATTCCTATAACCAAAAATATGGAAAATATCGAAATCTACTGAAAGTGTAATAAACTTATTAGAAATAAATCACACAATAAAATAAATTAAAAACGCAAAGTAATGTAGATGTATAATAAAAATACTGACTTGTAAAAAAAAACAGCTGTGCAAAAAAAAAACGGGCAACAGGTGAACGGGGCAATTGATTTTCCAGGAACGAACGGTACTGTCTGGTTGAAGACGAAATAGAGAATAGAAAACGATGGAAAGGACCCGTCTTGGGCGGGCCTTACCCTCACCACGACGCAAAAGCGAGCGGGAAATCGGAACACCCCATGAGGTATATAGCCATCACCCGCCCTAGCGGTAGATCCCCCTTGATAGCTATGTATCTCGTCCATCCTTAACGTGTTAAGGATTTGAGACTTCGAAAAATTATAAGAAATAATAAAACGTTTTTCCGATGCATTAATTTTGTTCACGAGTTTATAAAACGATATTTAAAATTCTATTCAATTTTGGAAAATATACCGATGTATTTCAAGAAGAAACATCCCGTCTTATTTAATAGACTGTGAAAATTACTGGCCTTATTCTAGCCACAGTACGAGTGATTTTGAAATCCGAACCCACATCCACCGATAATCGGATAAAGCAGTCCAAATAACTATGTTAACCAATTGTTTGTCATTAACATGAATAGACGCGGAGGCCATTTCGCTGTAATTCGTTAATCCGCGTCCGACGCAACCGATCCAGGGCTTAACTTGCAGCATGGCGGATGCACAACCCCAGTGCATTAAAATTCATCCCCCAACTCTATTGCCTATTGTTTTGCGGCGATTTGTAGTCGATATAAGTAGCGTTGCATATTGAAATGCGGATACGATCTTTATGTTCGTTTCAACGGAAAGAAACTGGGTGAATTGTTATACGGGGAATATAAATACCGAATGTATACAGGAGGTTAAGAAAATAACAAACATATGTGTAGATACTAGTTGTTTTTATATTGACTTTTAAAGTACCAGAAATAAGACAAATACAGCAAATAATATATGAGTATACGATAAGCATTCAGATCAGTTGCTCGACGCGGAACTAATAAAAATGCAGCACTTTTCTCTCCCGTTCTTACATGGATCTATAAGCTATAGTATTCCCCTATAGATATGGCTGCAACAATAGTATTTGTACTGTGGTACGAGGTGTCGGACTATGCCTAGTATTGGGGGTGTCATTGTATGTTTGACTTTGAGTCCCAACAGGCATCTTGGCATCTTTCTCTAATTGTAAGTAGTGTCGAGATCTCTTACCCTTGTCTATATGTGTAACCTTCTCCTTCAACCCTGGGACTTTAGAAGAAGGAAATCGATTTCTGTGTGTATAAAAATTCGAACGAAACTACAAGGACTAAAATTGTTTTACAATTACGAGTATATACGTATTTTCTCAGTCTATTTCATGAAGGTGAAGTTATTGTAGGTGAAAAAAAAATCATGTTTGTGTTCTATTTTCTTGCAATTCTTACTTAGTTTTTTTATAGGCGACGTGACCAATAAATTCGAACGAAACTATAAGGACTAAAACTGTTTTACAATTATATATGATTTTCTCAGTCTATTTCGTGAAGACGAAGTCTTGTAAGTGAAAAAAAATCGTTTTTGTGTTTCATTTTTTTTGGAATTCTTAGAATTTGTTCTTTTGTAGGCGACGTGACCAATATCATAGCGGTGAAATCTAGTAGGTGGACCGCAAAATTTTCGTTATAATTTTACTACGTTTTCCTTGATGTGAAATACTTTATTGGTCTTGGTTTCTTGGAATTTCGATTGGTTAAATAAATGAAATTGGTTTTAATGTTACGTTTCGGTTTTGTGCACCATCGTCAGTTACGCCAAAGCATGTAAACAGAATACACGAAAATAAAATAATTATCGTCCACATAAAAAAGTAATCATTTCCATTTCTCTGATGATGCTGATTAAAACCGAAACTTAAGATTCGAAACTGACCAAAATCCCAAGAGTAGACATGAGTAAGAGTTATACCTACGATCAAGAAATCGAGAAATATACGTTAATATCAAATGAAGATAGGCAAAACAAAACTTATTTTATAATTTCCCTATTCTTGCTGATTACTTATTCTCCTTATTTAGAAGCGTAAATGGTAAGTAGGATCGAAGGTGATGCCTTGGAACTTGAAAAAATGAATACGTCCTTTTATGAAAAATCGACCAACTGTTGTGTACTATATGAACTTCTAAAATGAGCGTTTACATTTTTTTTAATGTTATTCCCATGGTGGACAATTCACAAATTTTATTGAGATCTGTAATTATGGTATATGTATATTAAATATTTAACTTCTGGAACACCGGTTTGGCCAAACGTGTCATCATATCATAAAAGGCTGGATAAATGTAATGCAATTAGTTTTACAACTAAATTTAATCAATCACAAACACGAAACACGTGCCTTCCGAGATGCACAACGAACTGTCCATTACGCAAATTAACAGGTTTCTCAAGATGTTATAAATTTCGTTGCTTTTTTATCCGCGGAACCGTTGGATTACATTTTACAAATTGAATTGGTTAAGCTGATATAAGGCGGTTTGTTTCTCGTTCATCCTCGTCAGAATTCGCAACCGGTTATCTTTTACCATTGGTGTTAGGTGTAGTATGAAGTAGTATGCATATTTAAACGCTACTGAATCTTTGATTATTCTCTCTGTATTGGTTTAGATCAGCGTCTTATTCTGTTTTCTGTATTTGGTCTTATTGATGAGGTAATGCGTTGCCTGTATAATCTTTACCACTTTCTAGATATTGAAGGAAATTTAGATAAATCTACCTAAGACAAGATACCACAGACAATAATGCTAATGAAACTTACTTAAAATTTGCTTTCAACCTTATAAATGTTCAAACTGTTCTAACTTTTGAATAAAATATACTTTAATTACCTTGTGTATAATTAAAGTAGCTACAATATTTCTCAAATGGCCAGTCCGTGTTTGAAATTCTACCTACATTGATGAGGTAAAAATATCGAAACCGTATGGTCGTAAACATTTTTTACAGCATAATAACTACCAAGTACAGTGGCGAAACGTCGATTTAAGCTGAGGGTAGGTTGTTCTGAATAAGACGAGGGAGGGGGGCTGATCATTTTTAATGAAATATATATATTGAACAGTTGAATTCCAAAAACAACTTACCTTTTTTTGTATATCAATTCCATTCGCCGCGTTTTTTTTTCTGCAAAAAGATCTATAGTTCTTGAAATAAATTGGTAGGTTTTGCCGCTTTAATTTTTCAGTTTATCTTCTAAAGATAAATTATTAAAATAACCACTCTTATTAGTTAAAAAGTCTACTAAAGCGGCAGTGTCTAGGGCCGCCATTATCCTAAAAATAACACTAATCACTACGACTAACGACAGGTCAATACTTATAGCTACTGTATTACGCAAACTGATCGATCAGGCTAGCTAAATTGCATATCATTTTTTGAGTACTCCCCCCCCACTACTCCCGTGCTCTATATAGTCTCTATAAAGTCCGTTAAATCCAAGGCGGTAGTCAGCCCAGACTCTCAGTGCGCAGGCCTGCCAGGGCTTGCGCACAGTCGGTTGCTGGCATGCTGGCGCTTCAGTTTAAATGGAAATAGGTATGATAATATGAATAGAAAATGTTTATCATTTTGGCAAAAGCAGGTGGCAATATAAAAACGGGGTCTACCATCTAAAATATATAGGGTGGGCTGGCGCCTTACAGCCTTAATGGACGCTTCGCCACTGTCCGAGTATTTCTTAAATCGCAATTACAGCATTCGACCGACAGACAGTGCCTTATTCCACCTAATTCAATAAAAAAGTTTCCAACTTGAGCGTTTAACAAGGAGTTGCAGGAGCGCCCAGTCGTGAGAAGTACCGTTTTATCCGCGGCGAGCTCATCTGAAGGGGTCGGCTTAGAGGGAAGAACGCCAACATCCCGCAACGTGACATGCATATTTCGCCCCCTCGCACCTAAAGGTCCGCTGTGTAAAAGCAAAGGAACAATGTGTTGATAACCACCTTCCCAAGTTGGCCAGCGGATCATCTTGGCTTAGAGCTTAGAAATCGGGCAGGCAACCAGACATACACTAGCTGACGTTATGGGGTTGGAACGGCGCGATATTTTAAGCTAAACCACCGTTTAGTCCTTGAAAATTGGTAAGTGTTATTGTATGACACTATCCGGCAAGTTTGTTGAACATTAATTACGCTTTTGTAAACAAATTCGTTAAAAATTAAAGGAATAACTTTTGAAACTATTGAAGTCAGGAGATAATTATTCTCGACCCAATTTGCAAATGCCTTATATAATAAATATTAAACAAATTAGGCTAAAACAGTTATTCTCCTGGCTATGGCCATCGACAAGCGCTGAATTAAATGGCGAAATTTGCCGTATTTTGTCTAACACAGTTAGCACTGGAATTGATTCAGATTGATCGAAAACCACAAGGAAGATGCAAAGTATCACCTATCTCGGGGCATCGCTAACTGCAGACCGGTTTCGACCTTGTCTTGGGTCTCGTCAGTACAGTAAGCTAGTATACCTTTGACAGATGAGACTCACATCTTGTAGACGCTGTTACGTTCTACCGCAGTAGAATGTACCAAGCGCCATCTCTCGGTAGTTTTGAGAACAATCTAAATCGAAGTAAAGCTTGATTATCAATATAATGTAAAATTTTACTTCGCAGCGTGTAATAAGGCAGAGGATTTCTTGTGGTTCTCGATCAATCTGAATCACTGTATTTTAGTGCTAACTCCGTTAGACAAAATACGGCAGATTTCGACATTTAATTTAATTCAGCGCTTGTCAATGGTATATAACCAGGAGAATAGCTGTTTTGGCCTAATTTGTCTAGTCCTTCTTATATAAGGTATTTGCAGATGGGGTGAAGAATAATAATATCCTTACTTCAGTAGTTTGAAAATTGCCCTCTGCCAAGTAAAACTTTACATTATATGAATAACTTTTGGGGAAAACCCTCGGACCCGTAAAAGTTTATTTTTAGCTGCACAATTTTTAAAATATAATTAATACATACAGGGGAATGGGTGCAGGAGGTATGACGTCATCGATAGTTTGTTTTAATGGCAACTCCCTTTTTATTACGGTATGTGAAAGAGCAAATTTTTTATATAAGTTACGGTAATAATTATAATTACATTAGTGTGAGGATAGGTTAGACCAGGAGTTCCCAAAGTGTGCGCCGCGGCGCCCTGGTGCGCCGTAGAGAGTATAGAGGGGCTCCGTGAGACGCTATTATTTACCATTGCCTGGAAACGAAATTTAGGTATTCGCGGTTACAAAATAAACAATTTAAATCGCGCGCGCTGCATGCGTCGCTCACTCGCCGATAGGTACTTATGCTCGGCAATCGTCGATACCCCCTCTTCCCGCGCTTTGACCTGCGCTCCATCCAACTAGCTAAAGACGTTGCAGTATATCGATTGCTTTGTTTTGGTATGTCGCTTTGTTTGTGTTCTCGTCGAAATCGACAGATTTTTATTAAATAAGCAAGTCGGTAGTCCAAGTGTAGTGATCAAGCTTCTACAAGTGGCGGAGAAGCAAAAAACCGGAAATATCGCAAATATGATGATAGCTATTTGGACTTTGGCTTTACTTCAATAGAAGTAAACAATGAAGAAAGACCACAGTGTGTGCTCTGCTTGAAGATTCTGTCGTCAGAAAGTATGCTCCCAAGTAAGCTGAAGCGACATCTTGAGAACATTTAATCGTGCTATGGCTGAAAAATCACATGGTTTTTTTAGTAGCAAGTTGCAAAATTTACAAAAACAAAATAACGTGTTCACTCAACAAGCCTCAGTACCTAGCAACGCACTGTTAGCATCATTCAAGGTGGCATACAGGGTGGCGAAATGCAAAAAACCTCACACTATCGCAGAAGAGCTTATTCTACCGACTGCTTTCGACATGGTGAATATTATGGTGGGAGAATCGGTGGGAAAACTAATTTCTAAGATACCTTTATCTAACAACACTATTAGTCGAAGGATCCACGGCATAGCTGACGATCTCAATCAACAATTAATAGGAAATATGAAAGGCAAGGAATTCGGCCTGCAACTTGATGAGGCTACTGACAGTAACAAAGACGCACATCTTATTTGTTACGTACGCTTTGTGGATGGCAATATTATCGTTGAAGACCTTCTTTTCTGTAAAAGCATTACGGAAAGCGCAAAGGCTCAAGATTTGTTTGAAACTCTTGACAAATTCATAACAGAAAATAATTTATATTGGGAAAAGTGTATAGGTGTATGTACTGATGGTGCTCGATCAATGTCTGGCAGGTATGGAGGAATACAAGCGCTTATTCGTAAAAAAGCACCGCATTCTATGTGGACCTATTGCATAATTCATATAAACTCCAAATACTTTACCAATTAAAATTTTTTGCTAGCGTATTTGTGCGATATATTTGCCAAACTGAATAATTTGAATCTGTCTCTGAAAGGCAATAACATGCACATTTTGAAGTTATTAGAGAAGTTTGCGGCGTTTAGAAAAATACTACACTTGTGGATAAAAAAAAATTAATGAAGATTGTGGACAAGATTGTTTTCCGCAATTGCATAAATACGCGGCTTCTAATGAGCTTCTTGTCTCACAAAACTTAATGTCTCTGTTCACGGAACACCTTTCGAAGCTCATAGAATGGTTTTCGAAATAATTTGCCGAAGACGATGTCGAAAAACATTCGTGGATCCAAGATCCTTTCCATACACAAGCTCCACCAGAATTCCCTTTGCAAGAAGAATATAGTCTTATTGAACTCTCTTGCGACAGAAGCCTAAAAACAAGATTCACGTGTTCCGATTTGGTGGAGTTTTGGATATCGGTCCAAAATGAATACCCAACTTTAAGTTCAAAAGCATTAAGAATTCTCATTCCCTTTACAACATCTTATTTATGTGAGGCCGGATTTTCAGCTGTAGCTGTAATAAAAAGCAAATATCGGTCAAAGATAAATGTGGAGCAAGAAATCAGAGTAGCGGTATCAAACCTTATCCCGCGCTTTGAAAAAAAAGTGTGGAGATCACCAAGCTCACACGTCACATTGATTAACTTGTCATTGTATTTTACATCCTATTTTTCTTAAATTATAAATTTTTCTTGCGTGTCAATGAAAATATAAAAACTCAGCTTCATATTGCGGATGTTTTAATTTTTGTGCCTATCTACCTAATATACTTGTACCTTCTTTCGAGTACTAACGACTACGGGGCGCCGAGACAGAATATTAAACCTGTAAGTGCGCCGCGAACTGAAAAATTTTGGGAACCCCTGGGTTAGACAAAAGAAAATAAAGAAAAACGATTTTGCATTTCAAAATACTAAATTTAATTCTCGTACATGAATTATCCTGTTATATATTAATTATATTTTAGAAATTGTACACCTAAAAATTACATTTGACGGGTCGCATAGCCTTTCCCAAAAGTTATTCTTTGTATGAATGCATTTACTACATTACAAAAACACTATATAGAATGCGTAGCCATTTATTATAACGTTCTTGTGAATCTTATTATTGTTATTCTTCCATCAATAAATTGTGATAAACAAGAGAAATTAAATGGTCATTTTATTACATCATTAATAGCGAATCAGCTTGCTCAATAGAATGAAAATCATTACCAAATCTGAAGGGGAACAATGACGTACTGAAATTGTCAAGTCTATGATCCTAGTCAGTCTATGGTCCTAAGGAGGAGAAAATTAAATTTTATCTTTATTCACAATGCAATTAGATCATCTGTATCTCTCTCTAAGATGTAATCTAATATTTGGATATTATCGTAATCAGGGGCGGCTGGTGTATAGGTGCTGCAGAGCTGCAGAACTGCCAAAAAAATTAGATATTTGTATATTTTCGCGACATAATAATTACTAAAATTTATTAATAAAATAATTTGGTTAGTTGATGCAGCTAACCAAATGATTGCGTTAAAGTCGCATTCTGCCCGCCGTCCTCTATTGAGTCGTAGACCAGATGAATTATCTGGGTCTCTACGCGACCGCGTCGCGGTACATTGAACTGGGCCACACGAGGTAGTTCTCAGCACAGCTCGGCACACCCCTCCTCCCCCTCAATTCCCGCGACAATCCACACTTGGCGCTCGTAAATGCGCGAATTTACACGGTCAGTGAGCTGTATTTTTTCCAACTAAGGCAACATCAGTGAATGTTTACTCCTTCCTACTCCTCGGGCGGGCGTAAATCGTACACTATTTCGTATTTCGTGTTAATTTGAGATTTTAAATACTGTTTTGTGAATTTGTACTAATTATTACCTTACAAGCCTTTTCTCTTAACCAAAGAATATGACGGCAAACATGAATGTTCTTCAAAAAAGTATTAAATTCAAAAAATTTTTCTTGTGAAAGTCTATATTTTTGTATAAACGGATTTTACATAAAAATTCTGAAGTATCAGGAAAACGCGTGACCTTGAAAAATTTCAAAATTTTCGCAAATCGCAATTTTTTTGCGACCCCTACGGCGCCAGTAGTTTGGATACGTTTGAAATATGCACGCGGGCAGCCAATACCCTAGGATCGGCCCTGTGCAGAACACCCGTTTCATTTCATGACGAGCCGCCACTGATCGTAATGTATTGTGTAGTTCTAACTTTTACGTACATGTTCTGCTATTGCTGACTTATTTATATGCCGTAGCCTCATGTACCTGCCATTTCCATAATTTCGCATTGAATGTTCTTGCCTGTTTCATCAACACAATAGAAGCACGTTAGCCGGTGATTATATTTTGTTAATAACTCTGGAACAGTGTTGTTGTTGGAAGGAAGCACTATTGCATCCTTCTTAATTGTTCTTATTTGGTTTTATAATAAACTCGATACAGCAATTTTGGAAGATAATCATCTGGAAAACTTCCATGAGCTAGTCGAGAAATTTGTGATTTTACAATGATTATATTCAACAATTGTCTTCTAGGCCAGGATGGAGGATGCCCTTTTTGTCATCAAGGTATCAGTGATCAGTAAAATACATATATCAATTTACATTGACCATGACCAGACCTCGTCGAGCTTAATTAGTTCCACTGTAGTTCTGTTACAGTGTCTTTTTTGATATTTTGAAAAAATGTCTCTTATGTAGTTGAATTTGGACATTCGATAATGCGATGACGAAATGTCAAGACTTAAATAAACTGTGATTAAAGGCATTTTAAACTAAAATATTCCCACTCTAAATATGTAGAAATGCGTAGTATTATTTTTCCATGATTTTATAATCGACTTTAAATTGTCATGTTTTTCTCAAACAATGTGACGTAGTATTATCATCACGATTTCATCCATGTTTGTCCAAATAGACGTATAAAACTTCTCTGCCGATTTTTGTACTCACTTTGCTTGGTCGTAGAGAAAACAAGTTCAAATAAAAACGTCGTAGTGCAAAATTAGAAACAGTGAAAAGGGTAGTTTTGACTGTTTTTGATTTTGAAACATTAAAAAACGTAGTCAAAAGCAACAACACAAATAGGTTTGAGTCTCTAATTTTTTCTTTTTCTTTGAAAATCTCTCATTCTTTAACCAAAAACTTCTTTTTTCAGTTTTTCTTGTGTAATCATTAGCTGGATGTTCTCCTCTCAGCATCCAGCAGTAATCTGCCATCATCGCCACATCTCATCGACCCTGATACCATCTCTCCATTTCTATTATGTCTTGATGGAACCTTTTACATTGCTTTTCACTAACAGCACCAAGATTTTCTGGAAAGTAGTCCAGATGAGCATGCATAAAAGGAATTGTTGTGCTCATATTACAACCAAGTTGCTTAAACTTATCCAGCATTTTGTTGACAATTTCATCATACTGCGGATGTTTATAATTTCATAAAAAATTTTACGTTACATTTTTAAAGCATATCCAAGATTCTTCTTTAATTTATGTCATTGTTTCTTCAAACTGTTTGTCCTGCATTAGTTTTGTTATTTGTTGGTCTACGAAAATGCCTTCCTTAAATTTTGTTTCAGAAAGAGCTGGAAATTTGCCACATAAGTACCTAACACAATTCCCATTTTTATTTATAGCTTTTAAATATTGCTGCATTAACCCTAATTTAATATGAACTGGCGGCAAAAGAATAAATCAACTAAATTTGCATAAATAATGTTTTTTGAACCAGGCTTTGAAACAGCCACAGACATAATAGAATGTATTTGGTGTACAACTTCTAGGCATTTCTAAACCAAAATAAAAACACACAACGCGATGTCACGAGTAAACGTACACACATTAAAAAGGTACTACAGCGACTATGTAAATACCTGAATAGTATAAAACCGAAATATCTCCACCGGCAAACTCTGTTTCAGTAAATCCCCCACACATGTGTGTGCGTTTAAAATCGATTAAACACAGGGCACCGCAAAGATTGAGGCAAAATTTAATTTTATAGAACCTGGGTTTTAAAAACTACAAATTATTGTACAATGTACATTTATAAATACTGGTTCGTGATGGAAACAAAAAACAGTCTTTCTGTAGTTCATGGTATGTAAATAAGCCAAAAAGTCAAAAAAATGTCGACCACAAAATCTTTGTTGCCCTGTGTAATTCTTTTTAAATCGCTATTAATATAACTACAATTTTATTAGTCTTTTTTCAGACGAACCACCCTATACCGTTCCGCTCCAGTTTCTCTCGAGACAACGACTCCCTTGCAACATTGTATTCCCATTCGCGACCGAGTCCACATTTGCACCGAAATAGTTTCCCGCTTTGTCAATATTGACTGCTGGATGTAGCTCATATCCATTATTCTTAAACAATGCCATTCGTGTGGGATTATTTCCTCTGTAAAAACTAAATTGTTTTGGCCTCGCGACAGATGCACGTACCGCCGACGAACTTCCGCCGGCGAGGAACTACAAAGATTCCCTAAGAAAACAGAAGACGCAACTTCATTTTAAATTCCAATCTATTTGAGAAAACTTTTGATAGCCCTTTGTCTATAAGAAATGGAGCGAGTCGGTTTGAGATGGAAGTTCTCGGAGGGGGCGCCCCCGCCCACGCCTAACTGGCTATGCGAATTTGCCCCCATTACTCCCTCCTCCAGCTTATTTAGTTCCACTGCAGTTCTGCCATAGCGTGTTCCGATGTTGTGAAAAGATTGGCTTTGCTCGGGCATGTAGACGTACTGCAAGATGTGTGTATGTACTTTATGGTAACGGCGAATTTTTGCGAGTTTATCAATTTGTATATTACGTAAAAAATTTATTAGATATTTGGCATAAAGTGTCTAAGGCAGGGTTAGGCAGAAACAAAGGGTTAGGTTACAAATAGAGATTTGTAATAATAAATCGTCGAGAGAAAAAAAAACAGAATGTAACCCAGCGTATTTGAATTTTAAATTTATGTACTATAACTATTTTCTTATTCTAAGGGTGTCTCAGTTGGACCTATAGGATTTGAATTCCGCACCATTTGAATTTTGTCAAAGATGTGGCGTTAATACTTGATGACTGTCATCTACAAATCATACGACGTCAACATGGTGCGACTAACAGTTCAATAACGAATGTTTGTGTACAACTGTTGTATGAAAGTGAGCGATCGTTTACATTTGCATTAAGAACAATTCGCTCAAAATTAGGGCAAAAAGAAGCGCCTACAGAGTTAATAGTTCCTATCATAATAAAGACATTTGAAGAGAGGGGTTCTGTTATTGATAAGGCAACACCAATACGTCTCCGTCGTGGTCGGTCAGACGAAAATATTGTTGCAATGAGAGAAAGTATACGGGAGTATCCAAACACAACAATTCGACGTCTTGCACAACAACTTAATTTATCAAGAGGCATCCCGCATTGGATTTTAAAGGAAGATATGCATCTGTCAACATACAAAATTCAGTTGACATAACAACTAAAAGTTACAGACCATTTACAACGTCCTACATTTGTTAATTTGGTGTTAGAAAAGAAAGAAAGTGATGCTGATATTTGCGACAAAATTTTGTTCAGCGATGAAGCACATTTCATCTTGATGGATACGTCAGCAAACAATATTGTCGCATTTGGGGTGCTGAAAATCCACATGTTGTTCACGAAAAAGAAATGCATTTACAGCTCTGTGAATGTGCACGGGTCGGTGCGTATGAATATTGAATATATGAATTTGGTAGGTATGAATATTCGAAGTAGTCACGCAATTACGTGAAATAGTCAATATTCAACATAATATCTGTAAAATTTCGACGAAATATTTTCGACAAAATATTTTTGCTTCGCTATGGTCTATCGATATTATTTCCCAAAAAAAAAACATTTTGTCGAGTAAAAACCTGAAAAAGATCGTATGGACGAAAGAAGGACGGACGAATTCAACGGTGTCCTCAGACTTGCTGTAAATCCAGACGTTTTCTCGGTCGGTATGAATTTTCTAAGTAGTTACTTTGAACCTGAGGTTCGAGGAAACCTTAGGTATTACACAAAAATCGGCAGTTTCCCATTAAAACGGAAATTGCTATCGTATTCAGGAGGTCTATTTATACTGCATTTAACGTAATCTCTGTAAATTTTTGGGTGAAATATTTTTGATAAAATTGCCTTGCTGTCCATCGATATTATTTTCCAAAAAAAACATTTTGTCGAGTAAAAATCTGCCAAAAAAAAATCATATGGACGTAAGAAGAACGGACAAATTCAACGATGCCTTCAGATTTGCTCTAAATCCAGACGTTTTCTCGGTAAGTATGAATTTTCGAAGTAGTCACTTTGAATCTATGGTTCCAGGATATTGTCGGTTTGAAAATATGAAGAGGATAAGACAACTGCCATTGCAAAAGAGATGAAAGGGGAGCCATGATATTTTATGCAATTTCACACGTTTGGGGTTTTTAAATTTAAAAAAATTGTATACTATTAAAAACATAAAATTATTCGCTATTTATGAGTACATAGTTAATTTATAAGCGTTCTTAATTTTTATTATATAAAATTTTAAAAATAATTGAATATTTTTTATTTTTGCAATAATAAAACTAAAAAAATATATAATATTAAACTAGGAATTTCAGGCAGTTAAAAAAATTACAATGTCAATAAAGTCAAATAGCTAACCCTTACAGAACTTATGTGACGTCACACAGTAGAATAATATACAGGAACGTACTACCCCATTATAGTAATTTTTGTTTATTATAAAAAAATATTTAGTATTAATAACAGTGCATTATGAAATTGTTAGGTGATCCAGTTAATTAATACTGTATGATTAACACATTAGTCTAACATCGGTCAGCATAGGTAACGAAGAATATATCCGTCTCTTTGAGATTGAAATTCAACCTGTTCTTCAGAAGAAGGCGCTTTGAATTATGTAGGATGGATCTCGACTTTATCGTATAGATGCCCGGTTGAAGACTACTATAGAGCAGGAGTTCCCAAAGTGTGCGCCGCGGCGCCCTGGTGCGCCGTAGAGAGTATAGAGGGGCGCCGTGAGACGCTATTATTTACCATTGCCTGGAAACGAAATTTAGGTATTCGCGGTTACAAAATAAACAATTTAAATCGCGCGCGCTGCATGCGTCGCTCACTCGCCGATAGGTACTTATGCTCGGCAATCGTCGATACCCCCTCTTCCCGCGCTTTGACCTGCGCTCCATCCAACTAGCTAAAGACGTTGCAGTATATCGATTGCTTTGTTTTGGTATGTCGCTTTGTTTGTGTTCTCGTCGAAATCGACAGATTTTTATTAAATAAGCAAGTCGGTAGTCCAAGTGTAGTGATCAAGCTTCTACAAGTGGCGGAGAAGCAAAAAACCGGAAATATCGCAAATATGATGATAGCTATTTGGACTTTGGCTTTACTTCAATAGAAGTAAACAATGAAGAAAGACCACAGTGTGTGCTTTGCTTGAAGATTCTGTCGTCAGAAAGTATGCTCCCAAGTAAGCTGAAGCGACATCTTGAGAACATTTAACCGTGCTATGGCTGAAAAATCACATGATTTTTTTAGTAGCAAGTTGCAAAATTTACAAAAACAAAATAACGTGTTCACTCAACAAGCCTCAGTACCTAGCAACGCACTGTTAGCATCATTCAAGGTGGCATACAGGGTGGCGAATATTATGGTGGGAGAATCGGTGGGAAAACTAATTTCTAAGGTACCTTTATCTAACAACACTATTAGTCGAAGGATCCATGGCATAGCTGACGATCTCAATCAACAATTAATAGGAAATATGAAAGGCAAGGAATTCGGCCTGCAACTTGATGAGGCTACTGACAGTAACAAAGACGCACATCTTATTTGTTACGTACGCTTTGTGGATGGCAATATTATCGTTGAAGACCTTCTTTTCTGTAAAAGCATTACGGAAAGCGCAAAGGCTCAAGATTTGTTTGAAACTCTTGACAAATTCATAACAGAAAATAATTTATATTGGGAAAAGTGTATAGGTGTATGTACTGATGGTGCTCGATCAATGTCTGGCAGGTATGGAGGAATACAAGCGCTTATTCGTAAAAAAGCACCGCATTCTATGTGGACCTATTGCATAATTCATATAAACTCCAAATACTTTACCAATTAAAATTTTTTGCTAGCGTATTTGTGCGATATATTTGCCAAACTGAATAATTTGAATCTGTCTCTGAAAGGCAATAACATGCACATTTTGAAGTTATTAGAGAAGTTTGCGGCGTTTAGAAAAATACTACAGTTGTGGATAAAAAAAAATTAATGAAGATTGTGGACAAGATTGTTTTCCGCAATTGCATAAATACGCGGCTTCTAATGAGCTTCTTGTCTCACAAAACTTAATGTCTCTGTTCACGGAACACCTTTCGAAGCTCATAGAATGGTTTTCGAAATAATTTGCCGAAGACGATGTCGAAAAACATTCGTGGATCCAAGATCCTTTCCATACACAAGCTCCACCAGAATTCCCTTTGCAAGAAGAATATAGTCTTATTGAACTCTCTTGCGACAGAAGCCTAAAAACAAGATTCACGTGTTCCGATTTGGTGGAGTTTTGGATATCGGTCCAAAATGAATACCCAACTTTAAGTTCAAAAGCATTAAGAATTCTCATTCCCTTTACAACATCTTATTTATGTGAGGCCGGATTTTCAGCTGTAGCTGTAATAAAAAGCAAATATCGGTCAAAGATAAATGTGGAGCAAGAAATCAGAGTAGCGGTATCAAACCTTATCCCGCGCTTTGAAAAAAAAGTGTGGAGATCACCAAGCTCACACGTCACATTGATTAACTTGTCATTGTATTTTACATCCTATTTTTCTTAAATTATAAAATTTTCTTGCGTGTCAATGAAAATATAAAAACTCAGCTTTATATTGCGGATGTTTTAATTTTTGTGCCTATCTACCTAATATACTTGTACCTTCTTTCGAGTACTAACGACTACGGGGCGCCGAGACAGAATATTAAACCTGTAAGTGCGCCGCGAACTGAAAAATTTTGGGAACCCCTGCTATAGAGTGATTTTGGTGACTGCGTAATAGCGTTAGATTGCCGGAAAAGCAGTGGTGGTTTCTCCATAAGGCCCTCTCCCCCTGTGGAACACGCCAGTGTTGTCTTATTGGGAAAATATAATTTCTTAAGTTTGTCATAGACTGAAATCGTGAAATCCAATTTCACCTTACATATTTAAAATATTACAAAATATCCCTGGTTAATGCACATTGGATGTAGTAGAGTGTAAATTAACAACCTATGGTATAATATATTGCATGTACAACAGAGGTGGAACGAATTATGGGCCGCTAGAAGTTTGTGGTCACGTTCAACGACGAACCAATAGCAACTTTATACTTGAGAAATGTAACGTTGGGCCGCACTAAAACTGCGGCACAAAAATACGCACTTATCTTTCCGGTGACCCTTTTAGATGCTGTATGTGCTTTCTATCCACAGTTGTGTAAGATGAGATTAAAAACGGAATTGGAAGTTATTTATACGCGGCCAGATTTCAGAAACATATTTGGGGCAATGAATTTAGTTTCATTTATGCCACAAAATAGTCTAGCTGAAACTTTTACCAAGACAGTAAAATTACTGAATATAATTTTAACAACACCAATAACAACTGCGGAGTCAGAGTGCTGTTTTTCGACTTTAAAACGGATTAAAACTTTTTTACGCAATACTATGACGCTACTAAACGCTTTAGCAATGATGTCTATTAATAAAACATTGGTGCAAGATATAGACAATTTTGACAAGAAGGTGATGGAACATTTTATTTCTATAAAAGACTGTAAAGCGGAATTTAGTTTTAAAGAATAAACTGTTGTGTGAGAACTTTTCTGCTTTCCGTAAGACAGTAATACTTAGTGGATCAAGCACCTCCGAGAGCATCATCTACTATCAACTAAGGTAACTTTACTGTTTTATATATATTTTTTGCTGTTGCGCCCCTCCGCTGAAAAAGGTCACGAGCCGCCACTGCGGAAATGGTTAGGTTGGCTGCTTTAACTGACCGATATTAACCTGTTGACTTTCTTCTCTTGGGTCATCTGAAAGATAGCTCTATAAAAATTCATCACGTTCCATTCATGAGCTACTAGTGCGGATACATTTAATGAATTGAAATAAGAATCATCTATGGATTATTTCGTGCATTCCATAGGATATGTGGAGACTGTGAAGAACTTGACTTTGAACACATGTAAATGTAAATGGTAGTTCCAGTTGCATTAGATTTATACATGTTTTTTGATATGCCCTTTGACAAAAATAGAGTTTTTTCGGTTACTTCTTATATTCAACTTATTTATAGTAAATTAACTTCTTTAGAATACCATTTGTTTTTTCTGTGCATTTTATATAAATATTACAGACCTAGCACGTGGAGAAAAAATGCGTTGTAAATGATTTACTTCCTAATACATCACCCATCGAAAAGATGCGTAGCGTAAAATTTTAAAAACCTACAATATATACTTACATCAATTGCCCCCGATAAACTGCCAGTATCCAACCCCAACCTCGAGGAGGCCACTCCTCCAAGTTTCATTTTTAATTCGATACGGTCCCCATCTCAAAGTCTGACTTAAACCAAGGAAGTATCTTATATGAATAAGCAACGACATACGCGTCGACTTCGGTTAGGATTTTTTGAATTATGAATGGCATAAAATATGAAAAAGGCGTACGGGACGCAGCTGAAACCTCCGGTGCGTACGGGACCGGTTCCCTTGTACGTATATATAAAAACAGCGAGGGAGGATGAAGTAAGGATGCGTTAAGTAGTGTGGATGTGTCGAGAGGCAGCAGGTGTTGCTTTAGTTTGTTCTCCCCTGACATGTGTTATTGAGGAGATAAATCAAGACAGTATCCGTCAATGAAAACATATTGGAGCAACGTCGCGGATGACACGTTTGCTCATCAGAACGATACAAGACAGTTTACAAATAGAACTAGAATAAATATTTGTAGATCGCGAGTCTGCAGTAGTAATTATTGAATTATTTTATAATGACTATAGTGCAAATGACAAATCCCACTTCTAAAGTCTTGGTTAAAATATTGAATTTAGAATAGTTACGCATTGAAAGACGTCTGTAGCTACTAACAAAATGTAATACTAGTTTATTAAGAACAATTTGAGCTCAATACTTTGTTATTTATATTAATAAAAATATACAGAAGCACAGAAAGTAAGTATAATTATATTCGCCTCGGGTATAGATTTCTTGACCTCCTCCAGAAAATTACGTCACATAATTTAACTCACAATTATTGTCGCCAATTGAAGGTAGAACCACATACATTATATGCATTTCTAAATGAAATTGTGGTCCCACTACGTTCCGTAATCCTTTTGTATTTTTTTTGGTCAAATTAACGAGGTCTAACATAAATACACTTAATATAAACAAGATACTTTAGTCTACTACTAGTCATACTACTATCAAGTTTTTTCAAAGTTTAGCTACAGAGATCAATGTCCTTCCGTTAAAGTCTCAGGTTATGAAAGGGCACAGGCACAAGTTGTGGTCGCTGTCTACATCTGGTCCTGGATAACTCTTACAGTCTTTTACTTGATTTCTAAATCTCTTCCTAACCAGAATGTAGTCTATCTGATACTTGTTTATCCCTCCTGGCATTTTCCAGGTGTACCGCCTCCTAACGCGATTCTTGAACAATGTGTTCGCGATTACCATCTTGTGCTTTTCACAGAATTCTATCAGTCTGCTACCTCTCGTTTCTGTTTCCTAATCCATAAGGACCTGCAAATTCTCCTTCTTTCCCCTCACCTACGACTGCGTTAAAATCACCCATTATTATTAAATTTTTATGACCCTTCACAAGTCCTACTACCTGCTCTATGTCCGAATAAACGGCTTCTAGTGTTGCTTCATACATATGTAATTCTCAAATATGTACATTATAAGTCAATAAATATTTCAACACTTTGCTTCAGAAAAACAAGTTTTATTTAAAGTTGACATTTTGCGCTCTTATTCTAACACCCTTTAGAAACTACAACTTTTACTTTTGCGACATGTATATACCATATCTTCTACGTTTCTTTTGTTCTTGGTCTTACGTTTACTCACTTTACTGTAGACTGAATACAGTATATTCAGTGCAAATTTGAGAAAGGTTCACAATCTAGAGGCCCTCGTCTGGTACGTTCCCGCGAATAGCAATGCATCAAACGGCACCCCAAAGTAACCTCGGGCCCTCTCAACACGAAAATGAAAAATGCGTCAATATTTGCATTGGGGCCGATCGGAAGAGTCAAGTCGCTGGCTAAACGGGACCGCATATATCACATCCCGTATACGGCACGATTTTTAAGTTATTGGCTTCTGTCCCATTTGTCGGGATCCGGCATCGGCAGCAAGTCCATTTTCATCCGCCGGGAAGGGATCTCATGCATTATGAAAACGGCCCCAGCCCGAGCGCATGCAGATGGTGTATTAACGATTTCTTTTTTAAATGGCAAAAATGTCGAGTTAACTTCGCCAGGAAACTCGTGTAGCGAATTAGCTGTGATTCGCGCAGAGCCCTTTTCGAAGTTGTGTCATTATCGGGATGCTACAAAGATTAATGTTCAATTACAAATTACTTTTTAATTAGTTTTTTAATCTGAAACTTTCTGCGGTTTTGCTGGAGTTATGTGCTACTATAAGAATTGATATCTGGTGGAATTTATATACGATAAATGCGGTAATGCATATTAATCAACATTTGTCTTGTCCTACGTGAACAGATTTGTATTTAAACTACGTAATTATCAAGAAAAGCACCTAAAAATTAAATAAAATTTTTCTATATATACTCTATATAATATTCAGATACTTTCCACGTTTTTCCAAAAAATATATACAATCGGAACAGGATTCTGTCGGTGCAGTTTTACAAAATACTCCTCTATTATTTTTGGAAGCTCATAATTCGAAAAAATGATCATCGATATCGCTTTTTTTACTATAAAACATAATACTATTTTTTTAAGTTTCTTTTTACTATAAAACGAGTTATTTGGTTTGGTAACTATCTAATATATGGCTTGATACTAAAAATATAAGTTATAGTAGAGTATAGATTCATATAGAATTTTATATGCTTTGTTAAATAATAAATAATACTTTTCAGAAAAAGAAAATCCACGACAGTTAGGATTCGACATATGTCCCGGATGGAAACTGAACGACAGACAGCTGTTTCGAACTTATTAGTTCTCCTCAATGCCGTACACGGTACGCCGATTCAGGACAAATGCCGAATCAAATCTGCGGGGTATTTATCTAAATCGATACGATCTATAACAGCAACTTATAAGTCGGAAATCGAGAAAAGAACCACCAAACCGCAAAGCGGTTATCAAAGTAGTTCCCGAACAGCAAGGCTATTACGTAATCGCTATAGGTAACAACTATACCTCGGGCTAAAGCCCAGCCAGGCATTGAATTGCACCTAACAGCGATCCTCGATCCCTTTCTCGTGGTTCTGCACGATCAAACAGTTTTATTTTTTTATAAAAAATAATCAGAACATACAGAAGAATTAATATAATATAAAATCTCTGGTAAAATAAAATTAGCTATTATCATTTCGCCGTTATTTGTTCTTGTATCATATATTGATAAATAGTTGAACAAATGCCTAAATATAGATTTTTACTTACATTTCTCATGAACAAAGTTAGATAGTCTGATGGGCAACATTTTAATAATAGCCTCCTCTTAACCAAGCCAAGCAAGTTTTACCATACATGATAATACTCAGGGTATTATCATTTAGGTACATCGCACAGTATACTAACTAAATAATGCAAACGTTAAACGAGATGAAAGAAGCAAACTTCTGTGTAACCCCAGACAGTTTCGCGTAACACATTTCCTAATAAGGCTCATCAATTGCATTTGCATAAATTTCGTCAGAATTATTCATTACGGAAAACCGCTGTGAGTTGAAAACTTCCCCCAAATCTAATTAAACTTTCCCGGATTCTTCGAAAATAAAAGAAGCGATTTCCATTTGCCATGCATTCACGGCCAATCGTTTTTTGTGTTGCGAAATCCGGAACGGAATCGGGGTTCGCTCACGACGCCAAGGACGTTCAAACGTGAACGCGAAATTGGTGGGACAGCGCCGTGACACACGTATCCAATTGAAAGGAAAGCGAGACTGTCCAGAATAATATTTTTGTGTGTCTTGGGAGAAGAAAGCATGTATATTAACGAGAGATGATGCTAAAGGCGTTCAGAGTAGTGATGGAGACAATCTTTAAAGAAAATATGCTTGCAATGTTTTAAACATAGTTTTGGTGTACCGCAGAGGTACATTTTGACCCTTTTGCTATTTTAGGTCCGCAAATAGGGTAAAAATTCGAGACATCTAATTCTTAAGCCAGAGATTTGAGAAAAGAAATTGTGGTCAAATTATTGCATTAAAATAGCTACAGACCAAATAAAGTACATCTTGTGCAGGAAAATTCCAGGAATGTTCCAGACCGATGAATACAATTTTATGGCATATTCATAGAAGAGGTAAACCACAATACAATTTTTTGTAGTAATAGTTTGTAATGGATATGTAAAAAACTTCTCGCAAACTTATTTCACCTCAAATCTCAATTATTTCTCACTTGACAATAATTTGACGAAATTATTGTCTCCACATTATATTGCAATCTTTAGGAACTATTTAAATCAAACATTTCCGAACCGTTGGATTGGAAGAAGGGGCAATGGCCGCCATGGTCACCGAATCTAAATCCATTGGATTTTAGGAACATTTAAAGACGGTAATATAATATAAGGATAAACGAACGAATTTAGAAGATTTGACGAATAAAATAAGTGATGCGGTTCAGGATATAAAGCAAGAATGGATTTTAAATGCTATACAAGGATTTGAAAAGAGGTTGGGACATTGTAAAGCTGTGGTAGGATGGTAGTTTGAATAGTAATTTTAAAAAATAATTTGTTTACTTTGTTTCAGTTTGAGTTATTTCTTAGTATATAATAATTAAGTTGTAGCAATTATAAAATTATAAAGCCAAAAAGTAAATAAATACAACAAAAAATGAAATTTTGTTTACCTATCATAGCGCATTTTTTTCTAGCACATACGAATAAAATTTAACATACATACAAACTAATAAATATGGCATAATTTCTGAAAAAAAAAAAAAGAATAAAGTTGTGGCAACTACGCCTGTATAATTTCCGCAGTGCTTAGTTATCCCTGTATACCAAGTTTTATTAAAAACTGATCAGCGGTTTCACAAATATGCGAATGTTTTCTTAAAAGTAAGCCTGTATAACTGTAAAGGCAGGAAGAATATTGTAATTGCAATTACAATATAAATATTATAATCGCTAAGATTTTTATAAATCTTTTAGATGTTCTATAAGTCTTGAGATCATTCTGGTTTTCTTCTGTCCTATAAACTATTTGAAAACATACCCCTTGAAGAAGGTAGGTGTAAGTCCCATACAACTAGTACCCTGGTAGTCATTCTTTAAACCCACATCAATTAAAAAGTAACGAATCAAAATGTACTCCGGAACACACGGCTGTATTAAAAACCTATTTCCTGCCGACACCGAGGGCGTTATCCTCTAATAAATCGGAAAGTAAATATGAAAGCACGGCCAATACATCATTAAAGTGTTTGCAGACAAAGTACGTAAAGCGCAGAAACAAAAGGCAATAAAAATGAAGTAGAAAAGTCATGTTCAGGTCGAAGTAATTGACAGCTGTGAAAAATGTTGAGGCAATATTTTATATTGGCGAGAGATTTATACTAAAACTGCTTTTTATATATCGCTTTCTCTCTTAAAATATCCTGTGTCACAGGCAAGGACATTGTTAAAAGTTTTTGATAAACATCAACTGGGATTGTCATCTGCGAAGAGGACTTGAAGATTTATAGTGCTTGTAAAAATATATAAAAATTTTAAAAGGCTAAGCAGGGTAGTGTGTCTCTTGGCTGTAAATAACGCCTGTTAAGAGCATTGGATCGGCTGGGTCCGAAGGGGTTGTGTGGCGATAAAAGAAGCCGTTACGGTTTCTTAAATCGTTTAAGGATTTGTTTTGATTTATGTAATGTTAGATATAAATAATAATATAAAATAGCTTTATTTTTAAACATTAGTTACAAACGACAGTTTTGTAACTAATGTAGTTGTTATTCAGGTGATGTGGAAATAAATTTTGTGAATAAAAATGAAAAAAGGATATTAACGTTTCGTTAATTAAATATATATATATATATATATATATATATATATATATATATATATATATATATATATATATATATATATATATATATATAATTGTATAATAAGTAGTAAATTTATCCCTTGCAGAACGCCTCCAAGCATCCTTTGATTCAGGAGAATGATGCCAATTATTTGGAGCTGTCTTACATTGGTGGCTTGGACTAATTCGATCTTGGGTTCGAATCCTATTTCTGTCGGCTGAATGTCTTCCCATGTTACTATCTGGAGATTAAGCGGTTACATTTAAGAAAGTATGCTATCATTATATACAGCATGTCTCAGAGAGGACAACTTGAAATTATTGAATGAAATAAATGTACTTTTCATCGAGATACAGGGAAGGTCTCTAGGTTTCGTATTAAAAAAAGTTTGCTAGTAAATAGATTACATTGAAATATATTAAACCAATTATTTATTGGAGGAGCAATGGTGCAAGGGATAAAAACACCCCTCAAATTTTTTGATCAATTTTTATTAGTTTGCCGATAAATTGGTAGTCAAGGGTGAAAGCAACTCATGGATTTTTTTCTTTTCTTTTATGATCAATTCTATATATAAGTGTGTAAACAACATTTTCTTTTGTGTCACTGAAAAGTACAATCCCTGCAAATTATTTAGAAGAAAGTTTTGCTATGTAAATCTGAGTTCTTTAAATCGTAAATATTTCTCCTGATTTATGTAATGTTAAATACAAATAATAATATACAGTAGTCTTATTTTTTAAGTAAACAACTGTTATTCAGGTGATTCGAAAATAAAGTTTGTAAATGAAGATGAAAAAGGACATTAAAATGTTGTTATTCTGCCAGTTGTATAACAATACATTTAATCTGTAATTACCTAGTAGAAGATCTCTCCACCTGGATTATTTCAGAATAACGATATCAATCTCTCGGAACTCTCTTAAGGGAAGACTAGCTGTTTTGGGAGCAAAAATTCGACTTTTTCTTATTTTTTAAAAATAAACTAGATTTAATTCTGGATCGTTTGGTAATTTCATATTAATCTGAACACTGGAAGTAGGTCAAATAGTTTTTTGAATTTTACGAACTGATACGCTTGGAACACCATCCATCTCACCACCGCCTTACGTGGTTTACAAAACTTTTTAAGGAATGTAAAAGTAACAGGTTTTGTATAATCCTTCCCAAAAGTCATTTTAAAGTACCCCAATATTTTACTGAGCTCTGGGAGAGCTATAGATACCTAAAATGTGACGAAAACATTGCTTCATCGAGTTGTTTCACAAAATCGGCTACCCTGAAAAGTTGCGCTTTTGGCCATTCTATGTGCCTTTTCTCAGCATCCGTAAAATATATCGTATGATTTTTCTTGTGGCAATGCTACAAAGCTGTACTTCTAATATAACGAAGAGGATTTAAAGTAAAGTCAACAGTTGTTGAGAAAAAAATGAATTTGTAAAAAAGTCAACATTTTTGACTTAAGTTTTTAAATTACTGCTTTTCAAGAAGCTAAAATTCGAAATTCTGACTCGTCTATTTCTTCCTTATTTGTCTAGGAATCATCCAGAAAATTAATGATAATATCGGCTTAGCAGTTTTCTAGAAAGGGTACATTATATATGAAAAAATAAAATATTTTGCACCAAATTTTGTTTCTCTACTGCAACTTAAAAAATAAACATTTTGTAACAAAACTGGCATCAATTAAAGACGAGAATGTGCTGAATCAAATAAAAAAAGCGAAATCGAAAGGATACTTTTGAAGAAACTAAAGAAAGACTGGTGGAAGCACTTCCGTTGCCCGGCTGGTTCCAAAAATAGCTAGTCTCCCCTTAAACGCAATTTGATCTTTCAATTCTGTTTTACAAGAGTTCAAAGTTGAAATTACGGTAATAGGTTTGTTGCATTTCACATTACGTATTACTGATAAATATCTTGTGATTGTTTAAATTGTGGCGGCTTGATTGTAGTTGTGATTTTGATTAGTGAGAACAATTGCGCCTAATTATAGTAATTTACAGTGTTGATTTGTGTGTGATGGAATTTTTAATCATAGTCTATGATTTATTATATCAAAATATCTTTAAAATATTTATAAAAAGTCATAAACACCCTGTATATTGTATAAAGCCTACTGTATAATATTTACATTAATTTTCTAATGCACAGTACAAACGAGAACTGACAATAACTTACACATTCAAATAATAATGGAGGTGATTATAATGATTAATTTTATTTTATGCGGAAAAAGGGTTTATATTACTGCGTGAGAAGTAACCCTATCCAGATTTGAGAACATATTAATATACTCCCTACCCTTACTGTTTGCGAAATTTTGTTATAACGAAAACTGTCCAACACCAGCGCCTCCGCCAATTAATTAAAACCTTAAATCGACACCGTTCGTCCTATTCAGACGGCAAATGAATTATGCGAAATGATGCGACAAATCATTTAAAAAGGGTTTATATTACTGCGTAAGAAGTAACTCTATCCAGATTTGAAAACATATTAACATATTCCCTCACCCTTACTGTTTGTGAATTTTTGTTACAACGAAAACTTACCAACACCAGCGCCTCCGCCAATTTATTAAAACCTTAAATCGACACCGTTCGTTCTATTCAGACGGCAAATGAATTATGCGGAATAATCCGACAAGGTGCGTTTGTTTTTATTCCGGCGTTAAAAAGTTTTTCCGGTAATAAGTGATAGGAGTTCTGATATCCACTATTAAAAAACTTTTATATATATATATATATATATATATATATATATATATATATATATATATATATATATATATATATATATATATATATATATATATATATATATATATATATATATATACGGCTGTTTGGCTCAGCCGAACAAAACTCGGATTTATAGAGACTGCGGGTTATTGATTACCGATCAGGAGGTTGCGAACTACATTCGCAATCTTAAAGATATCGTCTAGAAATATTTTTTTCTCGTTCTCTATAAATAAATGTGGAAATGTAGTACCGGACCCGGAGATTTATCGGTATAAGCAGGTAAATGTTTAATTTATTTCTTTGTTTTCCTTCGCTGGATCCGTCCGTCGGCAAATGTACCTTGACAAAATATATTGCATGCCGGAAGACGAATTACTTTCTACAGGGTGGGTTCTAAGAAACTTAAAACATTTTTTTCCTATTTTATTATACATTTTAACTACTTCTGTTAATAACTTTAAATTGTTGCGATGAAATGTTAACATTTCATCCCTATTTGCCAAATAAAAAACTCTCTTATCTTGTCGATAAACGGAACAGTCTACCTGAGCCTAGCCATAAAAACAAGCCACGGTATGTTTTGAGATCCTTCATTTGGCAAATAGCGATGAAATAAACTATACGGATAAATCGATAAATTATGTACTGAATCGACACAGTTCAGTAGGCATTGTTTTAGTTTGCCATACAGTAAAAAATAAGTAAGTTAGAAAGAAACTAAAGGGCGGTCCAACCATAATGCACGATGTTAATTGTGAGTCACACCTTAACGTCAAGTTTTTTGCCCAACTTAATTTGACATCTCTTTGTTTCAGTGTTTGACAAATTCAACCATGGAGAGGTACACAATTGAGCAGCGCGTTAAGATTGTTGAAGCCTTTTACGAAAATGGGCGTTCAAATCAAAATGCATTTCGTGCACATCGTGACTTTTTTGGTCAGCATAATCGACCAAATGTGTCTACAATCGGGAGAATTGTGCGCAAATTTCAGCAAACTGGGTCTGTAGGAAACGCGAAAACACCTGTTCATGCTCGCCCAGTTCGTTCTACGGAAAACATTGCTGTTGTTCGCGATAGTGCAGCAGAAGAGCCGTCAACCTCGACTCATCGTCGTGCCCAACAATTGAACATCTCACGAGATGTTCAATTTGAAGATTTAAAGATTTGAATTTACACGCTTACAAGGTTCAATTGACTCAAGAGCTGAAGCCTACTGACCATTTCAAGCGTCGTCAATACGCCGAATGGTTGGTTGAACAGACAGAAGTGAATGGTGACTTTACAAAGAAAATTATCTTCAGCGACGAGGCACACTTTCACCTCAGTGGATTCGTTAACAAACATAATTGCCGCATTTGGGCAAATGAGAATCCACGAGTGATTGTTGAGAAGCCGATGCATCCACAAAGAGTGACTGTTTGGTGCGGTTTATGGGCTGGCGGCGTCATCGGGCCGTACTTCTTCGAAAATGAGGTCGGCCAAGCAGTTACCGTGAATGGTGTTCGCTATCGCGAGATGATAACGGACTTCTTGTGGCCATAAATTGAGGGTATGGACCTGGACGATATGTGGTTCCAACAGGATGGTGCCACTTGCCACACAGCCAACGAAACAATGGCACTTTTGCGCGAGAAATTCAATGGCCGTGTTTTCTCACGTCGTGGCGATGTTAATTGGCCGCCACGATCATGTGATTTGACACCGTTGGACTTCTTTCTTTGGAGATATTTAAAAGAAAAAGTGTACGTCAATAAGCCAAGAACAATTCAAGAGCTAAAGGATGAGATAATTCGGCACATTAACGACATTGAACCTCAATTATGTCTCAGAGTCATTGAAAATATGGACCATCGGATAGAGGTATGCCACCGAAGCCGTGGCGAGCATTTGGCCGATGTTTTATTTCACACATAATTGTCATAGAACTTTCTATCATAATAAAAAATATTAAGATAATTAACTGAAAACTTTTTGTTTTATTTACAATTAACATCGTGCGTTTTAGCTGGACCACCTTTTATATATCAACTTTCTATACTATATCTATATATCAATTATCGAGCTCTATTTAGTATTATCGAGATCGTACTGTTTAGTATTATCGAGAAACTATATGTCAATTATCGAGTTATAATCATATCCAGATGATGCCAACATTGTTAGCGAAACGCGCGTCGAGTGTATTGTATAGTGTTTTGGTGTTTTGTGGAAAACTAAGTTAGTGTTAGCGATATCAATTTGGTTCATTGATCACATTCTATTTATTACTTTACTACCAGTTAAATATGAAACAAATAATTCTAGTAGAGGTTTACTAAGTGCAAAAGATTTGATTTTTTTTAGAATTATTCCGTGGTCAATTCTGTCAAAAGTTCTGATAAAGTCCGTGTACACAACGGCTAGCTATGATTATCAATAATATTTAAAACATATTGAGAAATATCAGATAAATTGGTGACTGTTGAACGATTTTTACATGTAGGATACATACCGGGTGTCCAAACAGTCTGGAAACGGTCAAATATCTCGAGAAATACACATTGGATCCAAAAAGTAAAAAACGCCTAAGGGGGAGGACTTTAAAATCTTAAATGGGAACCCCTATTTTTTATTGCAAAATCAGATTCTATGGCAATAAGTACGTCAAGTTTGTCTGAAACGTTTTTTTCGATTCTTGATAGATGGCGCTGTAGTCGCAAAAATATTTTTTTTCGTAATTTGCCTCTCACCATCGGGGTGCTTGTATTAGGCGAGTCCCCTTGTCTCTCACCATCAAGATACTTATTTTAGGCGAGTCCCCTTGCTTTTCACCGCCAAGGCTATAACGGCAAAGCCCTTTACTGAATAAGATGTTCAAATCGACCTGTCAAATTATCATCGATGAAAAACGGCCCGACAATTCGGTTGCACAATATTCCAGCTCAAATATTCAGTTTTTGTGGATATTGTGGATATTGTGTATGGGAATCCCTCATGCAATGAGGATTATGATCTCATCTCAATATGTTATTCACACTTGATTTGCTTATGCCCGTTTGTTGGGCAACGATTCTAACAGACGTATGGACGTTTTCAACAACGCTTACACAAACTTCCAAACTCTTATCATCGTTCGTGGCACCGTTTAGAAAAACTCTTAGTACAACATTTTTAATCATATTCAGATGATGCCAACTTTGTTGGCGAAACGCGCATTGAGTGTAGTGTATAATGTTTTGATATTTTGTAGAAAACTAAGTCAGTGTTAATAAAAAATGAGTGTTTCCATTTAGCATTTGAAAAATGCCTTCCACTTTCCCTCCTCCACGACGGTGGGAGGGTAATTTAACACCATTGAGTGGCTGTTTTTAAGTAAATGAACTCGTACTTTATTATTTTTCATTCTTCCGTAGAATTTTTTAGAAATTACGAAAGAAAATATTTTTGCGATTACAGCGCCATCTGTCACGAATCGAAAAAAATGCTTCAGTCAAACTTCACGTAATTGTTGCCGAATTTTCAATAAAAAATAGGAGTATCCATTTAAGAATTTAAAATCTCCCCACGCCCCATCACAAGGGGAGGGGGTGGGGGGTTTAATTTGGTGTCGTTGAATAGCGCTTTTAATATTATTAAGGCAGTGTTGTTTATTTTTTGGATCAAATGTGTATTTCTCGAGATATTTGACCGTTTCCAGACTTTTTGGACATCCGGTATATATAGAAGCATATATACATAGAAGAATATATACATAGAAGGATACATATATACACGGATACACATATATAGAAGGATGCATATATAGAAGGATTATATAGAGACATTCCGAAAATTTTTAACGAAGTTGCATAATACAGAATTTGGTTCATAATTACTGCTCTTCAATAATAGCAAAAAGTGTGAGATTTCTCTATGTAGATTATAGAATAGCCCCTACGTCACCAGATATAAATCCATGGAATTCCTATGGAAACAATCTAATGCATTCAGATTTTTTTCTTGATTGTTTAGATTGTTTGTTTAGACTGTTGAAATACAGGGATCTTTAAAAATGTACTATAGAGTTTACAAGATCACATATCTTGCCACGAAGTTAATAGTCAATATTTTAAGCAACAGTTGTAGAATATAGGATATCCTATGTTTATTTATTTATTACTTTACGCCTATTTTATTGTTTTTTAAATATTTCGTTTCTATTTTTTACTTTCTCCGATAATTTATCTGTATATGCAAATGACAATATTAAAACGTTAAAATGTTATAAAAACGACGAAATTTAGATATACAAAATATTAGATATAATAAATGGTGTTACATTGAAAATTTAAAAGTTGGTAAAACTATTAAAAACTAAATTCTTGGCAATACCATCGACATCAGTTTTAATACACCCTGTATGTAACAGTTTCGATTACGCACGCCGTTAACAAGATATTTCCGCACTTTTGAACTACTCTGTATATGAAACATCCACGCACGTCTTTTATATCACTATTTATTTTGCGTTGCAACGATACATTTTTTTTTCGTCAGAGAATAAATTTCCTCCTTGTATGATTGATTATATTAGAAATATCCACTGCGCCGCCCCAATAATAAAAGGGCTATATTGTTATTTTTATCGAAAGGCCCTTACGCCGTTCGACTTCGAGATAAAAAAATCTGCCTCGTAAGGCCTAAGAATATTGATGGAAAACGATTTAATAGGCGGAGATCTCGGGATGCAAAAGTTGCCGTCGAATTGATCATACCCCAAATAAAATGGTACTTTCGGTAAAATCGATGTTTTTCTAATTTAGACGTAACGAGTGTTGTTTCGATACATTCGTCAAGATTATAAAACTTTCTTACTTACAAATAAATGCCTCGGATTGGTGCTTACCTGAAACAAAAACAAAATTAAATTAATATAAATTAACTTTCCATTAATTAAATTTTTTTCGATTTGAACATCGTTTAAATAAAGGTGGTCCAACCAAAACGCACGATGTTAATTGTAAATAAAACAAAAAGTTTTCAGAGAATTATCTTAATATTTTTTATTATGATATTTTATTATGATATTTATCTATGAAAATTATATGTGAAACAAAATATCGGCCAAATGCTCGCCACGGCTTCGGTGGCATACCTCTATCCGATGGTCCATATTTTCAATGACTCTGAGACATAATTGAGGTTCAATGTCATTAATGTGAAAAATTATCTCCTCCTTTAGCTCTTGAATTGTTCTTGGCTTATTGACGTACACTTTTTCTTTTAAATATCCCCAGAGAACGAAATCCAACGGTGTCAAATCACATGATCGTGACGGCCAATTAACATCGCCACGACGTGAGATAACACGGCCATTGAATTTCTCGCGCAAAAGTGCCATTGTTTCGTTGGCTGTGTGACGAGTGGCACCATCCTGTTGGAACCACATATCGTCCAGGTCCATATCCTCAATTTCTGGCCACAAGAAGTCCGTTATAATCTCGCGATAGCGAACACCATTGACGGTAACTGCTTGGCCGACCTCATTTTCGAAGAAGTACGGCCCGATGACGCCGCCAGCCCATAAACCGCACCAAACAGTCACTCTTTGTGGATGCATCGGCTTTTCAACAATCACTCGTGGATTCTCATTTGCCCAAATGCGGCAATTCTGCTTGTTAACGAATCCACTGAGGTGAAAGTGTGCCTCGTCGCTGAAGATGATTTTCTTTGTAAAGTCACCATTCACTTCTGTCTGTTCAACCAACCATTCGGCGTATTGACGACGCTTGAAATGGTCAGTAGGCTTCAGCTCTTGAGTCAACTGAACCTTGTAAGCGTGTAAATTCATCTCTTTATTCAAAATTCGCATCAGAGATGTTCGTGAGGTGTTCAATTTTTGGGCACGACGACGAGTCGAGGTTGACGGCTCTTCTGCTACACTATCGCGAACAACAGCAATGTTTTCCGCAGAACGAACTGGGCGAGCATGCACAGGTGTCTTCACGTTTCCTACAGACCCGGTTTGCTGAAATTTGCGCACTATTCTCCCGATTGTGGACACATTTGGTCGATTATGCTGATCAAAAAAGTCACGAAGTGCACGAAATGCATTTTGATTTGAACGCCCATTTTCGTAAAAGGCTTCAACAATCTTAACGCGCTGCTTAATTGTGTACCTCTTCATGGTTGAATTTGTCAAACACTGAAACAAATAAATGTCAAATTAACTTGGACAAAAAACTTGACGTTAAGGTGTGACTCACAATTAACATCGTGGATGATGGTTGGACCACCCTTTATAAGTATGTAGTTTCTTTAAATGTATAATTATTACATATGCAAATATTATTTACTATGCAAACTGTCTATAAAGAGAGTATAGAAAGTATCGGTAATCGTAATTTAACTATACTTTTCTTATTATAGTAAACTCCCGGATAAAATGAACGCATCAGTGATACTTCACTTTATTACTTTTATTTTTTCGAAGATTTAAATCATAATATCTACGTGATATTATAATTCAATGATTTCATCTAACGTTTATCAAGTTAGAATAGTAGTATTGGGGAAAACATGAACAAATAACAGAAACGAACAGTAATGTCAAATGCAATGAAAACAGTGTTCATAAAAAAACTTAAGAAAAAATTGGTTGTAAAATTAAATTACAGGAATCTGAACCCAGTAGAGTATAGATCCTCTCTCCTATAACTCTTATTACAGCTTCCATTTGTCTGGGCATGTTATTGATCAAATGGTGAATGGTTTCCTGAGGAATATTCTCTCATTCAATAACAATGACTTGTTCGAGTTCCTTAAGAGTCATAGGGGTAGTGACGCCTAACTGATCGTTTCAGTACACCCTATAGGTGTTCTATGGGATTCATGTCTGGGCTTCGTGGTGGCCAGTCTATAGTTGGAATATTCACAAATCGAAGTTCCTCTCTGGTAACCTGGGACCAAACGTGATCCTGTAAAAAATGAAATTGTCCCCAACAAATGGCGCAAATTGTATCACATTTTCTTCTTCGATATTTTCTAAGCAGAAATGTGCATTTATCGATCTCCCCCGTATAGGAACCAAATCCATGTGACCATCGAAACAAATTCCTCCCCAGAACATTATTGATCCACCAAAAAATGGGATCCTGGGCCTCTCTTTGGCCTTCACTAGACGTATTGACGTCTATCTGGTGAATTAAGACTTTAAGACTACTTTTGCTCGGTCTGAAAATAAAACTCGCTTATAGTAGTCCAATATACGTAGTCCAGTTTACGTAGAACACCTAAATGGTCCAATTTACGTGTTCTCTTGCAAAACAAAGTCTAGTAATTCTCTGGTGAACAGTTCAACTCAGTGACCAGGTCTAGTAACTATCTGATGTTCTCTGGTGAACAGTGATGCAATAGCTGGTATTCTGCTATCTAATCCTCCTTCATTAAGCCTTTTCCAGACTTTTTGTCCAGAAGTTGCTACATTTCGAGCTGCTGCTAGAGACCTGCTTAGTTTTAAACTGGTAGAATGGCTGTTTCTTTAGGAAACTCGCATGAGATTATCGATCAGCTGTTGCATGTGTAGACTATTTACGACATGTAAGAAATCTGACATGTGTACTGGGGTTCTACAGTAACTTTCAAGTTCATTGAAACGTTTAACTGTTATACTAATTATTGATTGTCCACCTTCTCTAACAAATTAGCCACATATCGCTGGCTACGTCCCTCGTTAACCAGAGTTGTCGCTATCACTGTTTCATCTTCTCTTAAGTTGCCTGGACGATTCATTTCTTCTACTATAAGTGTACTGGACAAAGTGATTGATTCACCTCATGATATTGAATTAAAAAAATCACTAGCGTAACTGATTATATTGCATTTTACAAATCAGTACATTAAATTAGTACATACATTAAATGTATTATGAACATAGTACAATAGTACAGTTCTTACCGAGGCCTGAATCAGGCCATTTCACACAGTTCAAACCGAACAGTAGGTAGATTGTGGCCTCGATAAGAAGTAAATAGTATTTCCTTAATCCTTTATTTCTTTAATTCTTGAAAATGGCTCCAAAATGGGAGCCGAGACGTAGAGTTAATAACTACAGATGCGGTTCAAGATTTAGTTCTTGGCTGTGAAAATGGTTTCTATTTCTTGTTTTTGAAGAATTTTTTACTACTACTAATTTTGTTAGTTACTTATTGGATGTCAGGAAGAAATGCCTTCTGCGTTGTTATTGTTGGTGTTTTATTTTTTGTTTGGTCCACTTGTCGGTTAATAAACTTCTACAATTCTGTTGTTATAATACACTTCCAATGCAGAACTGTCATTTTCATAACCGTCTGCAAAAGAATAACGACTTATTTACATTCCAACATATACCTTTATAACAGCAGAACGATTGAAGGTATTATGCATTAAAGTAAAATTACATTCTCTTTCAAAATTCGAAAAAAAAATTGCGAAATAATATTTGGAAAACAGAATTGTTGAGTGTCAGCGTTATCTTAAAACAGAGTAAATCTTTGCACACCCCCTATATTATTCATCAAAACCGACATCTTCTGCGTAGGACAGTTGAAGCCGTGCCGATGGGAGGATTACAAATAACCCAAAATTAATCACATTTTGAGCGGGAGCTGAAAGGAATTACATCTCGTGGCGACCATCAATATTTCAGCTGTTTTTCCTGCGGTAAATTATTGGACACTTAGCCACAATATATGTGCGTAAATCGATTCCGACGATACAAGTTTCATTCGTTACTTTTTTTTTCAATAATACGGCGATATTAATCATCCCAGACGTCGTGGTGACGAACATCTGATAGGTTTTTATTACGTTTTATTTTTCTCGCTGGAGACCCCTTTTTTGCGGGTCCGGTTTTCTTCCGGTACGTTAGCGCTAATCTATCAGTTTTGTTGACTGTTACATGTTTGATTTATTCGATATACTTTATACATCATTTTTTATTAGATATGGTGTAGTGCAATATATCAAGGAAAATTTGTCAAGTCGCTTAACACGGCACAATACCTTATAACCAGGAATTTGTTCGCGCAAAAACCGACGGGGTTTTTAAAATTTCTCGCAGGCTCTTCCGTCGCGATGCAATACCGGGACGTATTTTGTACAGCCTGAGTCTCATGTGTTGATTACCAACGACGTTGCCATCAATCGCGACAGGTGTTTCACTTGTTACTTTTTGGTCAAATAATTTTATCTCGTTAAAAATGGTCGAGTATAATTGGTATTACAATATTTTTATAGCCCCTTACGTGGATTAAAATCACTAGAATTGTGACGTATCTGTGGCTATATAGAGTGAAGCAGGATTTTAATCAACATCGGTCCCCAGTGATTCTTGATTCAATCACCATACGTGTATTACTGGTTTTCCCCTCTGTCCTAATTTTCACCGATCGTTCGGTGTACAATATTTTATTAAAAAAGGTCGAGGACGTTGAATATTTATAATATGATTATAGCTCCTCATGTGGATTAGTCATAATCATTAAAACTGTGACTTACCGCTGGACAGCGTGAAGCAGGATTTTAATGAACAACTATCTCCAGTGATTGTCGGATGAATCACGATATGTACAGTACTGGTTACTTTTTAGGAATTATTTTCCTATTTGTCCTAATTTTCACTGATCGTTCAAATCGTACAATTCCTCGGTAAAAAAGTCGAACGCGTTGAATGTTTACAATATTTTCATAGTCTCTTATGTGAATTAAAATCAGAAGAACTATAACTTACCGGTTATTATGCATAAGCACTGATATAACGGCATAGCATGGCCTATCGATATGCAGCATGCAGCAGAGCTTTAACGAACAACTGTCAAGTGATTACCGCTTAAATCACGATGCGTGGATAATTTTTTAGGTAATGACTTTCCTACTTCTTCTAATTTTCACCAAGTATTCAGAGTGTACAATAAATACACATTAAAACACCTAAGGAATACAAGTATTCACTATAAATTTATAACTCCTAAGCAGGTTAGTCACTAGAAATGCAACGTGATGCAGCGGTGTGGCACAGACTGTTGCTGCACAGAGTGAAGCAGGCTTCTAACGAACACTATATCCAGTGAGTGCCTGTTGAAGGCAGTCACAATCATTCAATATAGGTGTTTACATGGATAGCAAGTAAACCATGTATCTGGAATATCCCAAACTAATTATCTGTACATAGTGTTTATTAAAAATGTTCTGAGTAGGATACAAAATCCGTGTGGTGTGTACTTGTCTATGTACCTCATTTATATGACTTTAATTCTGTTATATTAATAGTTTTTTTAGCAGTAAAAAACTACATTATCATTAAAGGGAAATAACGAAGTCGCGTAGTTAACTAAAATAATATATTGATTGAAATTATTCCGTAGTTAAGAACGATCTGCGGAGACCTACACACCCTTCCTGAACGTGCATCCGCATAACCAGTGCAGTGAAATTATTTCGGTATTGTGCCCATAGCGGCCATTATTATTGTGCTTATTTAAGTTAGGGAAGGAACATCATCCTTTTAAATTAGTAGCGTAGTCCCCGGTACGTTATAAAACGATCTAGATTTCCGCTTTACGAGCCTTGCAAAGTCCTTTGAATTCTAATGTCCAACTTAAAATTCCATCTCCTCGGGGCGCGCTCCACTTCCGCTAATGTCGAAATTATTCACTCCTTATGTAGTTAATTACGTTTCTATAATTATTGCGATTTAGTTTCCCTTGCGGAGCGATTCGACGTATGGAGATGACGATTTAGTTTATTCGAGATGCAGAGATATACACATTAAAACTTAGTTGGATACTTAATAGACGTATAAAGCACACACGTGGTAACATGTACTGAAATTAGTGAACGATTAGCAGCTATTTCAGGTATATGTAATTACTAAGAACAACGAAGACAACACCCTATAGAACAGTGTCTTCTAGTGTATACCTAACACAGTTTACAAACACAACCTTGCTGTTCACAAGGCTGAACCTAATTCGATACTATACACGGTCGGAGGAATGAATAAATACATCTATAGTTCGGGTTGAACCGCGTATATATATAAAAGTCCCCTCCCCCCTCTTATCTTTGGAACGATTACACATAAACTAGTGAAATTTGGTAACTGAATATTAAGGGTTGTAAACTTCCCTACTAGTGATGATAGATGACGTATGCGTCAAAGATGAGGTCACAAGGTCATTGTGACCAATAATTTTAAATGGAATGTTCTCATTGTAAGCGAGTAGAAACTAAACAACTGGCCAGTCGATGCCAAAGAATAGCGACAGCAACTGTTAATTAAAAATTCTTTCCGCAAAGCAGCGAGGACATCCGGATTTACACACTATATATAGAAGGAACAAGGAACCTGACTCGACTGGAAAGGCCCTTCTGATAAGTCAACAATACTGCACTTCGTTGACTATAGAATAAGACTTATTGAAGAAGATGTGCGAGTTTGGAAGGCAAGGCGTTTCGAAGATAAATTGATTCTCCAGAAGTTAAAGTCAACGTGCTTCAAAAAATGCACAATGGTGTGAACGGAGTTCACTTCGGGATTAACAAGATTGAACAGGGCTGAGAGAGGTTCTATTGGTAGACGTAGAAGATTGGTGTCATTTATGTGCTGACTGCTTCAGTAGCAAGTGACTTAGTACCTAAAGCCAAGTACCCATGGAGTAATAGAATGCTGATTTTGAAAGAAATGTTGTCGACACTGCTGGGCAATTTCCTCAGACGCAATCAGGTAATCTCTTGTTGGCGACTACATTAGCAATCGACCGTAAGTGTATGAAATTTTCAATTAAGAAGCAACTATAGTAATAAAGGTGATCGTTGAAACCTTTCTCTGTAGACTTGGCGTTTCTAAGGGCTACATTCAGATTAAAGGCGAAGTTTCCATATCTGAAGTCTTCCTAGGGGTCTGCCAATGATAGTAATAAGAAAAAATGTCTTACATCCACAACGTGATGGCATAGTGGAGAGGTTTAAGCGTGCCTTAAAGAATCATCTGAAGACAGTAGTCAACGAATATTAGATCGATTGCGATACTGACACTACGTAACAGTTTTGTTACTGGTATGTAGGGCAGTTATATGAGAGGGTATGAGAAGAATATTAGCCAGCGTTATGTTTGGGAGAGAAAGCATTAGATGGTAGAGTTAACACTAGTAATTTCTAGAAGATAATCAAGTTTGGCTATACAATCACAAGAGGAATACTGGGGGACTTACTATGCTGCAGAAGTCTTGGCAAGGATCCTGCAAAGTGTTGAAGACAATTAACGAGATTGTCTACAGGATGCAACGAGGATTTAAAGTAAAAATTAACGTGATTCACCTAGACCCTTTAGCCTCATATAGAGGTAATGAAGAAGAATGATAGCTGATTGGGAACATCATCAAGATATTTAGGAACAGGACAGTGTAGCGAAGCTGACATAGAGAGCGACTTTTTGCTTAAAGTTTGGTATATTTAAACCAACATACCGAACAACCGAGCGACTCTACTGAGTCGAAAATTCTGATATTCCCATTATATGGAACGACGTTAGATATTCTGTAGGTCGAAAAACCAACATGAAAAACGATTTCATGTATTATTAATTCCAATGGGACCTTACTAATTAATTATTAACTGTTTTTTTTAAAGGACCCCGTCACGGGTAGGATTCGACATTTGTCCCGGATGGAATCCGAACGACGGATAGCTGTTTCGAACTTATTAGTTCTCATCAGTGCCGTACACGGTACACCGATCCAGGACAAATGTCGAAACAAATCCGTAAGGTTTTAAGCTAAATCTATAAGATCTATCGATTCCCGACTTATAAGTTACAGACATAATTATTAAATGTTAGTTACGTTTTGCAAATAAACGAGAGACTTTTTTAAAAACTTTTATTGACCGCACTGGAAGATTAATACAGCAAGACTAACTAGATTATTACTAAAGCCTATAGTTACAATGCTAGCTTATCTACTACAGTGGTTGGGGATAAATGCTGACTTAGGTATTCTCTTATGTAAAGGTGGAACGTAACTCCTCCAACCCTAGATGGAATCATCCCCGATGATTCTGTTATATAATAATTTTTGGACTTTCTGGATTCCTTTTTGTCTTTTTCGCTAAATACTTATTTCTAATAATTTTATAACTAAAGTACACTATTACACAAATAACAATAATATATAAAATTATGGTCCAAAAGCTAATATTGGTTATAATAATTAACGTGTCTAACTTATTTAATTTATTTTGTTGGTTGTTTAATTCTTTTTGGTTTTGTAATAATTTGTGCATGTTTACTGCATTTAAACTCAATGGCCCTGGGTTATAGTTAATTTGGTAACTTTTTGACAATGTTAAATTCAATCTAGGTAAATCGAATTTTCGTACTAGTGATTTGGTATTATGGGTTTTAAGAATGTGATTATCTATTGATAATTCACAATATTTTTCAAGGTTTATAATATATGTCCCTATCAATTGAAGTTTCCTAATTAGTTTATTACAGGTTTCAGTTATTATATTTTCAGAAGGGATTACTAATATCCATTTATTTGATGTGATTTTTTGAATTTGAATTTCTTTAATATCAATAGTGATAGGAAAACAGTCGTCATGATTTTTCTTAAATGATATAAGGCTTATTTCGCATGGTAGATTTTGATGCATGTGTACCGTATTAACGTGATTACATAAGTATTCGTTTTCAGTAACTAGTATACAGGGTTCATCCATTAATATATACCTTTCATGGTTTATTGCTGTGAATTTTGATTTGGGTAAAATAATTTGAAATTTATTATCTATTTTCATTGGTAGCGAATATAATTGGAAATATTGATACATTTGTGGTTCTACCAGAGGAATTTCTAATAGGAAGACAATTTTAAAATCCGTCGAATATCCTTTTATGTTTACAATATTTTCAAATTTTAAAATATTCTTAATTTCAGGTTCAAATGGTAATTTAGTTGCTGTTAGGTAATTTTCAGTACTTTTTATTTCCTGCAATAATTGAATTGGGTCGACAATAGCATTATGTAGAGTATTTAATTTAGCGAATGTGATAGCTATTCCTATCTTTTCCAAGACATTATAAATCGTTTGGTACGTCAATGTTATTTGATTCAAAATTGTGTGGATTAAGAAATATTGATAGATATAGTTTTCGGCAAGGGTAATATTTCGTATTATTGTTTCTATTTGTATTATTCTAGAATCAAGTATTAATTGATTATGACTTATATTTTTTACGATTTCGTTGAAATTATTAATTGATGAGTTTAGCAAGGTGATTTGATCTTTTAATATTGATTTGAATTTATATTGATTTTCTGTTGTCATAAGTGTTATTCCGGATGCCCATCTGAAATATGAGGTTTCTTTAGTTCTTTTACGTGTACTGTTTCGGTTTTATTATTTTGAGAATTTTTTATTTTTACTTTATTATTTTCTAACATTTCTGTAATCACATAAGGGCCTAAAAATTTATTTTTACTTTTGGCGGACCTTTCTGGTGCTTTTTTATATACTTGTTGATTTACGTGAAATTCATTTTGTTCCGGGCCTTGTTTATTACGTTTGTCTATAATTTTTTGCTTTTCGTCTTTATTTTTTATTTCGACTTCCCGGTATAGTGCTTTTACTTTATCTTGGTGTGCTGAAATATAATCTGAGTAAAATGTTGCGCTTACTAGATCTAATGGGTCTCGGGATTTGGTATGACCGAAGGTCAATTCGTGAGGTGTAAAGTGAGTAGATGAATGAATGCTACTATTATACGCTAAGATCGCATATGGCATCAAGTTTATTACTGACATTGCAGGGTCTATATTCTTTAGAATTCTCAAATGTTCTATAAGTGTCGAATGAAATCTTTCTACAGGGGAATTTGATTCGTGATGCCTAGGCGTGGTAAAATGGACTTGAATCTTTTGAGATTTTAAAAGTTCGTTTAAAACATGATTCTTAAATTCGGCTCCGTTATCAGCGATAATAGTTTCGGGTACGCCATAAAATGAAAAGTAATTTATTAGTTTTTCTTGTATAGTGATTGCATTTCTTGGACAAGGGTACGCTTGACCTAATTTTGAGAATTTATCAATGATCGTTAGAAAGCTCTGGTTTTCAAACATAAACATGTCGATATGCAAAATTTGGAATGGTTTCGAGGGTGTTTCGGTTAAGACTAGTGGTACATATGGGACGATTCTTGAATATTTGGCTTTTTGACAAATTGCACAATTATTGATATAATTGGTTACATCAATTTTCATTGATTTCCAATAATAGTTATCTTTTAGTTTGTCTAGTGTTTCTGTAATTCCTCGATGATTGGTTTTACTCTCATGTTGATGTTTGATCATCAATATTCGATCTTCCTTACTAATAACATTATTAACTATTTTGGTGCACATTATAATTTTTAAGTTTTCGAAGTTTTGAGTGTATGTGTGAACGAATATAGGTATGAGTTCTTTGTCTTTAAAAAATACGAAAATTGTTTTGCTAGGATTCGTGTGATCTCTTAGAAGTTCTATTATGGAGTTTGGGTTATGTTTTGAAATTTTTACATTTTTGATAATATTTCCGTCTATCGTTATTTGTGATATATCTAAAGTGGGGTGTACATTCTTTTCGATTATTAATTGGAATGATTTATTATTGATAATTTCGTCTAGAATTGGTATGCCTATGTTTTCGGTGTTTTCTGTTGTATGTGCTGTTTCTACAAGCTGGTCTGGTCTATTTTCATTAATGTCAAGTCTTACGTCTTGTATTACGTTTATACGAGGTGGATCATTTGATATATTAGGCGGGTCATTTATACAAGGTTGTTCGTTATTTTGTATCTTATTTGATTGATCATTTGATTCCGAATTCTGTATGGGGTTTTCTGCCATGTTACGCAGGTAGTCTAAAATTTCTTGGTTTATTTCACCGGGTTCATTCACGATTGATTGTGTTTCATTAGCATTTAAGCGAATACGACTTAAAGCGTCAGCATTAGTATTTTGTTTACCATTTTTATATATAATTTCATAGTTGTATTCTTCTAGTTTGAGTCTCCATCTTATTAATTTAGAATTTGGTTCTTTTATGTTAAATAGCCAAACAAGGGGTCGGTGGTCTGTATAGATTAAGAACTTTCTTCCGAATAAATATGGTCTAAACATTTTACATGCCCAAACAATAGAAAGTAATTCCTTTTCTATCGTTGAGTAATTTTGTTCATGTGTATTTAAAGTTCGTGATATATAAGAAAGTGGTTTGTCGTTAGGGGGTGTTCCTTGTGAAAGAACAGCTCCAAGGGCGTAATTCGAAGCATCTGTGGTAAGGACAAAGGGTTTCGAAAAATCAGGGTATTGTAGTACGGGTGCATTGATTAAACAATTTTTTAAATGGTTAAAGGACTCAATAAATTCTTTTGAATGAATTACGGTAATTCCCTTTTTTAAACATACGGTTAACGGTTTTGCTATTTTGGCAAAATCTTTAATAAATTTTCTATAGTATCCAGCTAAACCTAAAAATGATTTTATTTCTTTCTGGTTTCTGGGAATTGGAAAGTTTTTGACAGCTGAAATTTTATCCGGGTTTGGTTTAATACCATTCGGGGTTATTACATGACCTAAATAGTTTATATTCTGTTTTAGAAATTCAGACTTGTCTAATTGTACCTTCATGTTACTATCACGTAGTCTTTGGAAAACTTTTTCTAAATTGGATATATGTTCTTCTAGGCTTGTCGAAAATATAATTATATCATCAAGATACACCGCGCAAATTTCATTTTGTAGTCCGCGTAAAATATTATTCATTAACCGTTGAAAAGTACTGGGGGCATTTTTGAGCCCAAAAGGCATTCGTTTAAATTCGTAATGTCCTGTGTCTGTTGAGAAGGCTGTCTTTTGTATATCTTCTGTACGCATTTCTATTTGGTGATAACCACTAGCTAAGTCCAAGGTAGAGAAATAGTTACATTTACCTAGTTTGTCTAAAATGTCATTGATGTTAGGTATCGGAAATCGATCGTCGATCGTCTGTTCATTCAACTTTCGATAATCTATCACTAATCTATACTTCGCCTTTCCCGAGGCATCTAGCTTCTTTGGAACAATCCAAATTGGGCTATTGTATGGGGAATTTGAATTTCGAATAATATTTGATTTTAACATTTGATTAATTTGGGAATTTACTTCTTGTTTATGAATTTGGGGATATCTATATGATTTGACAAAGATTGGTCTATCGTTTGTTAAGTTTATTTCATGTTTGACTTGATTTGTGAAGCTCAAAGGAACATTTTCTGAGTGAAATATATCTCGATATTTGTAGCAAAGCTTTCTAATTAAATTATACTCTTCTTGGTTACAATGTTTTAGTCTTAAGTTTTTTAAATTTTCTTTATAAATGTTATCTATACTTTTATTAATTCTAGGAGATTTTTCATTTTCGATTTCCATAAAATTTAGTTCGTCAGTGTCTACTGTTTCAGTATCCAAAGGCTCTAATAAAGTGAAAGTAATTTCTCTGTCAGTTTCATTTGTTAGAGTTGTTAAAAAGAAATTATCAATTACATTTACTAATGCTTCAGGCATTTCTAACTCGTTAAATTTCGTATAAGGAACAATAGCGTGTCCTGACTGTTGATAAGTAGGTAAAGCTACTATTTGTTCAGTTTTAGGTGGTATTGTTACTGAATATGGTTGTTCTGACGTGACATTGATGTTAACATTTTTGGGAGAAATTTCTATAGTATTTTCTAAGTGAATTGGAATTTTAACCGTAGGTAGTACTAAGTGTTTTGTTTTAAGGTTGATAATTGCTTCAAATTCCTGTATAAAATCTAGACCAATAAGTCCATCAAAATGTTCTGAAAAATTAAATAAGTAAAAGGTGTGACATTGCTCTATTTTAAAATCGATTAGTAATAAAATTCTTAAAATTTCATCGTGAATCGATGAACCGTGAGCTGTCTTAACTTCAAAAGTTTTTGTTTCGATTAAATCTGAAAAATAATGATATGCTAATTTTGGATTAATGAAACTTCTGGTACTACCTGTATCTATAAGAAATTTTGCGTTTAAGGACGGTATGATAATGTATGGTAATAAATGGTTATAGTTGTGTAATTGTGCTACGTCGGTGGTTGCTGGAATGAGATTTCCTGAAAATTTCCATGTGATAAACATTGGGTAAAATTGTTGTTTCGCGCGCTTGCATTATGTTCGTCTGCATTGGAACACGTGTGGATTAAATGAACGGTCGTGTCATCGTACCCATATGAAGTGCTATCTGGATGTATATATTTAGTTCCATCATAATCTATGTCTATGTTATTATATATTTCATTATAAGATACCTCATTATATCCGTTATCATTATAATTTATATCTGGCTGTGAGATTTCGTTCGTAGAATCTCGGACGTTTGAATAATTCTCGTTTAACTGTTGATTATGCAGTTTAGAGATACTTTTTGAGTATATATGCGTATTACCTGATGTAGTATCCATTGGCGTGGGTTTTGTCATAAATTTATTTGTATGGGATTGTGGTTTAAATACATTCGTCGGTTGTTTTTGAAATGCCGAATTATGGGCATTATTATTTTGAAAAGTATTCGGATTCTGCCTGTATTGGTTTTGTGAAAAATTATTGTTATTTTGATATTGTAAGGGTCTAAATTGGGGTTCGTAATTGAAATTTTGTGGGGGCCTTTGCATTGGATTATTCCGTTGGTATTGAGATTGGTAATTTGAAAAGTTATTATTATTGAATGGTCTTTGAGGGAAATTGTTTGTCGGGGTCAGTCTAGTTGGTGTCGGCCTATTATTATTTATGGTTGGATTGGTATTTTGGTTTCTATTTTTAAATTATATAAAATTTTGTTCTTCCACGATATAGCTTATTGCTTGTTCTAAGTTTGTTGGATTTCTTAGTCTTACAACTAATTGCATGTGATATGGTAAATTACTTATGTACGTTTTTAAGGCAAGCGAATTATAATTTTCAATTTTTATTAACCTTACTTCTTGTGGTTCATCCACTTGATTTAATTTTGCAAATAATAAACTCCTAACATCTTGCATTCTACTGCCATAATCAATTAGTGATTCGTTTTTACTTGGCTTTAAAGTTAATAGATCCTGAACTAGACAATCAATATTTCTTTGATCGGCAAATGTACTAACTAGTGTACTTTTTACTAACTCCCAAGAATTAAGTTCTTGTCTGGGGCAGATTAGATCAGCTGCTCTACCGCTTAATTTAGAAAATATTGTATCAATTAAACAAATGTTTATTGGTGCGTTTGCATTAGTACTATCCTGAAATGCTCTGATTAAGTTTTCTGATGCAGTAATAAATCTTTGCAATAATTTTGGGTTTCCATCAAACTTTGGAATATTGTCAGCTTGGTAACGTAAAAGTGAATAATTTGTTTCTGGCATAGTGTTCAGATTTAAATTTGAATTTGTTGGAGAAAGTAAATTTTCTGTGTCTGAATTTGAATCTATGCTCAGATTTGAAAGTGTACTGAGAATTTCCTCCAGCTTCCAATAAATTTCTTAATATTAGTGTTTTAAATAGTACTGTAACTTAGTTTTAAATAGTAAATTTTAAATGAATTTATTTTTATAACATTTACATATGTTTGTAAATAGTTAAGAGAAATTATGAAATTAATATTTGTTACAGTAATATTTAGTTAAAATACGAGTAAATACAATTTTAATTCTAACACATATGAGTATATAATTGTAAAATTCAAATAACGAGAAATAGCAAATTCTTTTGAATTAAAACGACTTACATTAGTAGAAAAATCAAGTTCATCCCTCTGTTCTGTTGCGGACTTCGTCGCTTTGTTTCTTATAACCTATGCCTATAACCAGGAGGCTGCTGGGAGTCTCGTGTCTTGCTTTTCCGTCGGCCAATGAAGAATCGCAGGATAAATCTGCTCCGATCCTCGATGGACAATTCTTCGGTTCTCCGGAATCCTCGCTGGAAACTGCAGGGTAAATCTGCTCCAAACCACAATGGCCAGAATCCAACGATGTCTTCCGCAAGCTACTCAATTCACCTGCAATCGTGTGTTTTGTAGGCTACTCAATTCACCCACCGTGTTCGTTTTTCCGATTAAGGATTAAAATCACAAGTATAAATCTCAAAATGAAAACTTTACACTTCGGAAAATCCTACCGACTGCGCCAGTTACGTTTTGCAAATAAACGAGAGACTTTTTTAAAAACTTTTATTGACCGCACTGGAAGATTAATACAGCAAGACTAACTAGATTATTACTAAAGCCTATAGTTACAATGCTAGCTTATCTACTACAGTGGTTGGGGATAAATGCTGACTTAGGTATTCTCTTATGTAAAGGTGGAACGTAACTTGTTTACCAAATTTTTACAAATATTACGAGTATGATTTCTATAAATTGCTATATTGCTAAAACAAGAATAAATAACTCATTCATATACAATTATTTATATTTTGTACTTTGTTATACCGATAATTCCATAATTAGTTTCTTTGAACTTTATTTTGAATATAATTGTAAACTTAATAAAAAGCCTTTTGTTTGGAGAGCCGCAAATCCGGGTCCATGGAAATGCACAGAACCCGACCTACTAACAATTCTCCGAGGCGAATAAAGCAGCTCGTGCTGTTACTATAATAACCAAACAACAATCTCACGTTCACATCTTCCTACTTCCTTCCGTCGTTTTATTTCGCGCCGTTTCCTGCAGGATCCAGCCACCCGGCGCTACGCCGAGCCCGCAGGAATAAAGCCAAACTGCACCGGTACCAACTAAGATTTGTAGGATTGCGTCGCCCCGTGTTCGCCCCCCCCCATAATTTAATTTACCTGCGAGAACGCTTCGTCCTGATTATCCTGAGAGGGATGTACGCAAGGCATAATGCCCTATATAATTCGCGAACATTCGGCAGACACTCCAGAGGAAATGGGGAGAAATCCTTCAAAAGGACCTCAAAACAGACAGTTCAACGATAACTTAGTAGTTTTATTTATTGTTATTTGTAGTAATAGTGACTTTGTATAAGAGATCGCAATTTTAGAGACCGTCAAGAATGTATGGATACGAATGGTGAGGTTAGTGGGCCCGGTTATCTATGGTATACCACAAGGAACCGTATAAGGTCCATTATTGTTTACTTTTTACACAAGTATACTTATGTTCTTAGTTTTTTTGCGTTACTTTTGTTATTCTTCTAGGAACAGAATGAACTGAATGAACTTCTAGAATAAACTGAAAACACTTGAACCCTGGATTTATGGAGAAAATATGGAGAAAAATTCGCAAGTCATTTTTAGTTTTGGACACATAGAAATCCAGCTGCTTCCCCTAAAGCCTCATGCTGCGAAGAGGATGGGTAGATATAGGGTGTCGCGGCTGGAACTATAGGATTTGAATTGCACTTTAGGATTTGTATTCTGTTACAAATTGACGCAAGTTGACGTGATCGTGTGGATTGTGGATGACAGTCGTTAAATATTGACGCCCTATATTTGGCAGAATACAAATGGCGCATAATTGAAATCCTACAGTTCCAACTGAGGCATCCTATATATTAAGAGGACAAAATCACTAAAACATGAATAAAAGTATTGCAATTTTATTAACTCCATTTTAGTAGCTCCAACTAATATGAAAGTTTGCAGTATTTGTTTGAATCTTTTTATATAGATATCTGCTTACATAGATATATGTTTATATAGATTTAAGGATTTAGTTTTTATAGATTTAAGTCATTCCGCGATAATTGAAACTTTGTACGCTATGATATATTAAACAAAATGTTAAAATTGTTGATTGAGAGTAGCTATGGCTGAGAGTAGTTGATAAATTAATAGGTAATGGTCAATTACTGTAGTATAATGTAATATAATGTACTAACCTAAAAAAATTACCATAGACAAAAAAATTAAATGAAGCTCATCATACTCAAAATGCTGATTAAATAAAGAAGGGGGACTGCATAGTACTACCAACTGTTGCATAGTTTTATTCAATAAAGGTATATTAAATTATTTATATTATGAGTAACATTTTAATGAAGAAAAAGAACTTTTCTTTAAATCCAAAAAGATTAAAATGTAGTGCTTTAATCATATCCTTCCGTATTTTCTTAATTGAAATAAAAGTAAAAAAATTATAAGAATTTGTGAAAATTAATTTCTTATCGACCAATTCAAGAAACCCAACTTCCTTCTAATATAAAAGTCGTCCATTATATTTAATACAAGTATACAGGGATTTTCACCTCACCTGTCCATTAAATATTCTTTGTTCCCGTAGATATTGAAAATTCGGTGAAAAGAATAGTCGCCTATAACTATTTTCTGTGCACATGTTGTTCCTATCCAGAAATTAATGGTTTTTGAAATATGTTTCTGAAAATGTTGCCATTTTTAACCATTTTTTACATGTTATTGAGAAATGGCGATAATTCTCGATAACTGGACATACCTCTATTAATATTTAAATTTTCATACTAAATCTCAAATTCCGCTTGGTCATAGATAACTATGGAAAAACTTGAATTTACCTTGAAAGTAAACAATTTCAAGATAAAAAATTGACAAAATGTGATCCTGTCCAGTCCACAGACGTAAGTTTCTTCTATTTAAAATTTCTTTCTAACTAAATTTAGACATGATATAGACTCACACAGTTACATCCTTCTGTGATATTTTGGTTGAGGAGCCAGCAAAGTAACACATGAATAAGAATTAAATTTCTCTTTTATTATTCCATGAATTGCCACGGTATGTATTCTCGAATCATTTAAAGCTAAAAAAATCAGAATTGAATTGTTGAACGTCAACGTGAAAACTAGCTAATACATTTATATCGTTAACATCACAATCAGTTACAGATTGTACTAGAATGAATATTGTAAATTTTAGGCTCTGTTTGAACATCTCTATCAAAAAATTATTTGTAACTAGAATCTTTCCAGTAAGATGTATGAAGCCCCACACTAATATGTGTAGAATTTAATTACTGGTGTTCTATTAAAAAAAAAAAAAATAATTTTACCATTTTACAAATTACCACATTAGCTTTGATTTATGAAGACCCTGCATATATTTTGGCTATAGGTGGAACATTTTACCACCAAGAACAACTTACACAAATACGATATGTATAGTTATTTCATCGCTATTTGCCAAATAGAAAATCTTAAAACATACCGTGGTTTGTTTTTATGGCTAGGCTCAGGTAGACTGTTACGTTTATCGGCAAGATAAGAGAGGTTTTATGTGGAAAATAGCGAAATGAATAGTACTGCCTTATAATCCGCCAAGTTATACAATTTTAAAAACGATCATGCAAATGTGAAAATGGTCGCACATGCTCCAAAATTTTTTTAAAAAGATCATATCAAATTTTAAAATTTTTATCTCTGCAGGAACGTGAACGGGTTACGTGAAGTTCTTGGTGTTTAGAGTAATATAAATTACTAACGCAACAAAAATTAAAATTAAAGCCTGAATTAATGTTTATTTTACTTTTTTCAATCTTTTTTGCATCGCTATACAGCCTCTCGTACCAATCTCTTCGCCATTTCATCTACATAATTGTCGAGACATGCTGTACAATTCACCAAACGTGCAAATATGGCGCGAAACAAAACATTGAATTTAATTAAAAATCGAAAATTAATTATCTGACGAAGGCTTCGACGCCTTCGCGAATATGATTTACAACCTATCCGAAATTAATTATAATATTAATTATATTACTTATTAATTCAACTTAAAGAGCTGCGTTAAATATTCAGACGCCCGAGAAAATCCCCAATAACTACGAATTAAGTCAAAGAGAATACATTAATTATAGAAACGACGGGTTGCCGTCAGGCTTGCAGAGGAAAATATCGCCAGTATTGTGTCGTGAATAAGTGAGTAATACAGTCAGGCTCGCCGATTCTTTCCACCTAATGAATAATTAAATTCGGTATTATAAAGTTTTGCGTTTACGGCCCTTTGGGCGGCGGCTCAGAACCTTCTCCCAACGCGAACATTAAGAGTTTACGATGGGCATATCAGTATAGTTCTAGCAGCTTCGATCATCTCCAGTATCTATCTATTCTGGTAACTTAATTTACTTTACGTTAATAATCACCACCAATTGATACCTTTTCAAGGCGTAAGGACACGTTTTCAGTCTTTGTTTAAAGTACATATAAGGAAAACATATTACCAAAATCTTGCCTGTGATTGTATTTATAGATTTCTATTGCTTCTAACTAATGAAATTTTAAACATACAACCAATTGAATTTTAAACATACAACCATAGTGATAAACAAAATTAAAACCTTTGTTGGTTAGATTTCCGCTTTCTATTTGTTGAACATAACAATTGTTTCGTCAACACAGTGGCTTTATCAGATGTTGAGTATACTGACTCAGTCTATGTACTCAATAGTCTATATACTCAACATCTGATGAAGCCATTGTGTTGGCGAAACAATTGTTATGTTTAACAAATAAAAAGTGAAAATCTAACCAACAAAGGCTTTAATTTTGTTTAAATATGGATTTTCATCAAGTAACGACCCAATAAATTCAGAACCATAGTGATACTTTTAACTTGTTAAATGATCAACTAGATATACTACATTCTCCTCTTTTTACTGTTACTAAAATTAAATAACCCCCTGTATAATACTTCTTAATGATATTCCTGGAAATTCCCACAATCTGATGGTCGGTATTGCACCATTTATAACACACGTTTTCCTGTAAACCTTAATTACCTGTTTATTGTCATAACCCTTATTCTCTGTAATTGGATAGTAGATATATATTATAGGAACCGAATTTTTGTATTTTATTCTTAATTGAATCATAGTTTTGAAAATGGCATAAAAGTGTCGAAATTGCAGTCACTATTTTTGTGTAAATATGGTGGTATAAAACTTAGTAATTATTTTACTCAATTCCGTTGGAATTATGAACTACCACAGAGTAACGGCTTCCTCGATCAATTTCTATTTTAATTTACATAAATCGTATACAATTTTTCAATAAAGATATTTCGCGCGCCTTCCTTGAAGATATTCCTGCAAAGAATGGCGATAGGCTTAAAAATAAATTATTCAATTCTACTGTGTTCTATTCCTCAATCCTAACCAAATTGTATTAACATAGTCTTGTTTCTGGTGAAACAAGGCTGTGCATATACCAGTCTACATTCTATTCTATCTGGTGTACCACAAGGAAGTGGGCTGGGACTAACGCTATATTTAATCTATACGGCTAATCTATCTATATCTACACATATTAATAACAGTAGCTACATTTGCAAATAACATGGCAATATTAGACCCTCACACAGATCCCATTCAAGCATCTAAGAACCTTCAAATCAACTTGAACAATATCCAAGCATGGCTAAAAGAAATGGCGAATCAATGCCTATGAATTCAAATTTGCACATATTACCTACATTTTGAACAGATTAACTTGTCCATCATTCAAACTTTTGCTTTGTTGTACCGCTAAGAACATAGAGCTAGTTCCAGTCATCCGGTAATAAAGATCGCATCGTAATGCCCAGTTTCCGCTGGCCGGACGACGTAATACGAAATAATTTCATGATAAAGACAAATGCCAAGTAATTTTTAACTGTAACCAATTATTGTTCATCTGTGGTTCCTTCTGATATAATTTCACTTTTCATTAATTATAACCATCCAATCACGCTCCTACGTATAACTTGGGAGTTGGACAACTTGGGGCCGTGCCCGAAATCCTGAAAAGTCTGGAATCCCATCGGCAGGCGGTGGGCATAAATTCATAAATCCAGCAATCCGAATGCATATTAGAGATATATCGCCGCGAAAACACGGAAAATCGTTCGGACGGCACTAGATTTATGTCCGAGTTCGACTTTGCGTTATCGGCGGAGCCGGCAACGTCAATCATATCCGAACAAAGCGCCTGGCAGAGGGGCAAAAACGCGGCGACGGACGGCCACCGCGAAAAAACCACCCGACGACGCCAGCCACTGGTGGACGCTATGATATAAATTCCGTCACTATAATCGTCGGATAATTGCTTCCTTGAAGGAACGGCCGACGCCCAAGGCCCTGTAGATTATTGCAGAGTTCGAATCACGATACGCTTGTTACTTGAATAGGACGCTTGTTACTTGTAGAAATTTTATAAACAGTTTTTTACAAATTGTAATAAAACCAGTAATCAGTTAATCTGTCTGTAATTACAGACAGATTAAAATTTTACACTTTCACAATTTGGACACTATTCCGCGATATAGATTAAAAAGAAATCACTACTAGAAATGTACTACTGTAATTTTAATGTGTGTATTAATGATTTTAATATTTTGTTCTACTTGAGGTTATTTACATATGTTTTTGTGATTCTTCGTTATTTTTGACATGCAAACATGGTTGTTGCCTGACCACGGTTAATAATAATAATAATAATATTAAATGTTTTAATAATAATAATTGCCCTACTTGGGTGTTGAGCAACGCTCCACCCAAGAGGTAGGTGTCGTAAAAAATGTTCTTCGCGGTCAGCATTAGCGCCGCCTCCGACAAATCTGGTCTTCAGACCTGTTGGGAAGAACAAGGTGTCTGCAACAAACATGCTTGCCGTTTCGATCCTGTCTACTCCTTCGGAGTAGTCAAATGGACACAGGAGGAGCTGCGACGACCCAACGTAGTAACCCGAAAAAGGATGCATCTCAGTAGGAATTTACATCCCAGATTGTCCGTTCCACGGTTATCTCTCACGACATCGTGGAGGCCGTGGACTCTTGAGTTTGGACTGTCTCCATAACAGGATGGTTCTGGACGGAGCCTGTAAAGTTATCAGGAGTTCGGATCCCCTTCTCTGCATGGTCCGAGATCACGAACATGCAGGGATAGGAGCATTTTTATTTAAGGCAGCACGTAGAGCAGCCGATGATCTCGGTCTCGTCTTCGACACCGAACGGGCCAATCAGAACTCTGTCACCGAGTTGGAACCCGTTCGGTTAAAAGCCCAAGTAAAAGCTGCAGAGCATTTAAGAGCACTGCGGTTTCACAATAATAAGCCTATGCACGGGGTCTTCTATAGGAATATGGAAGCCCTGGGCTTATCTGAAAGGCTGACCTTTGCTTTATTAAGGTCATCCGGGCTAAATTCAGAGACCGAGGGATCCATCATGGCTTGCCAAGATGGTGTATTTAACACGCTCGTCTATGGGAGTTGTGTCGTGGGTATGGGGGTCCCTGATGTGATGATGACTGGGCCTGCCGCAGGGCGCCAAAGACATTGATGCATTTACTGTCGACTTGCCCGGTATATGCAGTCTCGGCCTATATCCATAGACACAATGCAGCGTTACGGGTGCTTTTATCATTTAAGGCACTCGTATCAGATAGACGAGACACCAGTGCTGCCTTACGCTCCTGGGGATATTGAGTCCGTCGTGGAAAACGAGAAGTGCCGAATATATTGGAACTATACATTTTCCGCCGTCAGGAAAATACAAGCCAACAAGCCTGACGTAGTCCTCCTCGACCACCAACTCAGGACAATGTTCGTCATCGAGTTTTCGGCATCCGGTGACGGTAATATTGTTTTGAAAGAGGAGGAGAAACGGACAAAATACCGAGATCTAGTATTCGAATTCGTAGACCCTATTCAGATCATTCTATTAAACTTAAGGTACTGATTATAGGAGCCCTTGGTGGAGCGAGAGATTGGATTCCAATTTTTTAAAACACTTTAGTATCTTGTGTATTAGTTCTTGCTAGTTATTTGTCTTACGAGTGCCGGAAAAATGTTGAATTACAGATACATAACTAAATCATGCATAAAATTCTACAATGATCATATATCTGTTAAAATTTGGATATTTTACCAGTTTTCGAATTTGTGGACCGTCGAAAATTCCTGATTTTCATTTTTCTATACTCAGTGCTAGAAATGCTTGGCAAATGTATTTAAAACAATCACCTGACTTGTCCAGTGCTTTTGAAAACTATTTCATTTAACTCAGTTTGATGCGAAGAGGTGGCAGTATTATTTTTTTCTCTCTCTCTCTCTTTCTCTCTATTAATGGCTAGTGAATGATAGTGGCTTCTCCAACGGTTATTGCTTCTGTCAAAGGCCAAATAGTTTGCTGTAAATGCTCCTCTTTTGCACAACTACCCCATAAACAGAGAAAATATAATATAAGTGCGAAAATTGGCTGTATATATATATATATATATATATATATATATATATATATATATATATATATATATATATATATATATACAATAAATAGTAACGGCTTCAATATACAACCTTGAGGAATTCTGAAAATTATTCTTATAGACTATCCCAATAGAATGTAAATTTTACATTCAGTAAAATACGTTCAATAAAATCATATTCAAACTAATAAAATCCGCTTCTGTTGCATTGGTCTTTATCATATGTAACAGTTCATGAATTTCTTCTTTAGTGGTGAAACTAAAATTAAAAAGATCTACCTTGGATCTCATATTTCTATAGACGTCAGAAAATAGGAACACATTTTATGATTACACTGGTACCTTCGCCATCTACTTAAAATGCTAACTGGGTTGCAATCACGGTTTCATTTCCGTTGTATGCTTTAATGCTTAATAAACGTCACATTTGCTATTATATTGTAAGATAAAAATCAGTAAACGACCGAAAACTTCTCTCTAGAGTCGTTGTATATGAATATCACTATTACACGTTTTTAAATTGTCAATTTCAACTTAATTTTAGGTCAATTGTTCTTGGTATTTCTAAACCATTTCACGCGTCGTATCCTATTTAGTCCTCAGACCATTATCTAAGCCGGCATTGTCTTACCGAAACTGCTCAAGCTGGCGTTAAAGTTTTATTGTGCACCTAAAATTGTAAGGACGTCGCCAACTCCTGCAACATACTAATTAGACCAAACGCCTTTGTATAATTCGATATCAGTAAATTACTAAAATGGAATGAAAATTATGTAAAATTACTTATATCATTAAATTCAAGAGTCGCAATTCTCTTAGAGAACTACAGCCCGTTTAATAGAACTCTTTTACATATATTTAATCACATGAAAAATAAAATAGTAGAATTTTACTAGTTATTTAAGATACTACTCTTACTAGTAATTATTTTACTAGATTAACTATTCACTTGTGTCTGTGCATTTACAGTCTTCTTCTGCATTTTTGTTAAATGCCCTTCCTCGCTCTTTAAAAGAAAATAACTACAATTGAATTTGTTAAACTTAAATTTGAATACTTTAATAAAATGTTCCAAATGTAAAGGAGATTAGAGTTTATTCACTGGACGAAGAGTTGGTTTGATATATTTTTCTGTCTAAATTGTTCGTTCAGATAAAGTTTGATGAATTCTCATACGATTGAGAAGGATATTGAAGGAAAGCCCAATAGAGTTTATGAGTGGAATATGAGGCTTGATTATGCTAGTACAGTGATCGAAAGAGGGATGGAAGCAGTGCAATTTGCCTCATCCACCTAGAAAACTGGCTACATACTACAAAATGCTTATGCTTGCAACAGAACAGAGGGTAGAAGATCACTACGAACAAACTGAAGACCTCGATAATCCTTTCTATAGCTCAGGACAATATTAGATTGTAGTCGAAAACTTAATAATAAAACTATTTTATTTTCTTCAAAATCATAAAAGCAAAAAAATTTATTTTCCAAACTTGAATGTCTTTATTACAGGACCAAAGTATATTTTTGAAATCAATCAGCAGTAGCTAAAATTTACAAAACAAATAAAACAAAAATACTTCTATAATAGATAGACATGTGGGATTCATTTTAAAGTACGCAGAAAATATTGAAGTTTAAGTTAAGGCAATAAACAAAATTAATTTTTGTTTACAATTTTTAACATCAGTGTCCTCTCAAGAGTTATATCATGTTTTAGTCATCTTTTGATGATGCCAACTTGATTTGTGATTACCAACAAGTTTTTCTATCGTTGTTCTGGGAAAGCTGGTATTCAGTTAGATAATTGCAATGGAAAAATATTTACAAAATTTTTATCAGCAACGAGCATCACATTCGTAATGGGCGTCTGGTTGAGCAACGTAATATATGTAAATGCCACTATTAAACTCATCGTATTCAAAAATGATGGCTCTTTGAAAACCACTGGTGATTGTGAATTTGACCTCGATGGTCTTAAGTCATCTATTCCAAAATACATGTTACATACTCATACAATAATAATTATATTCATACATTATACATATAAGTAGTATAGCAACACCGGTGCTGGACCATCTTCAAGGCCACCGAGCTCCGGATGGCATGTGTCCATCGGGAGTGACCAAAGCTCGGTAAGTTCGTGTGGGGGTCACCCGGATATTCTGTGTCGCTGTCGTAGTTCTTAAGAAGTGACATAATGAGCGCGAAGAGCTTTTGGTTAATGACCAGAGGGTCTTCTTCGGTAAAGAAGAAGGGAGCGGGGTAGTTGGATTTATAGCATGTTTGTTAAATCCTATTGGTGGGTGGGCGGCCATCGGCGAAGAAGAAGGGGTAAAAAAACATGGAGATGCTAGGAAAAAAACATGGTGGCAAAAAACAATCCTTATTATACAGACCTGTTTGTCTTATTTATCCTTATTATACAGACCTGTTCGACGCGAAGTTAGCTGCGGAGGCCGCTGATGACCTCGATCACTAGGTGGCACGAAGGTAGTTGCAAGTGAGGAATGGCCTTGAAAAGACCACGATGAACCTTCATAAGAAATTGCATGGAATTTTGGTCGTGAACTGTCATAGCTTATCTATGTACCATATACCATATATCATAGTATTCATATATCAAACAATGATAATTATATGAAATAACATAAGAGCTTTCTTCTGTGGTGTTAAACTCGTGAGGCGTGATAGATACTTTTCCATTATATTGAACGTCGTAATCAGTCATTATCCTCAGCATTCTGACAAATCATTACACATAGATAATAACTATCATTTCAGGATCAGTGTAGTAAAAATAGTGAATATACATTTATCCTTCATTAAATAATAATTTTTCATATGCGATCAACATTAATTCCCAATTTCAAAGAAATTATTATACCAATTCTGAAGTATGCAATGAAAAACACATTATCAAGCAAACTCAATAGTAATCCCAAACTTTTTCCATGCCATATCATAAGAGATCCTTTGTTTGTTTCTCTCCTTCCCATTGTTACATTTTATGTTAATCTTACTATCGTACAATGTAACTTTATTTCGCACTTCGTTCTGTTGCAGTAAAAGCAGAAAACAGACCGTCAACTTTCCAAATTGCCGTGGGTATTTTTGCAAATGTCGAGCCATCCGCTTTATTTAGCTACTTACGTTCGGGGTTATATTATATGTTGGGGCGTAATCTAGTATAAAAGTTCCCGCTATCTAAATTACCCGATCCTCGTTTTGCACAATGTTTCGACGTCTTGATACCGTTCCGGAGAAAGTGAGTATAAATATGAGTTTATCTGCGAGAGCTACTCTTCAGGGGATGGAGACAAGGCAGGGGATACAATGACGTTAGAGGATTTCTTACATTTACGTATACTATCTCTATAAATAATGCAGGAGTTTTTTTATCTCCATGAAATCTACAATTTCTTTACTTTATGTAAACAATAAGTAAATATTTAGATATTTTAAAATAAGGCATATCGAAGACATTTCCACTGAAATATCTTCTCTCTTAAACTACATTTCTTAGTTTTGACTAGGTGAATAAATGCTTAATTAAAAGTAATTAATAGGTTTGTTGGTTTGAAGCGATGTAATTCACCATTGGTGTTAAATAACTCACTCGCGAGCACAAATAATTCTGTTTCTATATTTCTTGCTGTACCGGTTTTCTTCACTTTCGATGGTGGTAATTTTCTGAAGATGGTAAGGCATTTTTCTATTACGATGTTTGGTACGTTGACTAAAATTTTCAGGACCTTATTTTGAAACCTCTGGATTATTTCTAGATTAGACTGGGAAGCAGATTCCCAAAGCTATATTCCGTATGTCCAGATGAGCTTCAGCTTTGGGGAATTATTTAATTATTGTGACGTGTTTTATATTGTTTCATTCTAGGCAATAACTAGAAACTTAAAATGAAATATGCGTTATATTCCTCGTTGTCACCTTTAAATTGCGCGACGTGCCTTTAAATTTGATAAAAAAAGGTAAGGCAGAGGGTATATTCCCCAGGGTGAAGATAACTAGAGGTTACCCTCTAACTGTGGTGATCGAAAACCAGGAATTCATTGTTTCAAGACTTTTTATTGAAATCCTCCCTACCTAGTTAAGTTACATAATTTATTTAGTTAAGCTGTCTACAGTGTACATATTCCAGTGTTGTTTGTAGTTGTTTGTCAACAATTTCAAAAATTTTCTTAAGAAAAATAGACCACGTTAGTTGAGGTACAACTGCAGAATTTCATAAGGTAATTCACAATATTGTAAATATAAATTAAACGGATATTCTATCAGGACCAGTAGCCATTACAAGTTGAATTTTTCTAATGTAGAAATATTCGAAGCATAATGTTCATTCATAATCTATAAATATATGAACTACAATGGAGAACGAAAATAAAATATTTTATGTTGCCACAAATTTAAGATCGGTTTCTGAGTACTCGAGGATCCTAATTTCACATCATATCTACATTTTGGTTAAATTGACTACGTTTGTTAAAATAACGGAGACTCGGGAAATTGCTTATTCTCAGCATCAATGGGTTGTGTTAAAAAATGGTGACCCTATTTTTGGGCCGGCAAAGTCGGTATACCAAACATCCTTGTCACCTCTGTTTATGGGATAGTTGTTCAAAAGAAACGCATTGACAGCAATCTATTGGGCATTTGAGAGAAACTATGACTATTGGAAAATCAACGTTATTCGCGAGACACTAAGAAAAAGAGAGAGAGAGAGAGAGAGAGAGAGAGAGAAAATAATACTGCCACCTCTTTACATCAAACTGGGTTTAATGAAACAGTTTGTAAAAGCATTGGACAAGCCGGGCGACCCTTTTAAATACATTTGCAAAGCATTTCCAGCAGTGAGTATGGAAAAATTAAAAGCAGGTATTTTTGATGGTCTACAAATGTGAAAATTGGTAAAAGATCGAAATTTTAACAGAAATATGATTATTGTAGAATCTGATGCATGGTTCAGGCGCGATCCGTCAGTGCTTATGCGCGTTTAGGTTCTTCAAGAATCTAAAATGGAAAAATAAAGGCATAAACATTGATGGATCGCGCCTGAATCATTTAAGGTTTGCTGATGACATAATTCTAATAGCCAACAATGTCCAGGAGCTTGAAGAAATGCTTAAAGAACTAAACTACAAGTTTAAGAGTGAAACAAAATTGGATTAAAAATCAATCAGTCCAAGACAAAGATAATGACCAACATTGATACAAATATAACACTGGAAGGACAACCTATTGAAAAGACGAATAAGTATATATACTTAGGACACTCCATTAAACTAGAAAAAGAAAATCAACATGCTGAAATCAGCAGAAGAATTAGACTGTCCTGGGCAGCCTTTGGAAAATTACAATATATACTCAAAAACCACGAAGTTCCAGTCAACCTTAAGAAAAGAGTATACAATACATGTATACTTCCAGTCGCCACTTATGGATTGGAAACAATATCTATGACAAAAGTCTACGCTAACAAACTAAGAACATCACAGAGAGCAATGGAAAGAGCCATGATCGGAATTTTCTTACGAGACAAAATTAGAAATACGAAAATCAGGAAACGGACCCAAATAAAAGACATCATAGAAGAAATAGTAACAATGAAGTGGCGATGAGCAGGACATATATATATATATATATATATATATATATATATATATATATATATATATATATATATATATATATATATATATATATATATATATAGCTAGACAAGACGACACCAGATGATCACGCAAAGTCACAGAATGGCGCCCAAGAGAAACGAGTAGGAGTATAGGGCGACCCCAGAGACCATGGGTGGATGATATAAGGGCGATAGCAGGAAGGAAATGGATACAATGTGCACAAAGCAGGGAGGAATGGAGAGAATTGGGAGAGACCTTCGTTCAGAAGTGGATGGATATGGGTTGAGGAAAAAGAAGAAGAAGAAGATGCATGGTTTAGTTATGTATCTGTAATTACCTTTTTTTTTGGCAAATCACAAAGCAAACAACTACCAATAACAAGTACAATAACACAAGTTTTTGCATAGTCACATTTCACAAATTTCCTTCTAACTTAGGATATTATAGTGAGGAACAAGGTGAACGGTTTTATCAATATACTCGAATAATGGAAGAAATATATCAAGGAAGGTGGGATCGTCATATGATGTCCGATTAGTGTTAGGGTCTGTAGAGGGACTGTTCACAGCAAAAATATAAAAGAAAATCTTACAAAAAAACTTTTTTATAATTTATAATATCTTCTGTCTCAATTAATCTTTATTTTCTTGTTAGATTTCATATATAAAAAAATTCAAAACAAGAGAAAGTGCATACTGTATTTTGTTTTTCTTACTTTGCATTCATATTTATAATGTATGTTTACTTCAGAAACTAGAGCCAATCAACAAAAACTAATGCTATTTTCAGCATCAGCGGCAGTAATGTACTCAAAATCGACTGTCCTCCAGTGTTATATATCTATTGTAAACTCAGTAGAATTTATGTCATAATTGACAGAAAGTTTCGAACAAAAAATCTGCAGAAACAATAAGAACTGAATACAGTTACTGATTGACGAAACTTTAAATACATGTACTGTTTTATTGAATTTGAATTGGTGAATTATATACCATTCATAAATGTATGGTAGTAGCTGTGTAACCCATTTTAATGTGATTACGATAAGAATTGACACAGCGGAAATTGTTCAATTACATCTACTATTTTTATTTCCATTGAACTTCAAGTTGCCATTAGTGCCCCTTTACGGTAAAAGACTGTGGTAAATTATATTCTGGACATCCTGTATAGCACATGCGACGAGAAATCACTATTTGTGTTACATCTTCATGGTGCAGTTCCAGTATCCTCACTTCCGCTCCGGTCTCCCCTATAGGAGACGGTCAATTGATGTCGGGTAAAGTATCGGGAGCTAAGTGCCCCAATATTTTATAAATGCCCCATCATCCTCTTGTTACCGGTGTCCGAGATGGGTTTCAGCTCTCTAAGCCCCTGACTTTATCCTTTAATGCAGGCCATACTTTACGAGTTGACTTGATTAATTTAATACTGTTATGGGCGATGTGACGAAAGTGGCGGAAAATGTAAATGGCGTGCCGGTTGTTTTTCCACATGGCCATCGTCCCGGAATGTTAGTGTTATCCAGCTAGTCTGTCGTAAAATTCCAAATGGGGTCTAGATGGCATGGCGTGGAAAGAAGTTAGAGAGTTTTTCAGCTCTCCGAAGTGTTTATTTAAGACGGGATTTCGATCCAGTTTTTTTAACTATGATTCACATAAAAAAGTTTACCATCCTGAATTATTCTCTCAATATAAACTTTTGGACAAAATTAGTGAATCTCATATTATTACTTTTGCTTTTCGAAATATTTAAATCATTATACTTACGTGACATTATAATTTAATAATTTCAACTAATGTTTAATAAATTAGAATGGTATTATAGCAATGGCAAAAAAACATAAATAAATAACAGAAAGAAACAATGTCAAATATAACGAAAATGGTGTTAATGAAAAAGCCGGAGGGGAAATTAAATGGTAAGTATTTTAATTCAGTAGCGTGTAGATCCTCCTCTAGGTTTTAACACTTCTTCTATTCGTGTGGACATGCTATTGATCAAGTGGTGAATGACTTCCTGAGGAGTATACTTCCATTCGACAAGAACAACTTGTTCAAGTTCCTTAAGAGTCATAGGGGCAGGAATATGGCGCCTCACTGATCGTTTTAGTGCATCCTATATATGATACATGGGATTCATATCTGGGTTTCTTGGTGGCTAGTCCATAGTTGGCATATTCACAAATCGAAAGTAGTCCAATACCTCTCTAACAATGTGGGGCCGAGCATTATCCGCATAAAAATGAAATTGTCCCGAGAAACGGAGCAAATGACATCACATGTTCTTTTACGATGTTCTCTATGTAGAAATGTGCATTCATGGATCTCCTCCGTAAACGAACTAAATCCATGCGACCATCGAGATAAGCTCGTCCCCAGAATATTATTGATTCACCAAGAAAATTAGAAAGATATTGCAAACAGCAAAGCTCTCTCTCCTGGCCTCCGCCAGAGTCGAATAATTTGTCTTATCCTATCGTATATTTAGAAGACAGGTACTTTGGAGTACGATATGAAGAGGTAATTAAACTGAAACCCATTAAATCAGGAGTCCCCCAAGGGAGTCTCTTGGGTCTTGGGACCTGTCCTCAAGTAACGTACTATCACTTCAACATTTTCAGCAGATAGGATAATCTTGGAAGTAAAGCAAAATCCGAACAAAAGTTCTATAGTGTATGGTAGATGCTTCTTAGTTTCTAACCAACAAATACATATACAATGAACTAGAAATGCTCAACTACTATTTTTGTTGAACTACTAGAAGTAGCTCAACTAAAATTATATTAAATGTTTCGAACTCTTCCTGACATAACTACTATAGATTTTTATTTATGGAGTTATGTAAAAAATCAGTGTTTACGTGAATCAGCTAGGAATGAATAAATGAAAATTATGGATTGTACTATCAAGTTAAGAATGGTGATTATTTTGAACAACCGTTGTAGACATTTTGAAGAGGTGTTATTAAGGCTTAGCGAGTTGGCGGTGAGAAATTGAAAACAACTTCTACAGCTGTTTTGAAAATAAACATCGGCGTCTTCGAGGAGTTTATAAAAAAAGCGCCCATTTTAATTGGATTCACTCTATTCCAAACATTAGGGGCACACAATACAGGCCGTTTCTGCAGGAACACGCAATCCCGCAGCCCTTATCATCACAAACATGTCATCCGTCATAAAACGGCTACTCTAGCGCCCAAAAGTATTTAAAAAGCGACTTATCCCACTAAAGACTGATGGCAAATGCCTCGCAGACCTTTTTTAATCAGCCCCATTTTGAGGGAAATCGCACGGCGACAACAAAAAAACCCCATCACGGCTAATCCCGGCACGGCCAAAAACTTTAAACTCGAACCGGGCTTGAATAAATATTGATAGACGTCTGAAGTTGAGACGTACACATTTTCGGTTAAAACTTTTTATTTACATTAAGTAATCTGCGGTCAGTTGGGAGCGAAACAAGAAGTGGCCATCGAATTTAAAGTAGTTTTTACTGGGAAACCGGCGAGACTTCAACAATGCATCTCAGAAGCAGGCGGGCGTTTTTTGCGATCGAGTGCGACAATTTATACAGCGACCGCGAGGGAGTTTTTGCCCCCCGGAAATTTCCCTTAACATATTGTGTGTACGGCACGACCTCTGGGCGTGAAACTATGACGCCTGTATGTACTTCGGACGGCTTACTACTTTACGATATTTTGCAACTCTTCTCTATCTCTAACTTTGGATAGAAAAGTTGTCTGTGCAAATTTTAACGTTTTTCAAATGCTTTGATATTCTATTTTGTTCTACACTTTATAAGCTACATTCTTTTTCCTATGCCTTATTTACTTACTTTAAGTTCTTTTTACAAATTCTAGTGATACAAACATATATTTATTATAATAGCTTTCCCCAATTAATAACAATAATAATGACAGTGTCTTTTTTTATTTCCCCGAAGAAGTTGGTCATTATAACTAATAGGTTCTTTCATAATTATCAAGCGTTTATATTGGCGCATATTCTCTTTGTGAAAATTAGCATTTCGTGTTTTTGTTATAAAAATATTGTTCTCTGAATGATTTATACAAATGCGTGACGAATACCATACTCATTCGTCATATTGTGCTTTACCACTCCGAGAAAGGATGGAAGTCGTACAAAGCAATGGACTTTTTGGCGAAGGAACAATCAGCGAAAGTCGATGTCGGGTTTTTTGGCGAAGGAACAATCAGCGAAAGTCGATGTCGAGAATGGTTTGCCCGCTTCAAATCAGGTAATACCAGTTTGGAGGATAAGCCAGGAAGAGATCGGATTTCAGCCGACGGAGGTACGGTGGCAGCCGTAGACGAGGACGAAAGCATGACAACTCGAATGCTGGCCGAAGACTCCAATGTCGGCCAATCCACCATCGTCCGTCGTCTCAAAAAGCTCGGAAAGGTATGGAGATTGGCTGAATGGATACCTCGCGAAGTCTCCGACATACAAAGAGAACAAAATTGTCTTCCATCATGATAACGCACGTCCTCATGTTGAGCACCGTATCATAGAATCCATCGCCAATAAGGAACGGGACCTGTTCCCACATTCGCAATACTCACCGATCGAAGTTTTCACAGACTATCACGTCAATCGTTCGTTGAAAAGCTAGCAGGTAAACAAAGTCTACAACGATTTTGATGAGTTGGTGGACGACGTCAAAGCGTGGATTGGCTCTAAGAACCGCCACTTCTTTGCCCCTGGAATCGACCGGCTGCCGAGCAAATGGGAAGCAGTTATTGACGTCGAAAATGAATATGCTCCAGAATAATCATTTAAACATATCTCTGTTGAACTTTTATGTTTTTTATATTCGGAATTTGTCCTGGATCCGCGTACCGTGTACGACACTGATGAGAACTAATAAGTTCGAAACAGCTGTATGTCGTTCGGTTCCAATCCGGGACAAATTTCGAATCCTACCTGTGGCGGGTTTTATTTTTTGAAACCTTATCTGATCGTGCAGAAACACGAGAAAGGAGTCGAGGACGGATTTTAGGTATAATTTAATGTCTGGCGGGGCTTTAGCCCGAGGAGTAGTTGTTTCCTATAGCGATTATGTAATAGCCTTGCTATTCGGGAACTACTTTGATAACCACTTGGCGGTTTGGTAGCTCCTTTCTCGATTTCCGGCTAATATGTTACTGACAGATCGTATCGATAAAGATGTATACCTCACAAATTTCAATCGGCATTTGTCCTGGATCGGCGTACTGCACTGATGAGAACTAACAAGTTCGAAACAGCTGTATGTCGTTCGGTTCCAATTCGGGACAAATATCGAATCCTACCTGTGGCGGGTTTTATTTTTTGAGACATACACTTAGAGTTTCTAGTCGCTGTCACTGTCAGTACACTAATTCGAAAAGTTTTAGTCTCTTCAGTCGTCGATCGAGTTTATTATTGTCCAGTAGCCATATTACTTCGACATTTCCGTGGTTTTCCAATATTTGCTGATGTTTACTTGAAAACTTCTTGATCTCATGTTCAACCATAGGCATCTTCAACTCGCGATGGATGTCTTGATTGCGCACGTACCATGGTGCATTTACGATGCTCCGAAGTACTTTGTTTTGAAACGTCTGAATGACTTTGGTGTTGCATTTTTCTCATACACCATAGAGTTGGATGCCATACGTTTACACGGACTTCAAAGATTTGTTTGTAGACAATTGTCTGAGTTATGCCTAGATACTTTGCTTCATTGGCATGGGAGACTGTTTGCTGGTTGACTATCACTAGCGCATAGTGGTATTTATGGCTGGTGAAATTGATGTGAATCGACTTCGCTTTGTTCAGCTTGATGCGCCATTTTTGCATACGACCAAAAGCCTTTTTGAACTCTACAAAAAGTCCATACATATTTCCACCCTTGAAATGCAAATTAATTTGTATCACAGAATTTAGACAATAGATATTGTCTATACCCCTTTTTTGTTAACCGGGTTGAAATTCTGGGATAAGGTTATTAATTTCTACATATAATTCTATATGGCTTAAAAGAATTGTAGAAAAGAGTTTAGGTGTACAATTTGGCAATGCTATGCCTCAACATTTTCCCGGATTATCTCTATTTCTAGATCCCTTTTTATGGAACATACACAAATGGTGTTCTGCGCTCGATGCTGGTGGAAGTTCAGATATAATATTTTTGCAAAGAGATTGCATAGATATAACTTCCAGTTTTGTGATAGATAATAAACAAGAAACTCATAAGGTATAAGGTGCTTTTCCAGTTTACATATTACGTTGTCTTATTGTAGAGTAGTAGAGTAATGGGCGTCATAAAATAAAATATTCTCTAGAATTTTTGGTTTACAAATGCTATCATAGAATACTTTCCATTCACATACGTTCAAATAATTATAAATATACAAATGCTAGTAAAAGATGGCGAGATTCAACATTGTTGCTCTTCCATATAGTGGTTAAAGATTCTTTATCGAAATAAAGCCCTTACTTTGACAGAGTTTGGTATTAAAGTAATCTCCCAATTATAGCTAAGACGCAAATTTACATTGTTTACTATTATGTTAAATAGAGGGTCATATATGTTCTCTTTACCTTACCAACAACTAATAGATTAACGTTCCCTTTATACAATATCAAACCATGCGCATGCACATAATTGATTCTAAATCAGAGTTAATATGCTGAAGTGAGTGGGTAATTTGTCACCGGAAAATGAGCAACTAATATAAATATTTCAGAAAGGATGACAAATGAGCTGTATATAGCACAATTGCAAAGGTCCTAAGATGCTACCTTGCGGTACGCCTATTTTTACTCCCACAAATGGAGAAGAAATTTCATCCACAACAATTTTCTGATGTCTGTTTGATAAATAATTGCGAGAAAATATTTAGATGTTGTGTTTAAAGTTGCATGTAAACGGAATATATGAATTGATATGATATTGATAAAATCAAAATCAGTTTACCGTAGAAAATTGTATTCTGTTTTGTAGAAAAAGAACTACCAACAAAAATAGTTTTATTATATATGTATACTGTAACAACTACGAAACTCTTATGTTTAATTTTCCATGTTTTTAAAATGCGTCATATTTTCTGTATTACTGTCATTTAGTTTGTAGTTTGAAATAGTATCGACTTTCGGGAAACTCTTCTCGGTAAAACCCAAAACAAACTTAGGTGCGCTAACTTTGAACCTAGATAATTTATTGATGCAACGTAATAACGCATGAGTAGATGAATGAAAAATGTTTATAGAGTAATCTGGACGTGAAATCTCTGTACCTAGTTCGCAAAACAGAATCTAAGAGAGTAGCTAGACACCCACATGATATATTAATGCTTACTTACTTTTTTCGTTTTTCTCCTGAAACTAAATCGCGCACAAGTAATGTTTAACATGTTCACAAGATGAATTACGGCAAAATATACGTCGTAGACTTGATTATTTACGGAAACATGTTTTGCTGATGTTTAGAGAAAAGCGTTAAAGTGTGTTAAAATTGCATAGATAAGTAAGATTCCTGCATTATAAATAATGTAAGAAGGAAATAATGTTGTGGGAGAGACTTTTTAAATGATAATATTCTAGTATTTATACAATGTTCGTGTACGAGATACAAATCTGAACAAATAAAGAGGCTTTTCCTATTTTTGTTTAAAGTTAAACTACTATTAGTAGCACAATGCTATTTTTGTGTATTTTAAAGACGTCAGTCAGTGGAATACGAGGTGTGATAAACGATACGGTGAACGAATTTTAATAGCAAAAACTGTTGACGTTACAGCTGTGTGAAATAATCCGTCCGATAGTCTGGTCCTTTAAGATAGTCAGTGTCAAGTTTGAACAAGTTTTAACTTGTCAATTGGCTTCCAGAGCCGGAAGAGTGAGAACATGTTTACCGCGTCTATCGTGCATCATAGATTTCGAACAACGCATTATTATGTTTTGTTTTAAATTCCTAAAAAGTTCCAAAGAATCTCATAAAATGTTAAAATCAGTATATGGTGATAATGTGGCTAATCTGAAGACTGTTTACAAGTAGCATGAGCAATTTAAAAGCGGAACTGGGTGGGTTGAAGGCGAGCAACGGTCGGGACGTCCTTTGACCTCAAAAACATTCGAAACAGACAAGAGAGTAGAAAAATGGGCTAATGCCTTCATCCTTCACCACGACAACGTGCCGTGCCATACCTCGCTTCTGATTCGCGAGTTTTCAACTGAAAAAAAATCCTGTCTATTCACATCCACCTTACTCTAGGGATTTAGCACCATGCGACTTCTGGCTCTTTCCAAAAATCAAAGCCGTACTAAAGGGAAACCGGTTTGACACCATTCCCGATATCGAGAGGGCCACGACAGAACAGATGCAGGCACTTCCGAAAGAAGCCTACCAGAAATGCTTCCGATCATGGAAACAACGTTGGGATAACTGTATCGCTAGCCAAGGACAGTACTTTGAAGCAGATTAGTTCAAATTGGAAGTAAGATTATTTATTACTTATTTATTTTTTATTTGACCTTGTATGTAGCGTACGATATAAGGAAATAATAATTTCGATTATAACAAATCGTTTAAACACGTAAATTTCCGAGTAATATATTCGGCAATTCTGTTGTTAATTAACTTTTTTGAAATTCTTTCCCTTGAATTAGCTTTACGAACATTGCGCTTAAAAATTGCTTGCATTATACGTAAAATGCAACAGCTGCCTCCCGAATCCGCCGTAACTGCACAAGATCTAATCACATTTCATCCGCTCATGCATTTTTCTTTAATGTCTGCCTTTACTTACAACATATTTAGGTAACGACGTTCTTCTAGCGTCTGTCCTTTATATTAACAAACGCCATGTGACTAAATTTCAATTTGTACGATATTTTCTAAATTGATATAGGTATCAATAAGCTCCGGATTTGACTGGCAACATGATGTAAATAACAGAGGAGGACTTACAATGCAGAGCAGATTACATATAAAAATTATTCACATATTAATTTGCATTTCATTGCGCGGTCGTTTAGGAACAAATGAGAACTGGTAATTGTATTCCCAAAAATGTCTAATCAGGTCCGGAGGCAGGACAAGTCGTCACGTCGCCGGTAGTATTGTCAAAACGATCTAGACAACATAGTAGTTCTTCAAGGACTAACCATAATCACCACATATCTAACACTATTTACGCGTATAATCACATGAGCATATTATTAGTAGCTGATCTAAATGTTCAGCAGTCAACAAGCGAGTGCCTGTCACTAAATATCCATTTATAATGTGTAAATGGCCGTTTTACATCAACGGAAGTCAACGGAGCATACCGGAAATGTGAGTAATGTTGTAGAGCCTTCATATTGTTTTCTGGATTAGAGACGTGAACTTCTTTCTGCTGCAAAATATGTACGATAACTGGTATAGTAGAAAACTCCGGGTTGTTATCCAAAACTGCAGTAATTTTTTTAATTATAGCCTTCGCAGTGTCCCCCTCCGACTGAAAAGTATACTGCCGAAAGTTCCGGACAACGCTTATAGCATCCACTATTCAAATTCATCTGCCTGTCGTTTTTTTCTAACTTTTTAATGGCTTTTGGTATCTGCGAAAATTTGTCACGTAGGTCAAGTTTTGTTGAATCCGCTAAAGTCTGCTGCGCATTCGCAATAGCAGTAGCATCATATGGATCGAACTGTTGAAATAACTTGGTGATATTCTCAAAATTGCAGTAATAATATGAAGCTGCCTCGATCCACATCTCCCACCGGATTATTACAGGCGCTGGAGGTAACTGTGTGCGAAGAAGCATTTCTGTGAATAATTTCACTCTTTGCAGGGCTTTTAAAAACACTTGCTTGACATTCGCTATCAGGTAATCGACATTCGGATAACGGCCACAGATTGCCTCTGCTACGTGATTAAGACCATGGGCTAGGCACGTTACATGTAACATATCGCAATTATACGTTCCCTTCAAAAGTCGACAAGCCGCTTTCATGTATGGCGCAGCGTCCGTAAGAAAAAGTAGAGCCATGTTTTTGTTTTCCTCACATTTAGCGCCCCATATTTCTTTAATGTCGCATCAACTAATTTTGCAACGGTTTCATAATTCGCCTTTGCCAATATTTTTGATGCTATCACATGTGATTGCGTTGCCGATATATCGCTCATTCTTCCTGTAACTAAATTTGCCACTTGTAAGCCGCAGGCATTTGTGGTTTCATCGACAGAACCCCATAAATATTTATCCTCAAGTTCTGCATAAACAGTAGATTTGACATAAAGTCTCTGTATGCTAATACCAGATCTAGAATAAAAATAGGACACAATATAACAACGGGATTTATAGTAACTAAGGGACTTAAACAAGGATGCTGCCTATCTCCTACACTATTTAAGATATATCTAGAACGCGCATTGATGACTTGGAAAAGAAAATGTCACAATATGGGCATACCAATAGATGATACATCAACACTATACACATTATCCTTTGGGGATGACCAAGTTGTTATTGCGCAAGATATCGATGATATGGAATATATGACACGCAAACTTATCGAGGAGTATGAAAAATGGGGTTTAGAAGTTAATGTGAAGAAAACGGAATACATGTGTATTGGAGGACAACAACAAGATCTACTTCTGTCAACCGGGCAAAACATCAAACACTGCAATGAATATAAGTGTCTAGGCATGAAAATATCAAACGATGGGACACTTGATGAAGCGATTTCGGAAAGAAACACTCAAGGAAGGAGAGCAATTACAAAGTTGAACAGCATTCTATGGGATAAACAAATAACAAAAGAAAATAAAAGAAGAATATACAATTCAATAATTAAAAGTATAGTAACCTATAGTTGTGAAGTATGGCCTATAAAATAAAAAACAGAAAGAATGATAAGAACCACAGAAATGGACTTCTGGAGGAGGTCAGTTGGAAAATCAAAGAGAGAAAGGGTAACAAATGAGAGAATAAGAAATATGACGGAATAACACATGACATTGTAGATGATATGAGAACTAAACAACTCGTATGGTACGGGCATGTTCAGCGAATGTCAAATGACAGAATACCCAAAAAAATTCTAAACTGAAAACCACAAGGAAGAAGAAGGCGAGGAAGACCACGAAAAAGCTGGAGAGAGGGCATTGATAATGAAATTCTGGAGAGAGGTCTGGACGAGGACATGTGGAGAAATAGAGAGGAATGGAGATTAGGAATCGGAAGACGGCGAAGGACGTTATAAACCGATATGATAATGATGATTTACTTTCAAAGCATTGTATCCTTACTACCTCTAGTACCCTTTTTAACACGTACATTGTATCGACAGAGATTATTAATTTAAAGTCAACTGTCGGTTTTAGCAAGCCATCTCATAGAATAACCAAGCGGCATCGTATTGGGTTTAAACAAATTTCCATTTGTCTAAACTATATTAATTTTTTTAATTATCACAAAGGAAGTAGGAAGAGAAAAATATGCAGGAAGAAAAGCATAATTTATCCAAATATTTTGGACTGTTTATTATATTAATTTTGGTTAGTCATTATTAATTTAAGTAAGTCATTTGGTATTTTTGTAAAATTAATTTAAGTTTTTTGTTTTCCAAATATAACTATTAATCGAGCCGTCTCAATTTTATATTACCTTTTACAGCCTATATAAACACATAATTAAGCTTAATATAATCTTGGTTATTACTTTTCCACACTCAACTATACTAGCGGAAAAGTAATGTAATCGTGTAAAGAAAAATGGGAAAGACAATTTTTTTTACGTTTATTTTGCGTTTTTCGGCCTAAAAGCAAAAAAATATGGTTTTTGAAAAATTTTGTCTGTGTGTGTCGTCGTTGTCGTTGGCATTAAAATTTCTTGATGGCACGATGACTTAACTAAATTGTGTCAGATCGATCGGATTTTCACTGATTCTAGATGACACCTATTGATTTTGAGATGGATAGGACACACCCCACCCTGTCCATGGGTCTATTTGAGATTTTTTTTTGTTAGCACGATAACTCAACTAAATCGTGTGGGATCGATCGGGCTTTGACTGATTATGATCGGGAACGTCTCCCAGACGATACATATTGATTTTGAGGTGGATAGGACACACCCCACCCTGTCCATGGGTCATGAGAAAGCACGATGGTGGACTACTTGAGAAATTCTTTTTGCTAACACGATAACTGAACTAAATCATGTCGGATCGATCGAGTTTTGACTGACTCTGATCGGGATCGTCTCCCAGACGACACCTATTGATGTTGAGGTGGACAGAACACACTCTACCATGTTCATGGGTCATGAGAAAGCACAATGGTGGACTATATGAGAATTTGTTGTTAGCACGATCACTCAATTAAATCGTATCGGATCGATCGGGTTTCCATTGATTCTGATTAGGGACGTCTACCAGACGACGTTTATTGATTTTGAGGTGATATGACACACCCCACCCTGTTCATGGGTCATGAGAAAGCACGATGGTGGACTATTTGGAAAAAGTAAAACTGTCGCATAAAACACATATTCTGCATTTATGTGTTGGTTTACTTTTTTACAGCCACTCAATTTCGAGATAGAGATTTTCTACGTGCGGAAAAGTCCGTTTTAAGGTTTTAAAAACTGTTTATTTTTTAATTGCTTTTATTTTTACAGGGGGCGAGGTTTAGCTCAGAGTTTAGCTTTTCCACCTAACCATCGGACAATCACTCGGACAGACACAGACACACCGAACCATTTGATGTGGGAATCGAACCCACGTCCGGATTATTCCAAGCTGGCTATCTGGGCCAGCTATAACTATACTCACGCCTACACACTTGTATAAGCGTGATTATCGCCTGTATCACTAGACTAACGTTCAACGTAGTCGAGTGATATAGGCGTAACCTATATACGTAACCTATATAACGTAGTACTTCAATTCATAACCGTTCTATATGTATAGCTGTTACTAAAGCTAAGGCATAAAATGATTCTTAAGTACAGATAAGATAAATGATGTATTCTAGCCCATTTCTAACCCTTCAAAGATGTTTTCTTCTGATCCTCTCATGCCCTATCCCCTCCTGCGCCTTTGGCTTCACGCGTTTCCTCCCCCTACCCCACTCCATATGTAATTTAACTTCACTTAGCTACAAATAAATAATATATGTTCCAAACTTGATTCATTCATTGAATTTTAGACCTATTTTTCCCCAGGGAGTTGTTCTATATGAAACCTCGGTGATTCTTGACGTATAAATTTCAAATCTCTTTGATGCCCTCCCTTCGTTATAGGGAAAATTTGAATACTCGACGTGATACCTGTAATAAGACATCACGGGGTTGTTATATAATTTGCACGTATTAGTGAAACATCAATTTTGTTAGACAAGTTATTGGGTTCGAGAATTCTGACGGATAATAATAATAGGTTAAAAAACTAGTTGCCAGTGGTAGCGCCGACAAGTGTGACCTCGCAGCTAATTGGTAGCATATTTCTATACATGGTGATGTACATTTATAGGGCTATTTTTAATTGATGGAATTCTCAACCAAGAATCAGAAGAAGATATTAAAAATATTGTCAGTTGCTAACGAATTATCGCCAGAATTTTTTAAATTATTTATCTCTTGCTGAAGATGATAGAATCTATTTTCAGAAAGATGGGCCTCCTATCCACAATGCTCGTATTAATGTTAAATTTTTAAATGAATAATTTGAAGAACACTAGTTTGAAAAGCACGAGCCCATACGATGGCCGGCTCGATCCCCTGATATGATGCCCTAAAATTATTTTCTATGAGGCTATGTTCAAAACAGAGTTTATTTAATATGCCAGGATAACATAACAGTATTCTATGAGAAAGAATTGTCAATACTGCGATACTTTTCTACACGGTCTTAAATTCTGGATATAACAGGACGACGTCAGTTATGTATTGCTATTAAAAACGTTCACTATTGTTGTAAACTATGGTAATTTGGAGTTTTACAAAAGCAATGTACTGTGTGCCAAATTGTAGTATGTAGTAAGTCAGATTGTAGTTTTCAGATATTTTATTGTTTTTCTTAGGTTTTAAATTTGGACTATAAATAGCGACGCTACAACCTTAAATGCTCCTTGTGCGTTACCCTGTATATAATCGACAGCGGCGATCATTTCATAGTAGCGGGTAAGGATATGCCTTAGATAAAAACCGAAATAACGACAGATCTACATACGATGTATACATGGGAATACGGTAGGCATTCAAGTTACTTGCAAATCTAATAAAAATGCTTTGCTCCGCGCCTACAACATAGATGGGTGATTTATTGAATTCTTCAATAGATGTTCTGCTGTGTCATTCACCTTAATCCTTTCACGAGAGAGGATAAGGTTATGCCCTCGACAGAAACTCAAACAGTAACAGTTTTACAATTACAAACAAATGTTGGTGCTCTTTGAAATAATCATCGCGAAGCTTTTAACTGATTGGGATATGCAAAATAAATTTTCTAAACTGTATTTTCAAATATTTAAATATGCCAAATGTCATATAATTCAACTTATACTTATTAACTTAATATCATTAACTTTACCTTGCAATAATTGCGACTTGTAAAGAATACTTTGCTGTTTTTTAAACCCTACTTCTCTTAACTTAATTATCTGTACGACCATTATTTCCCGAGAAACTAATTACCAAAGAAAAAACTGCCTTTTTTTTGCTTTGAACGATGATAACTCAGCGAAAAATCATCGTAAAAAGCTTTTAGACCATTCAAATCAAAGACGATACAATTATCTAAAAAAAATGTATGACGAAATCACTGAAAACAATTTAAGAAAGTCCGCAGACCTTTTGAAAGGCAAGCAAAAATTGTTATTTCTTTTCCGATGGTTCTCTCTTCTTCTTATGATTATTCAAAAACTGCTGACGGTAAAAAATTTCAATTCAAATCTGAAAACTAGAAACTTGAAGCTTCAATTTGATTTTTTTTTAAATTGCTCTGCGACTATTTTTCTCCAAGCTACAGCGCTTTGAAAATCACCTAAAAATTTAAGATTTTTTTACGTCCCTTAATTTTTGTGCCTAGTGTATATACATTTTGTCGTCGTTGTATTGCTGTCTTGCTAATCAAAGCTATCTATTATTGTTATAAACAACTAATATGTTTCAAACGTATCGACTCAATACACACATCTTGTGTGTAATTCCTCTAAACCCAAATAAATCCATCTGCGTATCCACCGGCAACTTCGGGGCTTCATATAAAAAACTTAATCCTCTTGTTGTGGCGTGGGTCTAGCGAGGTGGCGATAATGACCAAATTATATGTGAACTTGTGCCTAATCCTGGACTACTTTAGTACCAGGGACTACAATCACTGGCCCAGTCGATATCTGGAGTAACGCTGTGCCCGGTCTAACCAGCCGGCCGCTCCTCTTTATCGATTATTCATTATTTATACAAACGTTCTTATTATTCGGGTGCTGAGCTTTCCTTTTCTATTGCTTATGGAGAGTTTCCTCGTCTTCAAGATGAGACACTGACCAGGACCGAAGCTGGGATATTCCCGCCTTTTAAGATCAATCTTTCTATAGTTTGAAATAAAATGTACAGTATACAGTAGACAATAGACACAACATATATTACCTATTTGGGTTTATACGAGGTGTAGCTACAAAATTACGAAACTGGTGCTGTAAAACTTTTTATTTTTAATTTATACATATTTAATTATTATTCCCTTCAATATACACCCCTCCTCTATCCCTACACAGCTCCATGCGAATTTTCCATTGTTCAAAACAGTGCTGGACGGTTTTTTCTGTAAGCTCGTTCATGACGCGTGCCGCTTTTTCCTTTACTGCCTCAACGGTCTGAAATCTTGTTCCTTTTAATGCAGGCTTGGCCTTGGGGAAGAGATAAAAGTCACATGGTATCAGGTCAGGCGAATAAGGCGGATGGTCTATAAATATTTTCACGAGCTTCTTTTTTCATTTTTTCGGCAAAACAATAAAACAGATCTTATACAAACGAAGGCCATGATCAGACTAATATGTCTACAGACACGAGAGAGGGATTCTAGATTTTATCATGTGATTCCCTATACTCTTTTACATAAAATATCACGGATATATCCAGATCCTACAAGTCTGTAAAGTGTGACGGAGGGGAGAGACGAGGAATGCACAGCTACAACTAGCAGTTTCTTTTTCCAAGTGTTGTTTAAAATAATCCTCAATGAAATGGGTTTGCAAATTATGAATATTATGTATAAAATAACGAAAAACTAGTTTTGATGGTAAATAGTTGGTTTTCGGGCAAGATGTTGAAGACTCCCGTTTGTCTTGATTTTGACTATCGTGTCATTGATATTAAATAAAGTACATTTTTCTAGATTTTATTAATCGATTCCTTGTACACCTTTACATAAAATATCATGGACATATATTCCCATACTACAAATGGGTAAGGGGTGAAGGCGGGGAGAGACGAGACATGTACAGAGCTACAACTAGCAATAACTTTTTCCAACTGTTATTTAAAATAATTCCCAAAGAATCTCCAGGCTAATGATAACATTCATACTAACATACTCAACATCACATACAGTGAGTAGGTCATGATAGGTCGTAACACACGGATTAATCCGGAATTTCCGAAAATAATGCAAGTTTAGTAAGTATATTTTATCACATGTGCCCTAATCCTCCCTGTACTTACGAATAGATCTATGACATATACGGGGTCCGCCAGGGAGGTATGGTGTTTTTGAGACGACTCAGGATGATTGATATCTTCTCGTTGCGGGATGCAATGGTATGATAACAGTAGCTATGGAGTCGTGGTTTGTAGCACATCGTGTGTTTACTTACAACACTTTCATTGAAACTGGTCGTTCTGTGGTGCTCTGTGGAACGTTTCTCTGAGCGCCTGATTTAGTTGCGTGGGGATGTGGATTGGCCTCCTTGGTCACCAGACCTGTCAACTTGTGACAGACTACTCTTTATAGGGCTACTTAAAAGCTAAAGTTTACATAGACACACCGCGAACTCTTGAAGCTGTTTCCGAAATCATAACGTGCGAAATTGAAAGGATTCCTCGTGCCATGCTCGAAAGGAGTATGACTGACGTATAAAATGGCGATATTCCACTTCAAATGGCGATACAATGGCGAAATTCCACAAATTCAGTGGCGATATCCCACTAATGTATAAAAACAATATATTTCAAAATTCGCTAAAAAATAAGCTTGTGCCATTCTCTTCAAAGACACCATACCTCCCTGACGGACCCTATACTATAATTAATCCGATGAAATAATGTAATGACATGAAGATCTCCTCCAAACGTTCTCTTCAGAAAAATCGCCGAAAGGATGTTCGATGCAATATGCAGAAGTGGCCTATGGCGGAGAAGATATGGCTTTAAATATACGCGAAATATGCCGCCAATGTTAATGGTAGGGATGTCGTAACTCATATTAAAATTGAACTCCTGAGATGGGTACAATATATTGCCAGAAATGATGAGATTTATACACTTAAAAAATATTTTTAAGTCAAGATATTTAAGCAGGTCTAAGTAGAGATGAGAAGATAGAGCATGAAAGATGAATTCACCAAACTGACAGGAGGCGCACAATGGCTGGCGAGGAATAGAGCAAAATGGAGACTGAGACTTAGAATGTCGGGATTTACCTAAGGTTGAGTACAACAGATGATGAATCTCTTCAAGTTTCCCTCGTATTTACTGGAACTAGGGGACGCCGTTGCTTCAATTACAAACGTAGTTAACATTAAGCTCGTTACTTGAGACTAATTCCGTTGTATTGTCACTTTCTCGTTACGTCTGTAGAATCACTAGAATCACCAATACCTTAAAAAGAACTTGAGTGACGAGGCCGTTCCATAATTTTATTCAACCCCCTAAATTCTTTCTTAAAACTTCAACCTTTGTTACGGTTAACGGGAAAAGTTGGAAAAGCCTTTAAAAACAATACAGAGTATTCATCACTCTAAAACGTCTCGAATTGTCTCGGTCTAAATTCGCCGGGTCACAATCGCATCCATCACCGCCCCCCCTAATCGCTCGACAAGCCAGGATCGGTGAGCCCTCAGGATTCCCGGGCCTCACCTACGTATCGCCCCATCGCCTCGCGTTACTTCCATATTAGCGGAATCGGAGTAATTTATTTAAAATAATCTAATCTAATCCCGACTAATACGATACGGGCTTAGGGTGTCCCTGGAATTATCGAAAGATGTCAATAAATCATCGGGAGACTGAAATGAGCGACGTCACGCCTTAGGCTTGCCAGGAAAAGCGTGCCTAATGACACCCCACAATCTGGCATGGTCAGGGGTAGGCGCTAAAAACTGTGGCGGGTGGAATAAACTTGAGTTGATTGAGTTTGGAATAGTTCTATTCTGTGCTCAAAATCGTTAGTTAGCAAGAAATACGATGCCATCGAAAATGGTCAAGCACAACGTCACCAACAAATTGGCTGCATTAAGACAGTGATAGTCTTTGAAGTTTGATTAGTTATAAGATAAGTATTCGTCGATATTTATGGTTTTATTTACTCCTGCTTCTTTTTTTTTATATTCGTTCTCCTTATTAATATAGAGCTGGCATTGAGCGCCATCCGCCAGCGGCGGATGGATGACTTCATTTCGTTATGCAAAGCTTAGACCGCTTTCACATTGAGACTCGAGGCTCGGTACCCGGTACGGAGACCGCTAGTACGCTGTGAATAAGTTTACTGTTTCCCGTGGATGAATTTTTATACGTGTATGTAGTGCATTAATATTTTAATATAACCATGACGAATGTGCGCAGAACAAAAGGCCAGTCGCTGATAAAGTGCGAGAAATTATTCGTGATTTCCCAGACTTACGTTATAATGGGGCCAAAATTATATGTGATATGTGTAAAATTGACTTAATGTGTTGGAGCACACGAGATTGTAGACGGCATATATCGAGTGTACAACACACAGCAATAAAAAAGGGTTTGCCTCAGGAGTCTCAGTTTATGGTGGACTTATTATTAATGTTAATTTCCTGGAATGTGCCCCTTGGTATACTGAACAAACAAGCATTTCGAGAGTTTTGAAACAAATACGATGCCGATGTTCAGTTACCAAGTCACACGGCTTTAAGACAGTATGTACCTGTGTTACGCGATGACGTCATAAAGAAAATTAAATGTGTGTTAAAAATAAACAGTTGTGGTTATGCGTTAACGAAACTACAGACGTTAAAAACATTTTGTGGTACATGTGGTAGTACGGGTGCTGGAATTTCTTAATTCAGTTGCACTGTTACTAGCTAGTAAAAGACTAACAGAGTGTACTAGCGAAGTAATTACGCGGGTGGTGCTTAAGGCGTTGGACACATTTGAAATCACAAAACGTCAAGCATTGACGTTTGTGACGTATGGTGCTGCGTCAATGCTTGCGGTAGGCCGTTCTTTTCAAAAAGACGGCTGCCAGTTTTTACACGTTACGTGTAAAGTTCATGCTCTACATCTTGTAGAGCATTCAGAAACATTCAGAAATTTTTTCCAGTCGATGCCTTAATAGCAAATACGAAAAAAGAATTTTTGAAATCCCCGAAACGTCTTAGAGTATTTTACAGGCGGTATTCCTGAACCTCCACAGCCGGTTCTTACACGTTGAAGGCAGCTTTGTATTATGCTGAGTATTTCCAACAAATAAAAGCTGTAATACTGCAATTTAATCCTGAAGAGGCTGCGGCTATCAAGGAAAGCTAGACAAAATTTAACAATTCCATTGAAACTGATTCACAAACTATATGTGACAATTATAAACGATTACACGACGCATTGTCTTTAGCGGATACATTGTGAACGAAGTCAGTTCTATGTTATATGGTATAAGTGATGTAAAACGTGAAGGTGTTAGACGAAAGTTCGAAAGTGTATTACAAAAAGACACCAGTTTTACCACGTTAAAAGAAATTTGTGTTAGTGGATCGACAAACCCGTTTTAAAAAGTGCGCGCAGAGAGTACTTTAATTATGTCTGCGTTACGTCAGTAGATGTTCAACGATCGTTCTCCACATATAAACATATTTTTTCGCCAAAGCGAACTTACCTCCTGGAGTCAACCATAAAAACATACCTGATGCTGAAAAGATTTTACGGATCTAGTGCAGTTTGTAATAGGGACACCAATCCATCTACGAGTACTTCATAAATCTAGTTAAGAATATAAGTGTGCAACAGCTCATTGCTTTAATTAGTATTGACTTTATGTTATGTTTATTATATGTATTATGAGTATACAGCTCTAATTATTAAGATTTAATACTAAGACTAAATACATAATTCCAATTCAATTGACATTCTTACGGTGTTTGCTTCGAGTATCATTACTTCATTACATTGTTGAAAATCTAGGAATTCAGTTGCGTTCTGCACGAATATATAAATATTTTCTAGAATAGTACTAGTATTTTGCAAGCAATTAACTTTGTATATTAAAAAGAAAAATATAATAAAGTCTATTCTATCTCAAAGGAGTTTAATTTTCCTTAATTGTATAATATGGACACAAATATATGTAAAATTAAAATAAAGCTTACACCAAAAAGTGGGGATGTTTACATAAGGCGTCGTTTTGATTTTACTCCATTACTGGCATGAAAATTCGCACCAGCGAATGGTCAAATTCTATTACGGCCTTACGGTATATGTTCCAACACCAAAATGGTGTCCCTATATCTATCCCGCTTGGTGTGAAATTGATGTTAAACTTTACACCACATCTCAGACAGTATATGATAGAAAAAAATGGAAATAATATTTTTAGTTATGGTTATGAAAATTTCTAGTCATGAAAACTTTAAGTAGTATACACCCTTTGTAGCATTCCTAAAAAACTATACTGAAATATGGGAGAACTAAATCAGTTCTAACTAACCTAACCTCCATCATAATTTATACCTATATAAATCTGAATTTGCAGATCATTTTGTTATCAAAAAACGCAACAGCATCAATTTCTTCAGCAAAAAACAGCAACAAAATAAGACACAGTAATAAAAAAGGTTTTTAACATCCCCCTTTTTTCGTAAATGAACATTTTTGTCGATATTAAAATTTGTATTTGTAAAGTACTTATGACGAACTGTTTTTCAAATTTTAACTCCATGATTATAGCAATCTGTCCCAGGAGAACAATGAGCATTTTTTCGGACAAAAGAAAGAAGCGACATGAGAGTATTATACCAGTGTACAATCCTTATTTCTAAGCTAATTAACTATAACTAACTAATCATCTAACATGAGTTTATGTACAAGTTTATACATGTAATGTTTATAAGATGCCTGACACTAATCAAACCTTCTAATGAGGTCTCCAAGTATAAATCTTTTCAGTCTGCGTACTTCACTTACATTGACTAAAAGCTTGTTGGACAGTATGTTGGGATGATTAACAAGCCTGGCACTATATTTCACCCTGTATGTTGTACTAACATCTTCGATCGAGGACATACAGACATCACGTGTTATTACCAAGTTTGGAACATAGTGCGGTGCATCGGATAGTGCTACTATACGTAGCACTTTATTTTGGAAACGTTGTAATATTGTTATGTTGGATTTAGCTATTGTATCCCAGAATTGAATGCTGTATGTCCAAATCGGCTTGAGTATAGTCTTGTATAATAGTAATTTGTTTTCCAATGAGAGTTGAGATTTTCTGCTGAGAAGCCAATATGTTTGCCTGAACTTAAGACCAAGTTGACTTCTTTTAGTAATGATGTGTTTATTCCATGACACATCGAGATATTTGACATTGTTGGTGTGTGTAAGTTGTTGTCCATGCAACTCTATAGATTGGCAAGTTAATCTGTTCAAAGTGAAGGTAATATGTGCAGATTTCGATTCGTTGACATTAATTCGTCATTTCTTTAGCCATGCTTGTATTTTGTTCGAGTGAATTTGAAGATTATTGGATGCGTGAATGGGATTTGTGTGGAAGGCTAATATTGCGGTGTCATCTGCAAATGTAGTACCTGTTGTTAATCTAGACGTAGGTAGAGCAGCCGTATAGACTAAATAAGAGTATTGCTCCCAGCACATTTCCTTGGGGCACACCAGATAGAATAGGATGTAGGCTGGTATATGCACAGCCTTGTTTCACCAGAAAATGCCTATTGCAAAGATAAGATCTCGGTATTAGAAAGTGTTGATAAAGGAGATGTTTCTTTATTTTATAACATAGACTTGATGAAATTCCTGGCTGACATCCAAGAAAACAGAAGAGTAGTATCTTTCATTTTCAATGTTATTGTTGATGACATTGATGATTCTGTTGACTTGTTCAATGGTGCCGTGCTTGTTCCTAAATCCAAACCGATGATTTGGAATGATGTTCAATTCTTCAAGTATGGGATTTAACTGTTTCAGACAGATCTTTTCAAATAATTTTGTGAGTATTGGAAGCGGACTAATTGGCCTATATGAGGTGACTTCTTCTAGTTTTTGGCTAGGTTTAGGAATCATGATTAATTGTGCTTCCTTCCACAGACTAGGAAAAAGATGGATCCGGGAAAGGATTGCACTGACGATCATTATCATCATGGGGTCATCAGTCCTAAGACTGGTTGGACGCTAACCTCCAGCTTCTCCTATCTTGTGCGAACCTACGCATTTCGCTAATTATGCTACAACCTACATCCCTTACTATATGCCAGCTGTAGTCTAATCTAGGCCTACCTCTGTCATTGTTCACTCCTGTTTCTGCCTCCGAAATATCGCGGACTATTCCCCCATGTCTCAGCAAATGGCCTACCATTCTATCTCTTCTCTTCTTTATGTTTTTCAACATACTTCTTTTCTCGCCGACTTTCTCTAGTACTTCTTCGTTTCTAACCCTATCAGTCCACGGTATTTTCATCATTCTTCGGTTACACCACATCTCAAAACTTCTAATTTCTTCCTACTTGTTTCCCCTACCGTCCAGGTTTCGCAACCGTATAGTGCCGTATAGTTTATTACCCCCGAGCATAAAAGTGCTTTCTTTTTGTTAAAAGCTACTCGACCCTGCGCTATTCTTTGTTTTATATCTTTATCGCTTCTTCCATCCCAATTTATTTTACTTCCTAAATAAGTGAAGTCTTTAACTTCCTCCAATCTTTGATTATTAATTTGTACTTTCGTTTTTGCTCTACTCTCGCGCCCTCTGCACACTAACACTTTAGTTTTGTTTTTATTCACCCTCATTCCGTATTCCTCTGTCAACACTGCCTCCATTTCGCTCAACGCTGATTCTAATTCCTCCTTACTAGACGCTAATACTACTATATCATCCGCGAATCTCAGCATTTTTAGTTTCTGTCCCTGTACTTTAATCCCGAAATCAATCTTTTACCACATTAATCGCTTCTTCGATGTACAGTTTAAAAATTAGTGGTGATAGCGTACATCCTTGTCTTACTCCTTTCCTAATACCTACTTCCCTTCTTTCCCCTTCTACTTCTATAACAGTTTACTCTTTGTATAGATTGTGTACTACTCTCCTATCTCTATACTTCATTCCCGCGCTCTTTAGTATGTCGAACATTTTTTCCCACCTTACATTATCAAAAGCTTTTTCTAAATCTACAAATCCTATATAAGCGTTCTTTTCCTTTTCTATTGTTTTCTCTAACATTACTCTTAGCGCCAGAATAGCTTCGCGAGTTCCCCTATTTCGCCTAAACCCGAATTGGTCTTCTCCTAGTATTTCCTCCGCTATATTTTTCATCCTCTTCTGCACTATTCTGGTTAAGATTTTTGACGCGTGGGAAGTTAGGCTAATCGTTCTAAAGTTCTCGCATGCATTGACGATATATGTAACAAATTTCAAATATTTTTCCGGTAGTTCCTGGAGAATTTTACCTGTAATTAGGTAGAATAACGAACTTGAGAAACTAATCTTGAAAACACTTTTCCACCCGCCAATTTTTCCGACAATAGCAGCAAACTCTCAGTCCCCCTCGAGCAGAGACTCATTTCTTTTTATTAAAGAACAACAACAACAAAAAATGAGTACCATACCAAACCATTTGTATGCCGCATAATTTATATAAAGATTTACTTTATTTATTACGCTGTTTGTTATACTTTCGTTTGTGGATATTTTAATCCTAAACTACTGTGTACGGTGAAAACACATTCATGAATGTCGTAAAAACGTAAGTTTGTGTGATTTATGCGGGTTTTATATCTTTAGCTTACGAGTTTAGACACAACGACGGGCATTTTTCCTTCCTTATACGGAAGCATGTTTAAGAATTTAGTGAAGTTTGAGAAATCCTCGAGGATGTTATCGAGGCTGACAGTGAATATTTACTGAAACTATTTGTCTAACGTCGAGATTTTATATAACATAACGATAGCGACTGAAAACTGCCCGGTGATGTAGCGGAACGTATCAATTTTACTTTCACTTAATGAACACATTATTGTTCATTACATTATTTTGACAATTATTTCATAATAATGAGTATAAAACATTCACAAAAACCCTCAAATATGTCGCGTTCTGCCCAATCGGAGTGATATGGAAAACGTCGGACAGGACCGGCTCTAGTAATTATTAAATATGTTTTCATGATCGCCATTCATCAATTTTGTCTACATTATCTTAAAAAATTATTCACTAATTCGTTTAAAATTACAGAGTATAGAATGAGTAATAAGTATAAACTCATTACATTACATTACATTATGTTATATGGGTTTGGGCTTTATCAGCCACTGATCGCATGGGTAGTCCCTTGGCGATCCCCTCTTATCTGGGTCATTATCCAATAATGCTATCCCATAAAAGGAGCAATTTAGGCACGTCCCCCGCCTTAAGCCTCGCCTCCTCTAGAATAACAGAGGTCCCTAATATAAGGTACCTCTTATCATCCAGTGCGGGGCAAGTGTAAAGAAGATGAATCGAGGTTTCCTCGTCTTCTTTACAGTATCTGCAGGCCGGGCTGTCAGCCAGCCTAAGCTTGTGCTTATATGCATTCAGACTACTATGGTGGCCCGTTATGATTCCCACCAGGGTTCTGACTTTGTGCCTGTTCAATTTAACGAATTCTTGGACCCATTTCTCAATCCCTGAGTATTCAATGAAGAGCTTGGTTATTCGACAACCCGCTATTCCTCTCCATCTTTTATTGTGCTGGTATCTTGCCCAGCGATTGATGCGACCTTTGATCGGATTCCGACTTATTCCCACTGCAAGTTCTGATCCATAGAGGTTTCCCTGGTCCCCAGTCTGGCAAGGTCATCTGCAATTAAATTTCCCTTAATGTCATCATGCCCAGGTATCTATAAGAGTTCCACCGGTCCCTTCCCTGTCAAGTGGTTCAATGCTTCATAGCAATTACAGACCAGCTTCAACTTTGTCGTTGCTGAATTCAGGGCTGCCAACGCCGCCCTGCTATCCGAGCAGATACCTTCTCCTGGGTCTAATTTTGGTCGGCCCCCAGAACACCGTATGTAATTGCAACTAGCTCTGCCTGAAGTGCGGTAGTATATTTGACCAGGGAGAAGATTTTATCTATCCCATCGCGTCGCCTATACACCCCCGCACTCGCTCTGTTCCCACTCTTGGCTATATCCGTGTACCAGATGTCACCATTAAGTGGTAATCCAGCTCGACCTTCCATCCAGTCGGTTTTACTGGTGAGGGTGATCTTATATTTCTTGTCAAACAGGAAGTGGACACCCGTACTGTCAGAGGGCATCCACAAGAGTCCCTCCTCAGCTAGTTCTCTTGCGAGTCTATTCAGGTCCCTTACCTTCCTATTCATGTTTCCCACACTGTGCATTGCCTTTACGGCTTCCGCTTTCAAGGTGACATCAAGTGGTGGTATCCCCGTCAGTATCCCCATCGCCTCGATCGGTGTTGATCTTGTCCGGTTATACTTCTTAGAATCAATCTTCTTAGCATTTTAAGTCGGTTGGCTTTCGACTTTAAACAGGCTCTCTCCCACCAGACCAGTGCCTGTATATGTCAGTCTGGGTTTGAGAATTGCCTCACACATCCATTTCATGGTCTCCGGTTTCAAGCTATTACCAATGGCCCTTCTCAGTTGCCAATGTGTTGCTGTGATCTTGGAACATATGTGACTTACAATTAGATGTTTTTCCCATGACAGTTTCCCGTCCAGGATTACTCCTAAGTATTTCACTTCGCTATTATAGCTTAGTTCTTGGCCACCAAGTTTCAGGGGACATGTTCTGTTCTACTTATATTTCTTGGTGAACACCATCACCTCAGTTTTAGAGAGATTGACCGAGAGTCCCCTATCTCTGCACCAATTCCTAACCTTGTTTAATGCTCTCTGTATTGAATCGACTCCAGGAAAGGGCCTTTCGTTATTATTACTAAGTCATCGGCATAGCCAATTACTTGATAATCCTTTAACCCTTCAAGCAGCTCAACCTTCAAGCGTTAATGCGACTATCTACTGACTGTCGTGATCTTGATTGCATTATAAACGCCGGCACTGGCAATGCCGGTGCGAATGAATGTTGTCCACGCTTCTTCATGTACATTCCAATCCAATAAATTTAATGTCATTACGTGAATGAAACATATTGTCCAGTATATTTACAGTAGAAGAAGTGAATCGTCCACGCAACTTAAGAGAGGACGAAGCAGTAAAAGCGGTAACTCTGGTTAACGAGGGACGCAGCCAGCATTTTGTGGCTAATTTGTTAGGAGTTAGGCAATCAACAATTAGTCGAACAGTTAAACGTTCCCATGAATTTGGAAGCAACCCCAAGACAAGGTCACAAGTAGTCTATATGTGCAAGAGATGCGCGATATATTATGCACGTCGGCGTCGCCTTAAAAACAGGCATTCTACCAGTTTAGAGCTAGATAGAGCTCTAGCAGCAGCTCGAAATATAGCAATTTCCGGACAACCGGTCAGAAGAAGGCTTAATGAAAGAGGATTAAACAGTAGAAGACGAGTTATTGAATCACTCTTCACCCGACAACATAGAATTATTAGACTGTGTTTTGTAAGATAATACGGAAATTGGGCCATTGATGACTGGAAGCGAGTTTTGTTTTCAGATGAAGTCTTCTTCACCAGATGGATGTCAACGAGCCTGGCCGAGGCCAGGAGAGAGGTTTGCTGTCAATATCTCTTCGAGGATCCCATTTTTTGGTGGATCAATAATGTGGGGAGAAATTTGTTTTGATGGTCGCACGGATTTGGTTCTTATACGAGGGAGATTCATGAATACATATTCTATGTAGAAAACATCGTAGAAGAACATGTGATGCAATTTTCCCCGTTTGTCGGGGCAAATAGCAAAGTCATGCATATCTAATGGGAGAATATTCCTCAGGCAAACATTCATTAGTTGATTGGCATGTCCAGATGAATGGAAACAGTGTTAAGAGCTAGAGGAGGATGTACGTGCTACTGAATTAAAATTATTACGATTAACGTGCGATCTTTGAGATGCAGAATGTTTAAGAATAAAAAGAATAAGTTTTTATTATTTAAACCATTTTGGTAAATATCTCTGGAGTAGATTATAATATGTGGCGATGTAAAATATTTCGTCTATCACTAATATGTCCCTATTACAAAGGTTTTCGAGAATCATCAGTGGCGTTGCACTGGAGGGTAGTGGCTATCTCTTGGCTAGAACTTTTATGCCACTGGTCCTAGCCTAGCTAACTCTTTTTAAATGTTATGAAAGGGTAAATTATTTTCCGCTACATTTTAGTATATTATTCTCTGATGATGGTCTAATGAACATAAACGCAGCGAAAAATTGGTATTAAAATATTTTATTAAATGATGCTGAACATAATATTTTTTTTATAACTGATTTTAAATATGCCTTTTGAAATGACTTAAAAATAAATGCAATTCATAACGGTACTTTTATACATGTCAATGTTCTCCAATAACTCTGTTCACCTATCTCTAACGACGTCGATGCGTCATAAATAATATATTTCTGATATAGAAAGAAATCAATGACCTAGAGGGGTTTTGCACACAGAGAATGAAATATTTCGCTCAACTTTGATATTCTCAGAAAGGGTAGCTGTTAAATTTTTATTCAACGTGCTACGTGGTAAAAACATGAGTCGTCTGGCGTCCTACCTAATATTAAATACAGTATGAGTCTGTTCCGATGGAATATTTTCAAAATTGTAATAAATTATAGCTGCTTTTTGACAGAATTCTCTAATATATGCTACAACTCTTTCATAATTCTGGTGGTTATTGAAGGTATACAATTGTGATAAAGTTACATATTCAGTATTTTGTTAAATTATTTGTTGAAAAACGCTTAAATATGTCAACTTCTTTTAAGACATTGACTGACGTAAAAGAAATAAATAGTGAAAATCAGGACATTAGGAGTTTCTTTCAACGAAAGGATCAAATATATAACAATTTGTTATTATTTACAACAAACAATTGAGTAATAAAACGTCATATACACTGGGAACAAAAATTAAGGGATGTAAAAAATCCAAAACTTTTAGGTGATTTTCAAGGGACTGTAACTTGGAAAAAAATTGTCACAGGGCAATTTTAAAAAAGTACATTGAAGCTCTAAGTTTCTAGTTCTCAGATATTGACCTAAAAATTATTTACAGTCAGCAGTTTTTGAGTAATCCTAAGAAAATCATCGGAAAATAAGAGATCAAAATTTTTGCTTGCGTTTTAAAAGGTCCACAGGCTTCAATAAATTGTTTTCAGTGATTTCATTATGAAAAAACGTTTAGAAAATTTTATCCTCTTTAATTTGAGTTGTCTAAAAATCTTGTACAATATTTTGCTGAGTTATCGCTGTTCGAAGCAAAAAAAAGTCCATTGAAGTAACGTTTTAAAAACGGCAAGGTGTCCTTTACAAGTCGTAGTTATTGGTTTTTATAAAAGAATTTTTTTCGGTGCGAGAATGTACCACCAAACAATTCCAAAGAAACCCTGAAAATTTAAAAGCACTGCCATCTTTTTTCCATTGTGTTCGGAATGATTGAATTTGTCATTTTATTTATTTTTTGAAGTTTAAAATTTTATTTTTAGCAATAATCCTTTTTTTTAATCAAAAAATGTTAATTATTGTAAGAAAAAAAAAATAAAATCAAAACTGACTTTCTTGCTTTGAACGACGACAGCTCAGCGAAAAATAATCGTATAAGGTTTTCACACCGCTCAAATTAAAAACGATAAAAATATCTAAAAAAGCCTCTAAAATATCTAAAATGAAATTACTGAAAACAATTCATTGAGGTCCGTGGACCTTTTGAAAGGCAAGCAAAAATTTGGAAAATTTTTTGAGATGGTTTTCTTATGATTATTCAAAAATTGCTGATGGTAAAACTATTTAAACAGTTCTCGAAACTAAAAATAATAAGCTTCAATTTTCTATTTTCAAAATTTCTCTGCGGCTATTTTTCTCAAAATTACAGCCCTCTGAAAATCATCTAAAAATTTATGATTTTTTGACGTCCCTTAATTTTTGTGCCTAGTGTATTATTACGTGGAAAAGATGGCAGGTAATGAATTTATTGCACATTCAGTATGATGTATGAAAATAACTAAACCAATAACTGTGACAACATTTCGATAATTCGACAATTTTGTATTCCGCTACCGATGATTTAAAAAGACGTTTACGACTGCGAGGAGACCTCCGAAAAAACAAATAAAAACCCCGACGACGGCGGTGGTCTGTTTGATTTGCTCTTGACTGGGGCCCAACTAAATTAAGGGCTCGTCCTTATTAGTCGCCTGTAGAAGACAGGATCTATTGAATCGTGGATCCCACTCCACGAGGGCTTTTGTTCCTTGGCACGAATTCGAGTTTTAACTTTATAACACGCTTTACGGTATTGCTTTACGGCCAAAAACATCTGAGGAACTTTGCGAAGCCCCCTTAACAAATTAATTTTGTAGCGATTACGTTATTCTTTTTGCTCCGTTCTAGGCGAGGGTCGAATTTGCGTATACAAGGTGAGGTAGAGGTTAGACAAATAAAAGAGAACTTTCATTGATTTTTGTTTATTTTTTGACCCAAAATATATACAGGCATGTCGGAGATATTCTAAGAAATCGTTTGAATCATATTTTTAATTACATCTGTTAAACTGCACAATGTAAATTGAATTATATTAAAATAAAAAAAATTCATGATTAATTAAAAATATTTTTCTGCTTCACGTTGCTTACTACCTAAATATCTATTACACAAATTTAACCACTATCTACCCTTTTTTTTCAATAACATACGAGTTATGTATATATTTGGTTCAAATAAGGAGTCTTTAAATAAGGACGCTCGATTTTTAAACGTAATTGTGTGTGAGATATAGATTTAAAAGTTGTGTGTGCGATATCCACTCAATTTTTCTTTATTTCAAAGAATAATTGATGGCATTAAGTATGGAATATAACGCCGTTTAAATGTCTGCCGTGGCTTTACTTGGTGACACGTATTCGGGAGGTCTAATTTTCGATGACTTTGTGGCATAAATCTAGCTGAACTTGCTGTATGGCGTTCGTTACGTTGACTTTAAGGGCATCTATTGTTTACGGTTTATTCGCATATACCTGCGAATTAAGATCGCCCCAAAGAAAGAACTTTAAAGGCGTTAAATCGCACGATCTCCGTGGCCATTTCACGTCAACGCTGCGCAAGACGTGAACCCTCAAGTCGCTCGTGTCCATCGTGGTATGTGCTATGTGGCACGTAGCGCTCTCCTGTTGGAACCACATGTCGTCATTTAGGCCACAAGAAGTTGCTTATCATCGATCTGTAGCGCTCGCCGTTGACGGTTATGGCAATGCCAGTTTCGTATTGGAAGAAGCACGGACCGATAATTCCATCAGACCAAAGTCCGCACCGAACAGTGACTTTCTCGGGATGCATTTGGTGCTCATGGTGTATCTCGTGTGGACTGGTATCGTCCCAAATCCGATAATATTGTTTGTTCACATATCCATTCATCAAGAAATGGGCCTCGTCGCTTAAGATGATTTTTTGTCAAAATTTGGGACAATTTACAACTGCTCCAGATCCCAAATAGCGAACACACGGTGTTGTCTATGGTCATTTACCTTAAGTTTGAGGATCAGTTAGATTTCATATGGGTGCAGACCCAAGTTTCGACGCAAAATTGGCCAAGTTGAAGTCGCAGAAAAGCCAAGTTCTTGTGAACGACGAGAAATAGACTGCCTCAGGTTTTCCCGTACACTCTCACGCACAGCAGCGATGCGTTTCGGTGATATACGGGCGTTGGCTGATTATTTATCAAACCGGTTGACTCGAATTTAGTCACCAAATGTCGAATAGTCGACTCGGTGGGACGATTGTGGCGAGGATAAAAGTCATGTAATGCGCGGACGTAAACGTTTTTCGAGCGGAGCACTGATTTTGCAAATAAAATTTGATGATTTTCTCATGTTGTTAAACGCTATAACCTTCAATGGCGATTTGCCATTGACTGCTGAACAATTCACAACAAATTTGACAGATGTTATTTTAACATGGCCGCTATAACCTAACAAATTTTGAGCGTGTCTATCGAAAGATCCTTTACTAAAACAATTAGAGATATTAATGTTCTTCACGACAATAGTTTGACAGTTATTTTGCACAAGATATCTAAATTGATAACTCTTCATATAAATTTAAGGTCAGGTGAAAATGTTTGGTATTAACGCAGCTTTTAATTTAGGCGTTAATTTCAGACACTTAAATTAGTAGATAAAACGGGCGAGACTTTTCCTGGAAGAACTTACATTTCCCGCGCGTTAAATTAACATACTACAGATGCAAGGGACTGCAGAAAGCAGCGAAAAAGTTTCGGATATTGCGCACCGCGACGGCAGGTGACGGCGGCCACCTTGATTGCCATGCCGACAACGAACGACCGGTTCATCAGCGGCACTTGTGATGGCCGGCACGACCCTATCCTCCGATAAACTTTCGGACAGTTTTTTGCTTTTTTTTTTCTCCCGTCGCAGAATCTGATCGGGATTAAAATGGCGGATAAAAATGGGTCCCCGGTCGACGCCGGAAATAGAACCGCTCTATATGCGGACCGCGTGGTTAATTATCACTTTTTGGAGGCTATATTATTTTATTAGTTTCCGTTAGTGGGAAGAAATTGTTTTATATTCGGCCTGTGTATGCGTGTAAGTGTGGTTTTATACGAAAAAAATCACTGAAGGTCGCAATGAATGAAAAGAGTTACAGTAAAGGTTTAATTAAAGTCGTAGATCTACGCTTTGGAACATTCTCAGGGGGTTACTACCACATGAGCCTGTTTAAAGAGATGATCATGTAAGAAGTTATTGCCACTCTGCAGTAATATGCATTAAAAGTTTCTTTATGCAACAGATCAATTATTTACTTTTAGCTCACATGCAGTCTCAGTCTTATATCGCGTTAGTTAGCTCGTGCGCAGTCTGAAACAATTTTTAATGAGTCTGTAATTATTTTATTGTATCGAGATGTTCAGTTAAATCTTGGTGTGCGATTTAATAGTAAATTTCAATTGGAGAACAATTTTGGCCAACAATCTCTCTGTTACTCTAGATGCACTAGGTACTCTAGGTACTGCACTAGGGCAATATCTTACGTTCGATATATTCCGCCTCTAATTTGTGTGGACTACCTCTAACCTTACTAGTGTCTCCTCTGCCCGCGGATGTTTTTACCCCATCCTGTAGTAATTTGAAGGAATAGTATGTTTCACATTTTTACCAATTGTTTGTAAATATTGGATCCGCTTTTACTGAGTAGCACAGCAAGTTTTACATAGTTGTGTCGATCATATTCACTGAATAATTGAATATCGAAATAATACATGGTTTAGTACTGTAATTAAATATCACCACTATGCATGTGTATGCCCATTACAGTGTGTAAAATATACTACAAGGTATATTTAATGTTTCAGTATCTCTCTTCCTCTAGGTCCAACCCCTGTTGTTATGTAATGATGGCAACCAATTGCAATGTACGTGCAGGCAAGTGAATATGTGTCTTTAAATTTTGATTTTGCTTTTGAAATCAGAAAAAATATAGAAAGAGATTGATAATTTACGAAATAAAATATTGTCCAACACCATAACTTTTAGTAAATTACGTCAACTGGCCTTTAATATTACTGCGATAAATGAAATTTTTGAAGTGATAACTTCTTATGGGAGGGTAAACCGCTTCGTTACGTAACGCGTTACAGCGCCAGTCTGTCTGGCTTCCCTTTCTCTCACGCATAGGGCAGCGGTAGGCAGGCTCCTCCTCTCTCACTCTAACCCACATTCGAACAGTATTTCGGACAGACGCTTCCCCCTCTCTTGCACGATCTCGAGCTCTATCTCCTCCTCTCTGCGTGCTTTCGCTGTCTACATCTACGTGCATGTGAATGTGTGCGTCGCTGCTGCTGCGGGGCCGCCTCTATGATTTAGTAATTAGTAAATTTAGTAATTTTACAGCATATCATAGTAAAAAAATAATTATACACGTTCTGATAAACATAATTAAAAAAAATATTATAAAATTCCGTTAATTTTAACCGGAGATGTTAATTTTGCTGCTGATCGAGCTAAAAATTTAGTATCGTTCCTACAATCAAAATTACAATTAAAAATGATTAATAAGCGAGAAGAAGCTACAACAAGTCATGGATGCAGTCTTTGCAAGATTTTTAGATGACATACAATGTAAAAATTTCGTTGTTTATTATAGCTACCATAAGCCAATTGTTACTTTTATAGGATTAAATAATGATACTAATAATGTACATACACAAAATTCTAATGTACATATTCAAGAATTGTAACTAAGAATAAAATATATTTTATAATCAATAAAAGATTTAATTAATAAATAACCTTTCCTTACATTATCATATTAATATACATAAAATTTAAGTAATAACCTAAGCTTTTCTCAAGTTAAACAATTTCAATATCAAATAGTTCAACTTAGATTAGTTTAAGTTATCACTTCTGTCGGGCGTCCCGTGACGCACACGTTTTTTTATATGAGAAATATTACAGTGAAAATACAAATATATCGATAATATTTGACACTAACTTAGTTTTCCACAAAACACTATACACTACACTTATTCTTGATTATCCAAGGATCCATGATATATATTTGGTTATACAAAATATATTTCTGCATGAAGGACGATCATTCATTTATTAATCCTGATCTTAAATACTGCTTGCAGTTTTCTTATTACATTTATGTAGTTTTACAATCTGTCAGTACAGGAAAAGACGATAAGTAATTTTTTGGATATTGACTTAATCAAGTGATTTATGTGAAGAAAGGTCTGAATATTTAAGTCCATTCAGCTGTTTCACGGTATCATTATCATCTAACACTGTAACTGCAAACTTATTGGGATGCACTTTAATTGGGCCACTATATTTCTTATTGTGTATTTGTATCTCTTCTTTCACTGATATCTTTAGATCTATATGTATCATTTCATTCTACATACATCATGCAGCGTAACAGATGTTGTGAAGCACTTTTGGAAGTACTGAGTAATATCGATATTAGATTTGCTGGCTGGCTGCTGGTTTAAAGTTTATACCAATCAGCCTAAGCATTTTACTAAATATTTAAATTTAGCAAATATATGTTTTTGCTAGGTCATTCTATGATATATAGAAGATATATAGATATGAAGCTATTTTGCACTTTCTTGTTGTGGTATCTGTTGGTTATTTATTGTTACTGGCGGACAATTATCCCTGGCCAAAGTGAACGTAACATGGACTGACTGCATCTCGTTTACTTTGATTTTCCATTCATTAACTCTCTATCAAATCTAGGTTGTATTGTAGATATCGTGATACAATTATAGGAACTAGGTGGGTAACTATTACGGCAGCATCGTCAGCAAAAGTAGCTGTGGTCAGTATTGCAGTTGGAAGATCAGCTGTATACAAAAGGTACAGAACGGGCCCAAGTACACTGCTCTGTGGCACCCCTGCGTTTATAGAGAATAATGATGTTCCTTCATCTTTTTGTTTGACTATGAAATACCTGGATGTCAAATATGATTCTAAAATTTCATAATAGTAGCAGGGCAGATTACATTTTATTTCATAGAATACACCTTTATATCATATCTTGCCGAAGGCTTCACTTGCATCCAGGAATAGTTTGTGTTTGTTCTACAGTTCTGTGATGTGGTCTAAATCCAAATTGATGTTCTGGAATTAAATCTCTACTAGTATTCTCTGCAATTCGTACATTAAAAGCTTTTCAAAAAACTTCGATAATATAGATAATAAACTGATTGACGCCACCTCCTTTGGTGGTGTTCCTGGTTTAGCAAATTTTAATTGATTTGGGAAGTATCTTAACCTAAGAATGTTGTTAAAAAGTATAGTAATAAAATAGTAGGAATTTTCTGGTAGCTGTTTTAGCTTTTTCCTATAGTGAGGTGAAAGCCTGCTGTTTTGTTCGGATTTAAATCATGAACAATGACTCGATTCACTTATTTGACTGTAATTTATTTAATTTCAAAATACATTTCGAAAGAAGCTTCTATTTTAATTTGTTTTGTTTCTGTTCTCTTGTTGGTATATCATGCGGAGTCAATATTTTGGCTAGGCTTGAAGTTAATATTATTTTTATACGATTACACAAAACGTCATGTCCAAAAAATTTAAAAACCTTATCAAAATTGTATGTATGAGGCGATGATTCATTATATCATTATTGTATATATATATATATATATATATATATATATATATATATATATATATATATATATAATATATATACTCTTACAAACTGAGCACATATGTATAACATCAAACGACAAGTATTGTATATAATCAAATTAGGATTATATCCACCTGTAAAGTGGCTATAATCAAATTAAAAATAATGTTCAGTTAGAGGTTATAAAAGGTGGTCCAACCATAATGCACGATGTTAATTATGAGTCACACCTTAACGTCAAGTTTTTTGCCCAACTTAATTTGACATTTCTTTGTTTCAGTGTTTGACAAATTCAACCATGGAGAGGTACACAATTGAGCAGCGCGTTAAGATTGTTGAAACCTTTTACGAAAATGGGCGTTCAAATCAAAATGCATTTCGTGCACTTCGTGACTTTTTTGGTCAGCATAATCGACCAAATGTGTCCACAATCGGGAGAATTGTGCGCAAATTTCAGCAAACCGGGTCTGTAGGAAATGTGAAAACACCTGTGCATGCTCGCCCAGTTCGTTCTGCGGAAGACATTGCTGTTGTTCGCGATAGTGTAACAGAAGAGCCATCAACCTCGACTCGTCGTCGTGCCCAACAATTGAACATCTCACAAACATCACTGATGCGAATTTTGAATAAAGATTTGAATTTACAGAAGTGAATGGTGACTTTACAAAGAAAATCATCTTCAGCGACACTTTCACCTCAGTGGATTCGTTAACAAGCAGAATTGCCGCATTTGGGCAAATGCGAATCCACGAGTGATTATTGGAAAGCCGATGCATCCACAAAGAGTGACTGTTTGTGTGGTTTATGGGCTGGCGGCGTCATCGGGCCGTACTTCTTCGAAAATGAGGTCGGCCAAGCAGTTACCGTGAATGGTATTCGCTATCGCGAGACGTCCGTTATCCGATGATAACGGACTTCTTGTGGCCAGAAATTGAGGATATGGACCTGGACGATATGTGGTTCCAACAGGATGGTGCCACTTGCCACACAGCCAACGAAACAATGGCACTTTTGAGCGAGAAATTCAATGGCCGTGTTATCTCACGTCGTGGCGATGTTAACTGGCCGCCACGATCATGTGATTTCACACCGTTGGACTTCTTTCTTTGGGGATACTTAAAAGAAAAAGTGTACGTCAATAAGCCAAGAACAATTCAAGAGCTAAAGGATGAGATAATTCGGCACATTAACGACATTGAACCTCAATTATGTCTCAGAGTCTTTGAAAATATGGACCATCGGATAGAGGTATGCCACCGAAGCAGTGGCGAGCATTTGGCCGATATTTTGTTTCACACATAATTGTCATAGATCCTTCTATCATAATAAAAAATATTAAGATAATTCTCTGAAAACTTTTTGTTTTATTTACAATTAACATCGTGCGTTTTGGTTGGACCACCTTTTATAAATTTATTGGCATACACAACTGGAACTCTATCTGGATCAGTTGTCAAATTTGCCTTTACTTTTCTATACTTTTTCAAAATACGTCATCCTCAGTGATACTTAATGGATAGAATTTTGTTGAAATACTGCCAGTAGACGTATAAGACGATTTAGATGAGATGATTTAAAATGGCCAAGAAACTTTGCTTGTCAACCAGGTCTCAGTTAAGCTAATAACGTCAAACTCGTTTGTATTAACAGATGAATAAAATTCGTTCACCTTGGTCCTTAATCCACGCACAGTTTGGTAATAACATGAGAATTCTGTTATTGCTGTTTTTGGATTGTTTAGCTCTTTTAGTTTAAAGCGCTAATTTTTGGAACACCACGTATGTGTTTGATTTTTAAGTTGGTTTCACCAATTGCACGTTCGTTAAGTTGCCTCTTGATGAGTCTAATTGTCCGGTAAAGATCGATGTGTCTGGAAGTGCGGTCCCATGCGATACTGATGTTTTCATAGTTCCTTGATTTCTTGCCTTATGGATAATGTCATGAACAATAGACTCATCACTAACTGTAATTTTAAGTGGAAATAGAGCCTCTTTAGTCGGACTAGACATTATTATGCAGATTGCCTTGATATTTCCATATTCGGAAATAGACAATGAATTAAATATGTCAGTTACTAGTTGTTTTTCATTTTGTGTTCATGTTTGGCTTTCTGAGTTAAGTTCCCTACTGATTCCAAAGATAATGACGTTGCGTTTTCTTTTTTCTCGCTCATGCATTTCCTGCACAATTTCATCAAACTGGTCGTTTTCTGCTCCAACCGGTAACATTTTTGTTATTTGTTATTCTAGGTCATTTAGCTTGGATTTTAATTGGCTATTTTATACACAGGCTCTTATTTTCCTCCTCTACGTTGTTTATTTTATTTTTTAAAGCATCTAGTTATTTATTGACTTTGTCGAACTCATCCCGTAGATTTTTTACTACAGTAGTCGATATTTGTAAAGCAAAGGTCTTCATAAAGTCCTTGTCGATAAGACAGTCCTTGATTATTTCTTGCGATATTTTACATAAACATAAAAACTAATTGAAATATTTATAGGTAAGTAAACCAAATCACTTGTGTTTCTTACGCTAGCTCAAAACATATGTCATAAATACTAAAAAAAATACTCCATTTAATTTACTCTTATGTTTACAAAACTTTTTATGATTTCTATTAACTTTCTAGTTAAAAAACTTTTTAATGCAATGTTTGTTTGTTTTCCCATTACATATATTAAATATAAATAAATTATTTAACACTATGCAACTTACAATTTGATTGTATAGTCGAAATACATAATTAGGGAAGAGAATTCGGAATGGACATTCGCTTAAAATGCTCTTTAACAACACTAACTTGTGCCCTATTACTTTTTCTTCGGAGAGAAACGAGTTCCTGACAGTTTTAGCAGGCAACAAAATTAAATATGCACCCACGGCCCCCGCTCTCTCTCCGCCACTGGCGAAGCGTAGGTACATAGAATTTCTTACGGCCCGTTGGGCGCGTACATTCTAAATGAACCTCTTTCAATCATTCGGACCGAAGCAATAAAGAAAACTAGCCTGAAGTACAATTGGATTAACTCCGCACACAATGTCTTTTACTCTATTACAGGGAATTTGTTGTATGATTGGTAAAGCTTTGGCCAGAAACAGGGATAAGATAGAGAATTCCTGATGGAATTATAGAGCGGGTATTTTATATAAAGTGAAAAATAAAATTTTATTCTCGCCGTCGACAATAATATCGACCATGATGCCGGGGCAGTCGACAGTCAAATGCTTTCAAGGCTACATTGGCTGGTACCAAAGTTTTAAATTCCTATTTAAATAAATTACACAGGCCAACAAAGATTTTGTGATCGGACTTTTTTTTTGATTTTTTGGCTTAGGTACATACCATGAACTACAGAAACACTGTTTTTTTTGTTTCCATCAGGCACCAGTATTTATAAATGTACATCATAGAATAATTTGTAGTTTTCAAAAACCGAGGTTCTATAAAATAAAATTTTGCCTCAATCTTCGCGGCGCCCCTGTGTTTAATCGGTTTGAAACGTATACGCAAGTGTGGGGGATTTACCGAAACAGGTTTTATACTATTCGGGTATTTACATAGTCGCTGTAGTACGTTTTTAATATGTGTACGTTTACTCGTGACATCGCGTCGTGTGTTCTTATTTTGTTTTAAAAATGCTTAGAAGATGTAAAAATACACCAAATATACTTTGTTATAAACTTAACACCTGGTTCAAAAAACGTTATTTATGCAAATTTGGTTGATCCGAAAAAAATCTTTTGCCATTATTTCATATTAAGTTAGAAGTAATGAAGCAATATATAAAAGCTGTAGATAAAAATGGGTATTATTTTAAGTACTTATGTGGTAAATCTCCAGCTCTTTCTGAAGCAAAACTAAAGGAAGGCATTTTCGTAGGACAACAAACAAGAAAATTAATGCAAGACCAATAGTTTGAAGAAGCAATGACAGAAATTGAAAAGGAATCTTGAATATGCTTTAGGAATGTAACAGAAGTTTTTTAGAAAAATATAAATACTCGTAGTATGACGACATTGTCAACAAAATGCTAGATAAGTTTAAGCAACTTGCTTGTAATTTGAGCATAAAAATTAATTTCCTGCATGCTCATCTGGACTACTTTCCAGAAAATATTAGTGCTGTTAGTGAGAAGCAAGGTGAAAGGTTCCATCAAGACATAACAGAGATGAAAAGGAGGTACTAGGGTCGATGGGATGTGCCGATGATGTCAGATTACTGCTGGATGCTGAAAAGAGAACATCCAACGAATTACTACACAAGAAAAACTACAAAAAGAAGCTTTTGTTGAAAAAGGGAGAGATTTTAGAGACTCAAAACTATTTGTGTTATCTTTTTTAATGTTTATTAAATATAATGTTTATTAAAATGTGATTTTTCCTTTAGTTTTTAATTTATCCTGATTATTCAGTTGATCACAAACCTTACGTGAGGGGCAAAAACGGAAGGTAGATATGAAATCAGAGTAAATAACTCACTTATAATCACTTATCAAACCAAAAACAACTTTCAAAATGTAAAAATTTGAAGGCCTCTGTTACTTTCAACAACGCCATACAAAACGTTATCATCATTGCCTTGTCGAAAAATAAAATATTATCACGTCTTACTACCGACCCTCGCCGCCACTGCACCCACGTCTGTGCACAAAAGTAAATATATCACTGTTATGCTAATGCGTAGTCCCAGTGAGACGCTTCCAAGGGCTCCGACGTTGCAGGGCGGGGGGCGGTCGAGGGGGTAGGGGGAGCGAGCGCTAAGTAAGAATAGAGTGCGGTGGCTGTTGTTGCCATGGAGCACCTTCAGACAATCTGCATAATGCGCGCTGTGCCTGCTCTAATTGCCCGCACTAATGAAGTTTGTGTGTGAGACACCGATTGAAATGAATTGGTCATAATTTACTGAATATGAGATAATAGCGCGCCTCGACGGACTGATTGGCGTTTAACATCCAGGGCGCCATTGAATTTGAGTACGCTTGTTGTCGCGGTTGTGTATACTTCCAGTGTAAGGAACGTACAATATTGTCTTATGTAATGTGTTTCACTTGGAACTGTAAGATTTGAATTGCGCGCCATTTGTGATCTGTCAATAATAGGGCGTCAATACTTAACGACTATCATCTACAAAATATACGACGACAACATGCCTGGATGCCGTATTTCGAACTATTGGGACCAGGGGCTGGCACTGTCTATATGTTACGTAGTGAGAGCTTGCAATTACGTGTACAACGGCCGCCAGGGGTGCTAGTGCTCTTGCAGTGTCGTTTCCCCCTTTCTCTTACGTCCCTCACCTACAGTAACAGTAAACATAACCTCGCGTACATGTAAACAAACGCGTAATCCCAAGTTTTGGAGTAATCCCAAAAATGGAGGATCCACCGAAAGTAAAAAAGGAAATGCGGCGTGTGATACGACGTTGCATAGTGCCGGCATGCAATTACGAAAAGAACAAACTTGCTCGATTGTGCAAATCTTAATTCTAACTTCACTTAAAGGGACAATGAAGCTTTCTGTTTATAATCATTTCACAATACACTGGAACACATAATTTACATTAAAATACCTACCATGTTAAATTGTTATCTACAATTATTGTACACAAGTGTATTCAAAGTTTGCGATATTGTGGCGTGTTCTGTTTTCGGTAAAGTGCAGTGAAATAGATATCTTCATTTTCCCTTCAACGATACTTTGATTACTTCCAATACTTACAATATTATAATTTGTAGTATATACTACAAACTTATATTATTTGCCCCTGTGAATTAATGTTTTGAAATGATTTCTCTTATTTGTAACAGAAATGTTCATAGGATAAGTTTCAGCACTTTTTAGACAGATATATAATCTGTCTAAAACGTATATACGTATATATATATATATATATATATATATATATATATATATATATATATATATATATATATATATATATATATATATATACGTGTAAATAAAAAATTATTGCAGGAACACACGAAATAATATTTTTCATAATTGCAAATTAACCTAATTCAATTTCACCTATACGGTAAACAGTAATAATCACTACGTAATACATTGTGACTCAGATGATTCTCCTATAAATTCATTTTGTTATTAATTTTACATCAGCCGTTACGTATATATTAAAATTTATGTTCAAATTTACCGGAAATTTCGCACTGCAAGACAACTAGCGCCCCCTGTACAGTTTACCAGTGAACTATCGCAGCAACAGGGGGCTGATTGGCATTATAAGGTGTAATTTGTGAATAAAACTAATCATATTTAATAAAGTGAGGTTTCCATTCTCCATTCCTTCAAAATGTGCCCAAATCGTGCACCCCTGTGGATGTATTTCTTTTTCAGGAACAGCATGTGGATTTTCAGCACTTCAAATTCGACAATTTTGTTTGCTGACGTATTCGTCAAGATGACAATGTACTTCATGGCTGAACAAACATTTCGCTCAGTGTAGGTATCTTTTATTGCGTTTGAAATATTTATTTTGCTTCTATTTGACTCATTTAATAGACAACCGAGTTTCGATGCACGACTATGACCTGTTTATCCATTTTCCCAGTTTATTTGGCAAATCCCGGCTGTGAGAGATTCCTGGCGGAGGACGCGACACGGAAACAGTCCGTTCCTGCGTGCCACTTTCCGACATCAAGATAAATCACATTTCCGCAAAAAAAGCAAGAAACTTTTGTTAACAAAGCCGCGTAATAAATAAAATCTCCAGCGACGAGCGCCAACACGGGTTCCTCTCCTTGTTTTCGCTCTTAATCCGATATTCCGCAAGAATCTGGAAAGAAAATCGAGCAGCGTAACAGATTTGCATATACGTATACACGACGGAACAGAATTTCATTGTGTGCGGAAAATAAGCATTAGTAATTCATGGAAATCGCGACCGGGAACGGCATGGCATAAAGCCGGGTTTATGATACCGGGCTCTCATATTAGGCGGCGATGGCGGCGCTGCACCTCCTTCATCAGGAAAACGATGAGCCCTGATAAGCCCTATAAGCTTGTATTATGAGTGTTATATATTTCATAAACTTATATTGAAAAATTTAGTACGGTCCTGGATGTACTAAGTCGACTACCAAGCATGAGATATGAGAAAAAGTGACTGAACATTGTTCTTTATGAAATAGGTAAAAAACAAGTGAATTATAAAAATACACTAAGCACAAAAATTAAGGGATATAAAAAAACTTTTAGGCGATTTTAAAAGGGCTGTAATTTGGATAAAAATAATCGTAGAGCAATTGCAATCAGCAGTTTTTGAGTATTAATAAGAAAACCATCGGAAAAACAGATTCCAAATTTTTGCTTGCCAATCAATAGATCCACGGACTTCGATTAATATTTTAGTGGTTTCATTATAATATAATATAATCTATACCTCTCCTACCGTTAAGTCTAGAGGCTAAATATACCTTTCTTTAAACAATTAATCTAAATACTACAATTACAGTTACTTAACTAAATACCCTATTCCGTGTTAAACAACTTAAAAGAACTTCTACAATTTCATCCCACCCTATCTTACTCTGTCCCTATATCTAAACTCCACTCTGTTTGTGGTATTATTTGTCACTTCACTACCCCTTCCCTTACGCACTCTTCTTTTCTCCTCTTTCTCATCCCAAACCTATCAAGTATGATGAACACCTGACTTCCCTTTACTCACATTTGCTTCCCCACTTTCACGGTTTTCTTCACTATTTTATCATTAATCTCCATCTAACCCTGTTCCTTGCTGTAATTTCATTCCCTATTTGTCCAACTCTTTCACCCATAGATCCACATTAAATTGTAACTTTGTTTCAGTGTCTGCCACTATTACAATATCGTCTGCAAACAAACATTCACTCACTTCTACTGGCTTAATTTTATAGTATCCTACCGTCACCTTCTTACTTTCTCTGCTTACTTTTGTTATTATTTCATTCATGAAAATGATAAAGAGCAGTAGGCTAAGATTTCCCCCCTGTCTCACTCCTTGTGTGGTTCTGAATTTTTTGGTTTCCATATTGTCCTTCCTTACTATATTTTCCGTTTTACTGTATAATGATTTTACAGCTTCTATTAATTCTTCTGCTGTACCATTTTTCTCTAATCTGTCCCATATTTTCTCTCTCACCACCTTATCGAATGCTTTTTCCAGGTCCACATAACATATATATATATATATATATATATATATATATATATATATATATATATATATATATATATATATATATATATATATATATATATATATATATATATATATATATATATATATATATATATATATATATATATATTTCTTTGTTATACGGAAGCATTTTCTCTATTATATTTCTTAATGTAAATATATGGTCTTGTGTGCAGTAACCGGACCTGAAACCACTTTGTGCTCCATGCAAATTTCCATCTACTTCCCTCATTAATGTTTCTTCCAAGATCATCTCATATACCTTGCATGTTGTGCACAGTAGCGATACCCCACGATAATTTGCACAGTCTTTCTGGTTCCCTTTTTTGAAAATAGGTACTATTATTGCAATTCTCCACGCTTTAGGTACTGTATGTGTTACCCATGCTCTATTTAATTATTTTTGTAATAACACCATTCCTTCTTCACCCATTCCCTTGAATAGTTCTGCTTTTAATCCATCTACTCCTGGAGCTTTTCCATTCTTCAACTTTCCTATTGCCTTCTTAACTTCTTCTATGCTAATGCCATCACTTATTTCATTCTCTTGTCTACTCTCTCTCTCTTCCAATTTCCTCTTCCTTTTGTGTTCTTTCTTCTGCATGCTCCACTGTTATCTCTTCCCCCTCTAACATCTCCTGGAAATATTCCTTCCATCTTTCCATAATTTTATCATCTTCCATTACTATTCTTGATTTCACTATACATTTTTTTTAAATAATTTTATCTTCTTTAATTTGAGTGGTCTAAACCCTTGTGCGATGATTTACCGCTGTTCAGAGGAAAAAAGTCAGTTTTGACTTTGGTAATTAATTACTTGGGAAATAATGATCGTACAGAATTCTTTTTCTTACAATAATTAACATTTCTTGATAAGGAAATATGTATTATCGCTAAAAAATATTTTAAACGTCAAAAAATTAATAAAAAAATGAAAAATTCATCCTTAACTTAATTTTTAGCAGAAACAGCAAATTCAATCACTCTGAACAAAATAATACAAAAAAAATCGCTGCGTTTTAAACTTTTCAGAACTCCTTTGGGATACTTTGAGGCTGAAAAGAAATAGTCAACATCCTTAGTCTATCCATTATTTCTAAAGTTATACCAAGTTAATCGAATATCCCTAAATATCCAATGTTTACCTCTCTTTCAATCAACATTCTCGCACCGAATTTTTTTTTCAAGAAAAGCCAATAGATACGACTCGTAGAGAATACTTTGCAGTTTTTAAAACTCTACTTGAATTTTTTGTACGATCATCATTTCCCGAGTAATCAAACCCGATTAATTGGAATTAAACAGTGAATAAAATTGATTTCATTACTCTAAAACACCTCTTGTGATTGGTTCCACCAAAATATTTTGTGCTTTCCATACAGAAAGTGAAAGGAGTATATACAGGATATTCAAAGGAGTAGGTCAAACGTATCACGTCTCCGAAAGACATCCAAACTGACTGACTGACTACCGAAATCAAAACTGACTTTTTTGCTTTGAACTACGATAACTCAGGCGAAAAATCACCATCATCGGCTCTTAGACCGCTCAAATTAAAGACGATAAAATTATCGAAGAATTGTGATCAAATCACTGAAAAAATGTTATTGCAGTCCGTGGACATTTTGAAAAGCAAGCAAAAATTTGTAAAAAAAAATTTTCTGATGGCTTTGTTGTGATTACTCAAAAACTACTGATGGTAAAAACATTTTGAACTCAAGATCTGAAAAATAGAAACTTGGAGCTTCAGCGTGCTTGGGGAATTTTATAGGAGCGCTGTTAGTTTGCATACTACCGTTTTTATATTGTATGTCGCATTCCTGCACAAAATCGCAGAAATTATTACGAAGTACTGAAAGAACGATTAAATTGCATCCGGTAACATTATCTTCAGACTAAACTTATTCAAAATAAACTAAATAATATAAGAAGTCTTTGATATATACTTACTATTATATTTCATGCGGTACAGAAAATTGCGTTACCTGCAACAAAGAAAAAAATAAAATCAGCTTAACGCAATATTCTAAAATTATATAATATTATATCTGACTATAAATTCACTGTATAAAACCGCATACGCCGAGCCAAAATACCATGTGCGGGTTAGGGAAATAAATATTAATACCTCTATATTATAATTTATTAGATGTGTTGGTGCTTTAAATAATGCCGGATGCGCTAGGAATACCGCGTATATCGACCGCGAATTAAAATATTATTTTAAGTGGTTAAAATATAAACAAATTTTTCTGTGGTCGACGAATGTGATATAAATCTAAAGTGTAATAACAAAAAAGGATAATAATAAAATTATACAATAGTATTATTAATAATATAATATTTCGTGACTACTAATAATCCAAGTGTATATAAAGGAATGTAAGCAAAATTTAATTAAACACATTATTTTGTCATGCATACTAGTGGTCTCATTTTATGTATACGGGCCACCAAACGACCAGTAAAATGACCGTCAAGTTATATTAATTTAAAGTCACATGCTTTTTCAGAGATATATTAAGCTCGGTCTATATACAAATATTAATAATTATATGAACAAACTATGAGATCAAACTTAAAAGATAAAATAATGGTAAATTTAAGATACACAAGGAATGAAATTATTCTACACATCCATATTTATTTATTTTACTTATTTTGAAACAAACAGGTACAGTAGTTCTTATTACATGTTTCACTTAAAGTAATTAATTGTAAGTTGAAAAATGTCGTACAACAAAAGAAAAACAGTTTAATTACATGATATAGGAATTTATTGTTGCGAGGTTTATAGGTTAAAAACGTTTTCTCGAGAAATAATCTGAGAAAAATCGTACGACCGTAAGACACATTCGATGGCATCTTCGGATTTTCCCTAAATTCAAAGGCTGTCTAGGTAGCTATAAATGTCGAAGTTATTACTTTGAATCTACCATGCGACGCATTTTGTTGGGTTTTACAAGATAATCGACAATTTGTCGTTAAAAGGGAGATTGTTATAGTGTTCAGGAGGTGGATTTATGTTATGTGTAGTGTATTTTGCGTTAATTTTGAAACCTTCGTATTTTTGAAAAAATTTGCTACTAAGTTCATCGATTTTCTTTCACAGAAAAACGTTGTCTCGGGAAAAAACTGAAAAAATTCGTACGGCCGTAAAAAAGGCAGACACATTCGATGACGCCTTCAGATTTCTCCTAAATCCAGAGGTTCTCTAGGTAGTTATAAATTAAGAAGTTGTTACTGTGAATCTGCAGTTTGAGAACACTTCTTCGTTTAACAAAATAATTGACGGCTTTTCATTAAAATTGAAATTACTTTCGTCTTTAGGTGTTGATTTAAGTTATATTCAGTGTGTTTTTCATCAATTTTGAAACATTAGTATATTTCACAAAATTTCCTTATCATCCATCGATTTGCTTCCACAAAAAAAAAAGATTTCTCGAGAAAAAATCTGAAAAAATTCGTACCGCCATAAGACAGGCAGACATATTTGACGGCGTCTTCGGATTTTCCCTAAATCGAGTTTCGAAGTTGTTGAGTGTATCTTGAGTGTATTCGCGTCAATTTTAAGACTTTAATATTCTTAACAAAGTTCCCTTACGATTAATTTTTTTTTTATCGCTTCCATCGGGTCCATCGACTTTCTTTCAACAAAAAACGTTTTCTCGAGACATAATCTTAAAAAAATTCGTACGGTTGTAAGAAGGGCAACCATATTCGATGGCGTCTTTCGACTTCCCATAAATCCCGAGGTTCTCTAGGTAGGTATGATTATTGAAGTCGTTACTTTGAATATGTTATTTTGAATATATATGATATTGTTATATGAATTTTGAGAGATCATTTTTTCAGTTTAACGAGATAATCGACAGTTTCTCGTACTCGATTCAGTTCTGTACCTTTCCTAGGGAGCTTATAATGGCATACTGCACTGAAGTACTGCAATAACCACGTGTACTGTACATCAAATTTGAGAATACTTCTGCAATGCGGTTAGAAAACACATGCATTTAAAGTACTGGTCCAAATTAAGGAATTATTGAAAATCATCAGCCCGAAAATATTCTAGTTTGTACAGCTCGTTATGGATCACCCGGTATAAACAGTCTATTATCTAAAATAAACTATTGTGACTTTGAACAAAATAGCAACAAGAAATCTAGACAACGTGAATAATTAATATAACAACCGTAAAAATGTGGTTTACGTTAAAAAAATTTGATTATTAGGAAAATACGTACCATGGATCTACTTATATTTCAAAGCGACGACCAAATTCGATACTACTAGACTTTCAATTCCTTTTTAAACACATCAAAGTTAAGGGAATTGTTGCCATCTAATTGATTCTTAGTTAACCGATAATCAATTGAATACTGCAAATACAAACTGCACATGGCGATTTCGTCTTTATTGGGAATCATCAGTGCGAGTATATCGAACTATATTTGGCGCTTTGAGAATATTAGACGGACTTTTGCATTAAGCTGGCATAAGCATACAAGAAGAAAATTGCACGTAAATGGCGTTTGCCAATTTTCTGCATTAAAGTCAGTTTAAAAAGGATTATTAACAAACAATATGAAATAAGAGAAACTTTGAAAGGAAATATAATAAATTCTAGAGTACCACAAATGTGACATAAATGTAATAGTTGCCAATAAATAAGCAACCTATTTATTATCAAATAACTATCGTGATTGAAAAAAATTAGCAGCACATTAAAAACGAAAATAATACTCAACCGTTACAAAGTTGGGTTTGGCGATAAATTACCTTTTTCACTGGGGAATCGGGTACCTCATAACTCCCATTGCAAGCCCCCCCAATAAACAAATCAAGATCGGAGAAGGGAGGATATATTTATCATCGAACGCATCGTGTGATTGTACTCGACCTCGCCTATTTCCTAAACTGTCGTCATACACCACCCATAAACTGATTTATACTGCTTTCTCTATATATGTCAGCAGGTAGTACATACCTCCTAGATCGTAAACATTGGTCACGTGCGGAACGTGGACAAGCAATCCCGAATATGAAGTTATTTGGAAATGGGGGAGAAAGGAGTCGAGAGGTTTTAGGTCTCGATTTAATGGGGTGTTACTTACCAGGTCAACTATTATAAAATTCACTTTTTCATATGCTATAAAATAAATAAGTTTAGAAAATAGAGATTAGAAAAGGAGAGATGTAAAGATTGATCTCTCAAATAGGAATGTGTACTATTGGAGAAAGCGTTTGCATACAGACTTCACCATATGACACTCTGTACCTATCAAATTATAATTATAGTTATCGAAACAATGAATGAGTATACCATACTATCAACCATTATTGTACTGGCTACAAGCATAGTATTGGCTACCTAAAATTTTCTAGACTTTTACAGTAGCTTTAAGTAGCAGTAACGTTTTAACGACTTAAATTGAACAGTTAAAGATCTTACTGTAGTAGTAATTGAAAGTGAAAACAACTATTATGTAATCAATATAATGCAAAGACAAATTTTGTCATGTAATTCAGCGCTCGGCGTTTGGCATACAGCCAGGAGAATAGCTGTTTTGACCTAATTTGTTTAGTCCTTATTATATAAGGCATTTGCAGATGGGTTGGAGTATAAAATCCTTATTTCTGTAGTTGGAACTATTATGTAACCTACAAAAAATATTGCACATTGTATACCAAAGAACTATAAAGTAGAAGACACTATCAAAAATTACCATTTAATTACTAGGACTCACTGTCCCTCAGTCAAACTATGAAATTTATATATTATTAATAAAATCATGAAGTTGTAGTGAAAATACGTTAAATTAAAAGAGTTTTAAGAGGAGGAGACCATCGATATATGTATATAGAAAATGTAATATATTGTAAAGCTTTGACATACTCCAAACAAACATGTAAGCGCATCTGTGACGGGGTGGTGGTAGCGACAAACAACTAATTGTAAGTATAGTTATTCGTTATTGTAGTTTTCTAATAAAGTCGTGGTGTTTATATAGGGTGTGTCATTTAGAACTACAGGATGTGATTTTTGAATAAAACTAATAATATTTGATAAACTAAAGTTTTTATTCTTCAACATAAAATGGAGACAATACGGCTACAAATGGAATGTCGTTCATATGACCGCCTCGATTCATCTGGCACGATATCAATCGTTTAATAACATTGTCCATAACATGGACACATAAAACTGGCTCGCCAACACGGTGAATGTTTGCTTTGAGGTCACTGATTTTGCTGGCTGGATGGCGTACACTTTTCCTTTGATATAACCTCAAAGAAGAAAGTTCAGTGATGATAAATCACATGATCTTGCAGATCAATTGATATCAGTATTCCGCAATACAACATGACCAGGAAATTTCGTATACAATAGAGTTATGGTCGCACGCGCTCTATGACACGTTGCACCGTCTTGCTGAAATAACATGTTGTTGAAATCCAAATAATCAATTTGATGGAAAAAGAAATTATTTAACATGTCACGATAGCGCTCCCATTTACTGTGATTAGCATTACCAGCTTCATTTTCAAAGAAATATGGTCCAATTATTTCACCACTCCAAAATGCGTACCAGACCGTACATCTCTGTGGATACATTTTTTCTTCGTGAACAGCATGTACATTTCAGCAGTCCAAATTCGACAATTTTGTTTGCTGACGTATCCGTCAAGATGAAAATGTGCTTCATCGCTGAACAAAATATTACCTTCTTTCGTTTCCAACATCCAATTAACAAATGTACGACGTCTCTGTAACGTTTAATTGTTGTGTCAACTTTGTATGCTGACAGATGCAGATATTTCTTTAAAATCCAATGCGTGGTGGCTCATGACAGATTCAATTGTTGTGCACGATGTCGAATTGATGTGTTTGGATACTCTCGTACACTTTCTCTCACTGCAGCAACATTTTCACCTGAAAGACCACGACGAGGATGTATTGGTGTTGCCTTATCAATAACAGAACCCATAACTTAAAATTTCTTGATTAAGTTACGAACTGTTAACTCTGTATGCGCTTCATTTCCTTATTTATAAAATAGTTGTATACAAACTATTCGTTGTTGAACTGCTAATCGCGGCATGTTGACATTATATGGTTTGTATATAACAGTTGTTAAATATTGACACCCTATCTTTGACAAAACACAAGTGGCGCGGAATTCAAATCATATAGTTCCAATTGAGACATCCTATAATACCAACTTATAAGGCTATTTGCCAAATAAAAAATCTCAAACGACTCTTATCTCATACCATAGCTTGTTTTTATGGCTAGGCTCAGGTAGACTGTTCCGTTTATCGGCAAGAGAGTTTCTTATTTGGCAAATAGCGATGAAATGTAGCGATGTACGTTCCAACGATAGTAGTCCAACGTAGCTCAACCTCTAAAAGTGCTGATGAGGATAAAATTGTTCAAACAATATCCATACAAAAAATGTTGGTCAATTAATTACGGAATAATATACATACCGACAAAAAAATACACCATCAAGGACTGACGATCACGTGCAACTAACGGATAGGATTAATGAGATCTCCACTTTGATTAGAAAGAGCAATCATGACTTTCGACTGAAAAAGGCTCTCTCTCCGCTCTCCCCCATCGAACTTATTTGTAAATACATGAGTTCACGTCGCGGTTCTATTACTATCGGCCTAATCAGTTCGTCAGCGGACTGTGGCCGTAAATTCGTGCAGTTGACAGTTCTGACATGATTACAGTGCCGCCAACGGCTATACCAATCCTGATGATGGGCAGGCGAACTTTATTTGACTGACTTGCAGCCACTTCAGAGATCGCCGTACGCCGAGGGATACGTGCAGCTTCGTGAGTAAATATGCATTGTACCGGGGGTGTTGGGGTAGCTTTTGTTTTAGTTTGGGAGTCGAAGATGTAGTTGGGATATCACTGGGAGGGATGGGAATCATTGCTCAGAACTGGTGATCGACGAAACGCAGTAAATAGAAAGATAATTAAGGCGACTAATTATCTAGAATAAAAAATATTGGGTTGTAGAAAAAGTAGTTATTATTAACATTATAGTTATTACAAATTATTTTAATCAGTAATGTACGTTTATCCATTTTCAATAACTTTCTCCCATTTCTAAGTAAGCTTCATTATACCATTTTCATAAAAACTTTGCGGTTTACCACCAAAAAACGTTTCTAAATGATTTCTGACTTCCTCGTCATTGGCAAATATTAAGTTTCGTAAACTGTTATCCATAGAGTGGAATAGGTGAAAATCCGAGGGCGCGAGGTCTGGAGAATACGGTGGATGAGGTAAAACATCCCACTCTAACTCCAACAATTTTCTCAGGGTCTGCAGAAAAGTGTGAGGTCGAGCGTCGTCGTGATGGAAGACGACGTTTACAAGTCCTGAGCGCTTTTCCTGCATGGTTTGGCTCAATTTTTGTAGTTGTTCGCAGTAAACGTTTTATAACGTATTATTCTTCAGTTCCTCGGGAGTAGCTCAAAATAAATGATTTGATATCCCACCAGACGGACAACGAAACTTTCCTGAGGTAACGTCTTGCCTTTAGTGTACATTGAGAAGGTTCATCGGACTTTACCCACGATCTTCTTCGACTGCCGTTATCGTCAATGATCCACTTTTCATCTTCAGCAGCAATATTTCCATTTTATGCGATCGATTAAATTGGATTCGCTGAGTTCGTGAGGAACACAAACATCGAGTCTACTAACAAATCTAAGTTGTTTAAGGTGATTCTGTACACTAGGCTTTGACGTCTCGATTTTTTCTGCAAGCTCACGTATTGTTTGGCGAGGATTTGCCTCAACTAAGCCTCGTAATTGCTCGGGAACGACTTCTTTAGTCGGCCTGACTTTGGGGCGTCCGTGAGGGAAAAATCGCCAGATCGAAATTCTAATTCTGATTGTGTCTAAGTTCTTAAATAAACTGTTTCTTTGGCGCTTAGAACCTATAATAGAACAGCGAAATCTAACTCCCATTCGCCAGTTTGGCTTCAATCAACACGGAGCGATGGAACAGGTCCATAGAATAGTTAAAAAATTAACAGAGATCTGCAAGGAAAATATATATTGCTATACGATCTTCCTTGAAATCAGTCAGGCCCTAGACAAGGTATGATATCATATTTTGTTTTATAAACCGAAGCAAAATATTCCCTGTCAATTTTACCTGATCCTAAAATCCTATCTAAGTCACAGGCATCTTCTGATGAAGCACCAAAATAAATATACTGATATTTACCCTATTCCATCTAGAGTACCACAAGGCAGTGTCCTATGACCCATTTTATACCTACTGCCTCACATCTGACTTCATCAACAAGAGCCACAATAATTGCCACTTTTGCTGGTGATACTGCAGTACTTGCATCTCACAGATATCCAATATCAGCATCAAGGAACCTACAAGCTACTTGAATAAAATACAAGAGTAGCTTAGGAAGTGATTTAGGTTAGATTAAGTGACTTAAATAGCGAGCTGAATAAAATATCTGTCAACTACAACAAAAAAATATGTTAAATATCTGGACAGGATACTAACATGGCCAAATATATAGTTACTAAAAAAAACGTAAACGTCGATTTAGTCCGAACTAAATCGACGGCTATCAATATATCGATAATTACTAATCTGGAAGAATATCTATCACTACAAAGTGACAATCGTTACTTGAAAGTAACAATGACCACTCCTAGATGAAGTGATTACTTTGAAGTAACATTTTCACTATGAATCGATACTGTATTTATTCACTAATAAATAAATTGGATATCAATAACAAATATAAAGAAGTTACACCAAAATAACGATGGCTACTATATGGTAATAACTAACTATAATAACTAATAATGCTAATACAAAACCATGCTACAGCGTAGGACAAGGGCGACGGTAGACAAATACAAGAATCTTAGAAGGGAAGAGAAACACGTACATAAGCGAAAGAAACGGGAGACAGAAAACCAACTATTAGATCAGCTTCAAAGCTCCCGAAACCAGAATGACACCAGAAGATTCTATCAGGAACTAAACGCATCAAGAAAGGTTTTCAAGCCAAGAACTAATATCTGTAGAGACAAAGAAGGAAACCTAATAGACAATAAAAAAGATATCCTATCCAGATGGACAGACCATTTTCAAGAGATGTTGACAAGTGAACCAACTGAACTCTTAGAGTTCAAGTTCCTGAACCAAGAATAAGTAGAACCCCCAAAAATGGATGAAGTGGCAGCGGCCATAAAAAATCTGAATAACAATAAGTCCCCTGGCAGTGATAACATCCCAACAGAACTCTTCACACACGGTGGTAGAAAACTAGTTGAGGACATGTATAACATCATCTGTAAAATCTGGCAAGAGGAACACATGCTAGCAGAATGGAGGTTGGGACTCATATGCCCACTGCATAAATAAGGAAATCAGTTAGACTGCCAAAACTATAGGGGAATAACTCTCCTCAATACGTCATACAAGATTCTGTCTAACATCCTAAATGAAAGACTGAAACCATTCATCGAAGCCCACATCGGGGAATATTAGTCACGGTTCAGACCAGGCCGTTCAACCACAGACAATATATTCACTCTGCGACAAATCCTAGAGAAGTCTAGAGAATTTAACATTGAAATGCACCACATTTTCATCGATTTTAAAGCAGCGTATGATAACATCATTAGGCCGAAACTCTACGAAGCCATGAACGACCTCGGAATACCAAAGAAGCTAATATGTCTGACTAAAATGACCGTGGTTGACACCACGTCCACAATTAAAATTCAGAGCGACATATCGGAAGTATTCGAAATACACAAAGGGCTGCGAAAGGGAGATACGCTGGCGTGTCAGCTATTTAATATAGCCCTGGAGAAAATCATTAGAGACGCTAATCTTGAGACTAGGGGAACAATAATTACTAAGTCAGTCCAGACCTTGGTATATGCAGACGATGTCGACATAATAACAAGAACGGTAAGAACGTCTGCAGAAACTTTCTTAGACCTAGCAACGGCAGCGGGGGTCATTGGACTACAGACAAACGACGAAAAGACAAAAGACATGTCAATTACTTTGCAGAAAAGAGCTGGTAACGCAGGACAAAAATTAGTAACTGGTAATCACAATTTTGAAGCAGTCAGGGAATTCACCTATCTAGGTACTCAAGTCGACTCAAACAATAACATCTCGGGAGAAATTAAACGGCGCATAGTAACGGCAAACAGATGTTACTATGGCCTTTCCAGGCATTTCTCCAATAAGCGACTGTCTGAATAAGTGAAACAACAAAGCTGAGAATATACAAGACCCTAGTAATCCCTGTACTGCTATATGGATCAGAAGCGTGGACAATCACAAAGGCCGACGAAACCTCCCTACTTTATTTCGAGTGGAAAATACTGCGAAAAATTTTCGGGGCCGTATGCGAAAATGGGTTATGGAGGCGCAGGTATAATTTCGAGCTATGTAACCTGTATAAAAACAAAGCGAAGGGAAGAGATATTGTCACGGCGGCCAAACTAAACAGACTGCGCTGGGCAGGACATGTGGCCCGAGCCAGTGAAGCGAACCCCATTAAAAAAGTGCTTAGCATAGAACCTGCAGGAAGCAGCAAGAGAGGTAGGCCAAAGCTTAGATGAGCCGATGGTGTAACACAGGATGCCAGAAATATCGGTGCCCCCAACTGGAGAGCAGGAGCACAAAATCGTCAGGAATAGCGGAGGACGCTTGAGACAGTCGAGGCCCTTGCAGGGCTCCAATGATGATGATGACTATATGGTAATTCCTACTAAGAAATGATAAGGATACGTGTAGCCCATACTTTTCATTTATAATTGTTAGTTTGAACAATCGAGCCTCGAGAACTGAAAATTTTCATTTCAATGTGAAGGTACTCGTAAAAGTCTACAAAAAATTGATTCCAACACGTTCCGCCTTTGTCCAAGGAGATCTATTTATTATTAACAGTAAATATAAAGAAATAGACAATGTAATTTATTGTGAGGCATTATGAGAAAACGTATGTTTATTTATAAATAAATTTCACCAGTTATTACACAGCATCTAGTATACTTACACAGTATGCCACAGAGTGGCGCTGCTTTGTCGGCTAACTGGTTTTCGATTCGTTTTATCATTTTTGTGAACCTGTGCACCGCTCTTTATTATTTCATACTTGACACTCGTGACAGCCGAATGGTAATTTACTGGGCACTTAATGGATTCATTGTTTTCCATTTCATGGAACGAATGATTGTTATTTGTGAGGGATTTCATTGTCCTACATCGAGCGCAATTAAACATGAAAACCTCGGAGAAATAACAAATATAATATCTAAAATTTCACGATAAAACGTAAACTCAGTTTCGAAAGCCTTACAATGATTTAAAATTAAATGAGTACTATAATAATATTAAACAATAGTTATTTATAAACATAATCTAAAACACTTAATAGTGCAGTAATTTTTGTTTCCTAAAGTCATTTTTATCACGCGAAAATAATTTACCACCTTCTAGAAATTACACTAACCTATTGAATATATTTTCAGGAAAGGTGTTCGAGGAACATCTTTCTTGAATAGGTATATCACTTTATAGATGTTTTACAAATCTGAAAATGATGAGGATTTTGGTTTGGCGGATTCATCGGTCCGTACTTGCTCCAATACGAAACTGGCATTGCCATAACCGCCAACGGCGAGTGCTATAAATCGATGATAATCAGCTTCTTGTGGCCTAAACTGGATAAGATGGATACTAGCGACATGTAGTTCCAACAGGACGGCGCTACGTGTCACACAGCGCATGCCACGATGGACACTCTGTACGAATATTTTTTCAAATAAAAATATTGAGAGGATATCTCACACACCACTTGTTTTATTTACATTTAAATATCGAGTGTCCCTATTGAAATACCCTTTACAATTAAAAGCCACCATGGCGACCAGGAATTGGTCAGGGCTTCAGGCAATGTATATCCGACTGATTAATGATGAGTGATGATTCCCAATAACATCACGATATGCAGTTTTTGTGTCTTATGTTCCTATAGAGAGTCAATTAGATGAGCTAGTTCTCTTGTAGATAGGAAATATAACCAAATAAAACAAGAGAAACAAAACCAATTTTTTATTTATATAAACTGAATAAACAACAGAAACTACAACAGCATTTCCACGAAGATTATCCTGTTGACGTTCTCACCATCGCCAATTGTTTCCCTACGCCCTACTTTTTGCCGCGCTCCGGTAAAAACCGAATGCAGGCGTTCAGTTTCTGCACCGCCACACAGACAGCGCGGACCCGCCACTAATGCGAAATTAAATGACCCCAGATGCGGAAGCCCGGAATCAAAGTACGTGCTCTTTCCGAGTGACGTGAGCGGGCAGATTACGTTCTGTCTGCTGCCGATCCAGTAGCCATTGATTATCGGGACTATCTCTGCGAACTTATCCGTGGAAGTGGATGGACCGGGAGGTTATTTATCATTGTAATTCGCTCTTTTGACTTCCGAATTAAAAAATGATTAAACGATTGGACAACTCCGACGGTTCCGGGGCTGGATGGAGGAATTAGCCCCGGCGATGGAGGGGCGATTTATTATTGGTTTGAGCGATGCTCTCGTAGCGTGTTCTTCTAGAAATATACCACGCTAAATCAGTAGAGGCAGTAACGAAGAATTACAAATTCATGAATCTCCTCTACAAATGAATGATTGTATTTTATATAATATATGATTTATTATGATTAAAAAAAATGTTCGAGATACTAAAGAGCGCGGGAATGAAGTATAGAGATAGGAGAGTAGTACACAATCTATACAAAGAGCAAACTGCTGTTATAGAAGTAGAAGGGGAAAGAAGGGAAGTGGGTATTAGGAAAGGAGTAAGACAAGGATGTACGCTATCACCACTAATTTTTAATCTGTACATCGAAGAGGCGATTAATGTCGTAAAAGATAGAGTGGATTTCGGGATTAAAGTACAGGGACAGAAACTAAAAATGCTGAGATTCGCGGATGATATAGCAGTATTAGCATCTAGTAAAGAGGAATTGGAATCAGCGTTGAAAGAAATGGAGGCAGTGTTGACAGAGGAATACGGAATGAGGGCGAATAAAAACAAAACTAAAGTGTTAGTGTGCAGAGGGCGCGAGAACAGAGCAAAAACGAAAGTACAAATTAATAATGAAAGATAGGAGGAAGTTAAAGACTTCACTTATTTAGGAAGTAAAATAAATTGGGATGGAAGAAGCGATAAAGATATAAAACAAAGAATAGCGCAGGGTTGAGTAGCTTTTAACAAAAAGAAAGCACTTTTATGTTCGGGGGTAATAAACTTAGAAAAAAGGAAGAGATTTTTGAAAACGTATGTATGGAGCACGGCACTATACGGTTGCGAAACCTGGACGGTAGGGGAAGCAAGTAGGAAGAAATTAGAATCTTTTGAGATGTGGTGTTACCGAAGAATGATGAAAATGCCGTGGATTGACAGGGTTAGAAACGAAGAAGTATTAGAGAAAGTCGGCGAGAAAAGAAGTACCTATGTGGAAAAACATAAAGAAGAGAAGAGATAGAATGATATACCACTTGCTGAGACATGGGGGAATAGTCTGCGATATTTTGGAGGCAGAAATAGGAGTGAAGCAAGGCAGAGGTACGCCTACATTAGACTACTGCTCGCAAATAGTAAGGAATGTAGGTTGTAGCACAATTAGCGAAATGCGTAGGTTAGCACAAGATAGGATAAGCTGAAGGTTAGCGTCCAACCTGTGTTAGGACTGATGACCTCACGATGATGATGATGATTCATTATGAAAGTCTCTTAAGGTAGTTTCTCCGGAAACCCACTTTTCTATAGAATTTCATCAAATTTTGGGTGCACATAAAGAATAAACTTCCCGAAGTAAATTGCTTAAGTAAACAAATGTACTAGTTGACTAAAAGATAAACATTTCACATCATAACCTGAAAACTCTTCTATACATTTTTCCAAAAACAACTCATCTATACATTAGTTTATTAAGAATATTTTGAATTAAAAAAATCGGTTGTTACCCAATTTGTTGTAAAAATTAACATTTTTAAAACATGCTAGTTTAAGTTTTGCTCGGTAAGTCGAGAACTTGTCAATTAGCATTTGGCAACGCAACGGCATGCATTTTACCAGTCGCTACTTATGTTATTACTGCAAATTCATCACAAAAAATATGACGACTGAATGAAGTCGCAAGCGACGCTCTTTCTTTATTTTTTCAAGTGAAATAACGTTTTTACATTCACGACATCTTAAACTTTTGCCAACCTCGTTCAATTCAACAATATATCGTCCAAAGCTTAGGTTAGTTACTCTGTTTACTTTTCGCAACATTCATTTTTGTAATATAATTTAAACGTTTCTGTATTCCGCTTTGCAAATCTTCCTTTACTGTTCCGCAAATGATAGCGATTAAGATTCATTTTTAATTTTTCTATAAATTTTCTTTCACGCTCCAAAAAAATTTACAAAGTTAGGTTAAGTATAAGAGATACATAATCACAACAGACTAAAATACGACAGAACACAACGTTGCCATGTCCTTAGTTTCAACGAATAAACAACGAAAAATAAACGAAAATTGTGTGTATAGTAGAACTATTTTATGAAGATCAAGTCGGCAATAAATCGTGCGATAAAGACAGATGCATGTCTGACTGAATAAGAGACACAGACCTGCCTATAAATCATTTGCGCGCGTAAAATTCTTTTACTGCATTTGCGTGGGAGAAGGTAAGCTATAGTAAGCTATATATTGCTCTTTGTCGCTCTTTGTTTATTGCCGACTTGCCCTTCATAAAACAATTCTACTATATACGTATACATGCAGTGTCTGGGTAGAGTACAGTCTCTGAACAAAAATAATAAACACTAGACTGCATAATAAACCCAAAATATAAAAGGAGATTAAAATATCACTTTTTGCAATTGATTGTATGATGTAATTAATGAAATCTGTGAAACTCCCTAGGGGCGAGCTGGGCTGTAGAAGAGGTAAATTTTCCAACTCTTTTGTTCACTATTTCGACCAACTACAAAGTGGTAAACCAATTGCCGAAACGACTGGTGATGCAGTCTGCTTTAACAAAAGAGTGATAAGCTTGTTATATGTCTTAAATTATTCTTCACTTTTGTTATCAGTTTGAGCAAAGGGTTTCTACATAAAAGTACTCTTCTGGTCAATAACAGTTTTATGTGGCGGTATTTTGCTGATACAGTGTTCAATTTCGGCCTTTAACGCTTGAGTGGTCGTGCGATTGTTGGCGTAACCTTAAGACTTCAGAAAACTTCACAGAAGAAAGCCCATAGGTATTAAATCGCAACATCGTGGCGACTAATTCTGGTCACCAAAACGAAAAATGACTCGACCCGGAAAAGACCCGCGCAGGACCGTCAATGTTTCACGTGTGGTAGGGCAAGTGGTACGGTCCTGCTGAAGCCGCATGCCTGCATGCAATCTTCCAATTGAAGCATAAAGAACTGGGTTGTCACGATAAAGTTTGCCATTTACCGTTAATGCATTCGTGAATTTGGGAGCCCCAAATGCAACAACTTTACCTAATGGGCCTCATCACTGATGATTTTGTCCCCAAAATCGGCATTCACTTCATGTTATTCAATGATCCAATTGGTGAACTCTCGCTGTGAATGATCTGTTGGCAGAAGTTGTTCAGTCAATTGGACTTTGTAAGCATGGAGATGTAACTATTTAGTGAGAATACCATGCAGAGTGGCTGTTGAAATGTCCAATTCTTGTGCACGATAACAAATCGAGGTCCCCGTGGCTCTCGGCCACAATCCCGCGACCTGCCGTGATGATTTGTTCCGAATGACCACTACGAGCTCGTGTCGTGTGTTTCACATCAATATCTAAATAAGTATTTTAAGTACTTACTAAATAGAAAAAATTCTAGAAAGTCTAAGAAAAGAAAATGGTAGGTGCATCCTTTTATTGCAATAAACCAAAAAAAGAGGATATCTGTTGCTCCTAAGGAACTCGACAGACATCCAGTGAATTTTAAATTATTTTACCAGATAGTATTTCTGCTAGATCATTAATTTTCGCGGTAGGTGTACGCAGTTACAAGAGGTGCAGGAGAAGGAGTTGTGCTCAGACTGCTTCCATGTGTCCATGAATTTACGTTGTAGGTGTGGATAGATGATGATGCAGATGAAGGCCTGCCTGTTGATTGCCCATAATTTGCGTCGGATGCTCTCACTGAAAACGGTCCATCCAAAATGTCGTCAATAAGATTCATTACTTGTCTTCTAAATCGTCTGGATTGTTGAGGTTTCATCTGGTTTCATATTTTTCTACATCATCTACTAATTTTTCGTTAAATTCCTGTTCATTTTTCTGTTGTGCCATGATATCCATTTACCTTTCCGTCAATAAACGCAAAATACCTCCGCGCACACAGTTTGAATGTTGCCTCATAACTGACCTGTCGAGTCGCTTGGCAACAAGAAGCCGACACGCAGCTTGGAAGTTTCTTTGCTGGAGCTTTGGTGGGTGTACGGTGTATATAAACAATGGGTTAAACACTAAAGATAAACGCTGGCGACATCGGGTCGTTGTCTCATCGCTGTTGCGCAGCTTTGGTGGGACAAGGGCTTAACTTCTATCTGTCTTCTATCGACCTGTCACAATTAGTGACCTCTCGAATCATGACAGCTAAAATGACACGCAATTTAAATCTTGCACCCTTATTGTAACATCATTTACAAATAGATCTTACAAAATATATATTACAAATGCTATTCACACCTCGCCATGGACTCCATCGTCAATGAAGCGTTGATTTGATCTGGATACATGATACTTGACCCTATATATAACATCAGTGATGTACAGACTGTCCAGGAACTCAAATGCGAGTGTGTCGTCTCGGCGATTTGCCGATTCGGGGGATTTAATTCCCCGCAGGGGATCGAATCAAAGGCGCAGGGAATATATTCAGCGGGAAGAAGGAGACGTCGAATAAGTTCGACTGTAGACGTTCTCCGGGCGGAATGAAGTGGACCGTGGTCACTTCTAAGCCATCTAGACGGTGGATCACACGGGGAATGATAAAGAGAGCACGCGCGCCGTCCTGTCAGGTGAATTAGGGGGGTAAATTATGAGGCGCTCAGTTGGGAACCGACGTTGAATGATCACCGGTCATCAGATGGAATTATTTAACTGACGGTCTATTTTGGACGTGGCCGGGAATGGCTGCAAGTTTTCTTTCATTTCAAATTACAAATATGTAACTATAGTGTAAACTAGTAATAATAATACCAAACAAATATATCCACCTACAAATAGAAATTGCCTAAATACACAATAAACAAGCACAAAGTAAATAGACAAACACGTCTCATAGAAGTTAACTTGTTTGTGTAAATTCACATTTCCGTACATTCATACAATTATAGAATATGGTATGGATATTTCGCGAAGAGACGGAAATAAATATCACAGATTATTGAAAATGAAACACATACATATACAGTTGTAATTAAGCAACGCAAAATAATGCATTCAAATAATATACAACATGTTAGCGACACCCTGTATTTTCAGACAGATATGTAATAAAATGAAAACCATTTAATAACGAATAATTAAACAAAAGAAATGCTTCATGTATAAAATAAGTGCACAAAATTATTCGAACAGATGCAGTTTAGATTGAATAAAAATGTAGGAATTTAATATTTTGTGGGATATCCCTTGGTATCTAATACAGCTCGCAACCGTCGTGGCATAGAATTAACCAACTTCTTTGGTTCTATTTTGCTCCATTCTTCCCGCACGCAGTTTATCAACTGTTGATGATTTGAAACGCAATGTTTTCTAACTCTAGACTTCAATTCTGCCCACAAATGTTCGACGCTATTTAAGTCCGTTGATTGTGGAGGTGTATTGATGCATATAGGCGTGTTGTATAGCAAACATTGTTGTCATTAAGGCCCAGTTTTGTAGCACTTTCCTGTAAATTATTTTTCAAAATACTTAAATACATACATCTGTCTATAATTCTGTTTATTGCATGTAAAGAAACAATTCCATTTGCCGCCATACACCTCCACAACATCACCGAACCTCCATCATGTTTAACAGTCGGCCGAAGATATTCTCTTTTGTACAAGTCTGTATACAGTTTTATCCATACAATTTGCTTACCATCTGAACTGAAAACATTCATTTTGGTCTTACCTGAGAAAATCACTTGGTTCCAAAATTCATTAGGAGCGTTTATATGTTTCCTGGCAAATTCTGTTCTTTTCTTTTTTGCTCACTTCACTGATGTACGGCTATTTACGTACAATTTGGTAATGTAATTTTTTGTTACAAGCATTCGCCGCACTGTATCATAACTTATTGAATTGTTCAATGTGGGTTGCAACTTCGAAACAATTTTTGGTGCCATTGTACATGGGTTTTCTCAATTTATTCTCATACCTGGCCTACCTGATCGATGTTCATTTTTGATGATATTGTCATCTTTATATTTTTTTATTATACATTCATATCTTTGCATTGGCATTCGAATAAGAAACAATATATCCTACTGATAGCATTGCTATCGAAATATGCATATACAGGTGCATTAGATAGAATGTCGGTTGTGGTTAAGGGGAATATATAAATATGTTGTGGAAGAGCTCGATGTTACGATGGAAAGTGCCCAGATTACCCCAACCCAACCCCACCCAGCCTTAGGACCTTAAGACGAAGCATATTATTAAACCGCGCTTTATGGTAATGGTAACATGCACGATTTAGATTAAGAATTACGATAGGTGGGCTATTTTCCTACATACTTAAATATTAAGGGTGATCCCTCTGCCGGAAATCGCCCAATTTTCAAATAGACCGGCATAATGTATCTCCATAATGAACACGATATCCCGAAGTGAAAAAGTCAATTTTCATAAATTTCCTTTATTCCCGCCGCCATCGCGATTTTAATCTCATTTTCATAAAGCTGAAACATTTAACCATTATATTGTGAGAGTGTATTTTAAAAAGTTTTAAAACACCATTACCGCCGCCTTATTCAAAGTTTTATTAGTAAGACAGTGGCATCGGCAACGGCAAAGAGCATGAAATTAAGGTCACTGCATTTTAAATTAAAGCCGCCGTCTGGGGGTGGATAGAAGAAAAACACCAGACGAGCGGTCTGCTCTCAGGTTATAATTATCGGTTTCCATTAACAACTATTTTCACTGTAGGAGTTAATTGAATCGTTTTCCAAGATTTCTATACAATTCATGCTTGAAAATGTTTCCCACATTCTGACGAGATGTGTTCTACATCATATATTATGTACAGAATGATCATAGGAATTCTATTTAAGTATAATGAACACTTTGTTCGCTTCAGTTGGGGCGAAGGCCTACATGGGGACCCTGGGCCTAAGGAGCCCTAGTGCAGGAGTCCTGGCTTGCGGCGCGCCTGTAATTAACACCTGTCTGGCGGCATCCTTTGATCTCAATATGATGTGTGCCGGCACCTCAAAATTTTGTGAATTAGGTAAAAACGCAAGTTTCAATTCTCCCATGGTGCCGACGACCAAACCTGTCGCCAATTAACACCTGGCGGCATGACGCACCTGTAATTAACACCTGTCTGGCGGCATCCTTTGATCTCAATGACGCGTTCCGGCGCCTAAAATTTTTGTGAATTAGGTAAAAATGCAAGTTTCAATTTTCCCACGGTCAAAAAGTTCCCACGCAAAACCGTCCCCATACCTACTGCGTAATTCTGTTGAATTTTCGAAATTTCGGAGAAGCAAATTCTCTATTTCATTTATATATAACCCTCTCCTGCTTCGAGATCCTCTTATTGAAGTACCATTTTGGTTCTCACATACTTACGTTAGGAAAAGTACTACAAGACAAAAATTGATACCTAACGCATTTTCATAACTAATTCTATTGTATTAAGTAATTTCATAACAATTATATCTACAATTAACGTTGTATCCAATTCGGATTCTGTAAACGGGAGGGTAGACGATGTCCACAAGCACTCAGACTATCATATCATCATATCAAGCCCATTGTGCCCTTCATAGCCGAGACTAGCTGTTTTCGGCCAATCTGGACGTTTTCGACGTTGTATTGAGAACTCGAGACAGATTATCAGTATAGCTCAGAACATGGTGATGCAATGTTTCGTCAGCATTCTTATAAGCATTCGATCGAGACAGATTCAAGCGGTACATCCTAGCAGCATAGATTCCAGCAGTACATTTATTAGTTTGCTCCAGGGTGTAGCTAATAGAACAAGAATCTGCTTACTTCTCTACTTCTATAAAGCGTGTTCCTGTCTTGCAGATTACTCACTAATTTTCCATAAACCTTCCACATGCAGCCTCAAAGCCCCCTTTAAGGCGGCCCTCTTTATACGCAATTCAAGAGGTGTTAGATCCTAGCGAACATATAACTAGGACCTCAGGTCCTGGTTAAATGTACCCTGGGCCAATGTGGCTTGATTGTATCCATTTAATTATACAATCATTAGTTAGAGAAACATTTAATATTGCTACTATTATGTGATGTTTTATGAGGTTATCTTCTGTTGACCACGATACACAGATTGATTGTACCATTCCGGCTGTTAAAGAAACTTTACGAAGCAAGTTACAATAGCAATTAACTCTTGTAATGGTTTAACTACTAAGTTGCTTAATCAAGAACATGAAATACCGGTAAAATACTCAAAAATTATCTGATTATACTTGCTGTATACTTGGTGGATCCTCATATTTTTATTCCTATTTATTCATATCATTCGTTTGTTTCTATCACTTGTTTTATTTCTCCCCTTATCTTCCTTCCTGACCTCTAACTCCTATAACTGCTGATTTCCTCTAACTTCCTTGACTGCTCTCACTTTTCTCATTTCTATCACATCCATATCTCCAATTCTTCTCATTCGTCTCATCTCCTTCACTCAATCACTTGATTCCCCATTCTTATCATTCCCCACTTTCCATGCCTGTTTTCATTACTCGCAGTTCTCCCATTTCTCATCTCTCATTCCTTTTACAGATATCACTCCTCCCATTCTTCTAATTTCTCCCATTTCTCCTATTCTCGAATATTTATTCCATTTCTCTCATTTTTATGTTTTTTTTTCCTCATTACTCTCATCTCCACTGAGGCTGATGATAAATTGCACTAGGGATGAATTTTTATTGTACTCGTAATCAGTCGTCAATTCAACCGCCGTCAACAGTCGTCAATAGTCAATCAACATGTTGCTTTTAATTTTATTTCAAGATTTTATACTTTTATAGATAATATTATCATAACTGATTTATGACTTTTTTATTTTTGCATATTTTTCCTTAGTATTTACTAAAAACTGAAGTATAACCATACAGTAAACTACAAGATTCTAAAAGAAAACAATTCTTAATGAATAAAAACTTCCCTTGGAGGTTTTATGTGAATAAGACAAGTTTCAACTTAGTAAAAGGATACAAGTCAAATATTTATATTAAATCAAGAATATCAAAATAATTCGCAAATAAATTTAGCCTTTAAATTATCATTAATCTAAAACAAAGACGGTACATTAATGAATATAATACATACATCAAAAACTATAAATGAGTTTAGCGAAAAATTATCGTAATAGATTTAGAGTAGTACTACCTACATTTAAGAGATGGTCGTCTAAGTGTGCCTCGGAAGTTGTCTTCTTTAAGTATTTATCATTCAAATTCAATTTACAAGTGCATTCAGTAGTTTTAGACAGAAACTTTGAAACATTCCTTTAATGTTCCTTTTCGGCGAGTCTCTTTTAATTAACGTGTTGCATAAATAAATGCAGTAATTAGAGAGTTAGCCGACGACAGGGAGTTAACAAAACGTTTAAGAAACACCACAAGCGCTTTATTTGTATTAATAAAATGCTATATATGTATAAGAAATAATACAAGCTAAGATGGAATGTTTTCCAATTTTTCAAGTTTTACAAAAAACGTTTTGATATTTCGGTGTATTTATATAATTTAGCCTTAAGTGTACCATTTTTATATTTTATAGGCCATTCAAGGAACACTCGAAATTTGTTAGGTTACAGCGGCCATGTTGTTAAAGCAACATCTGTGAAATGTGTTGTGAATTGTTCAGTGGTGTATGGCAAATCACTAGGGAAGGTTACCCTTATCAACAACGTGTGCAAATCATCAAATTTTATCTTCAAAATCAGTGCTTCCTTCGGTACACACTCCGCTGTGATTTTTATCCTTACCACAACCGCCCCGCCGAGTCGACTATTCGACGTTTGGTGGCTAAATTCGAGTAAACCGGTTTGATAAATAATCAGCCAACACCAATACGTCACCGAAACACAAGGTCTGCTGAAAACATCGCTGCTGCGCATGAGAGTGTACGGGAAAACCCGAGGCAGTCAATTTCTCATCATCCACAATAGCTTGGCCTTTCTGCGACTTCAACTTGGCGAATTTTGCATTGGGACTTGGGTCTGCATCCATATAAAATCCAATTGACCCAGGAACTTAAGGTAAACGACCATAGATAACGCCGTGTGTATGCTGACTGGGATCTGGAGCAGTTGGAATGTGATCCAAATTTCGCTAAAAAATCATTTTTAGCGACGAGGCTTACTCTTGAATGAATGAACAAGCAAAATTGTCGGAATTGGGACGATACCAATCCACACGAGATATACCAGCACCAAATGCACCCCGAGAAAATCATTGTTTGGTGCAGATTTTGGTCCAGCGGAATCATCGGTCTCTACTTTTTCCAAAACGAAACTGGCATTAGCATAACCGTCAACAGCGAGCGCTATGTGGTTCCAACAGGACGGCGCTACGTGCCATACAGCGCATGCCACGATAGACATTCTGCAGGAGCGACTTGAGGGCATGGCTATTTCGCGTAGCGGTGACGTGAACTCGTCACTGAAATTATGCAATTTAACGCCTTTAGACTTCTTCCATTGGTGCTATCTTAAATCGCAGGTCTATGCGAATAAGACGCAAACAAGTGATGTCCTCAAAGTGAACATAACGAACGCCATCGAGCAATTTCAGCCAAATTTTCGCGACAAAGTTGTCGAAAATTGGACCTGCCGAATACGTGCCACCAAGCAAAGCCTCGGTGGACGTTGATCTGAACGACGTTGTATTCTATACACCGTCTCACACACAACTTGTTTTATTTACTTTTAGAAATCGAGCGTTCTTATTGAAAGACCCTATATAAGAAATAATACAAGCTAAGATGGAACGTTTTTCAATTCTTCAAGTTTTACAAAAAATATTTTGATATTTCGGTATATTGCTATAATTTAGTTTTAATTTTACCATTTTTATCTTTTAGTTAATAACTAAACTGAGCATGGAGACTTGGGCAATTTGAGGCCTTTATACAAAATACTTGGGCAGAAAATTCTTGGAAATAGGATACGTTATTAATTCAAAATTTAGCCAAGTTCGAAGCAAACAATTTGAAATTCGGGTTATCACCCACACCACCGAGACCAACATAACTCCTTTCCGGGGCGCTAGGATAATAATACGTCCTTGCGGAATAAAGTTTCGCCCGGCGTGATATTTCAGAGCATTTCCTATCCAGATCAGAAGTTTAAATGACTGGTCTAGTTGGCAGTTGGCGGAACACAGGGCGTCCATTGTGCATTCTCTGCCCCCGAGAAGTGGATAGCTACGGATCGGAATACGATGATGCGGGCCCGACTTTCGTCTTGTGTATTATTGATTTTATTATATCTATGCGCTATGCGTCTTGCCGGATTCCAGTGGCGAGTCCCCGGGCGACTGGCTGTTCGCAAAAAAAAGCATTTTTCGCCTAAACTGCAGAGGAATTTATATTAGCCGCCGCTACTTTGTCATCGGCTCGTTGCCGTGGAAACTGTAGCTGTCAAAGTTGACGGCGTAATAACGTCCGACGAAAAAGAGGATCTATTGCGTCTCGCAGACGAGGAGCGTAAAAAAAACGGATAAGAATTAGGGAAGTAAGACGCAATGATATGCTTTGATCCGCGGTAATTTTTTAAATCAACTCAATCTTTGGGTGCTATGAGTGACAAATTGGATTTGGCTGTTTAAGAATTAGTGATGTCAAAAATGTAATATAGTGTGTCCTAAAAATATTGCATGTAATTCATATAATACATTCCTGGACACAATTAACGCATAAGCAAAATATTTCATTATTTCTTATAATTTCTTATAAGTTTTAAATCGTTAAGTATTTTATATAGGTGGCCTAGGATATTCTCTGTCACTACTGATAAACAATTGTAACTGATTGACAGATGTAACTGTTTGTTAATACATTTAACACTGTTTAAAGTGATTTGCAAAAGACAATAAATTCAGTTACGCCACTGTTTTTTTTTAATTTAATGTCATTAATTGAATGAAACATTTTGTTCATGCAACTTAAGAGAAGATGAAGCAGCGAAGGTGGTAACTCTGGTTAACGAGGGACGTAGCCAGTGTTAAATGTTTCAGTGAACTTAGAAGTTGTAATGAGATGAGCGATATCTTACGCAAGTCGCCTTAAGAAACAGGCATTCTACCAGCTGAGCAGGGCCCTAGCAGCAGCTCGAATTGCAGCAATTTTTGTACGACCGGTCAGGAGAAGGATGGATAATGATGCATTGAACAGAAGAAGACCAGCAATTGCAGCACTGCTCGCCAGAGAACATAGTCAGTAGACTGCGTTCTGTAAAAGAACATGTAAACTGGACCATTGACGGTTGTAAGCGAGATTTGTTTTCAGACAAAACAAGAATAAGTCTTAATTCACCAGATGTATGTCAATGAGCCTGGCGGAGGCCAAGAGAGAGGTTTGCTGCCTCCAATATCTCTCCGAGGATCCCATCTTTGGTGGATTAATAATGTTCTGGGGAGAAATTTGTTTCGATGGCCGCACGGATTTGTTTTCTAAACGGGGAAAATCGATGAACGCACATTTCTACGTAGAAGAACAAGTGATGTCATTTAATTGAACCCATTTGTCATGGAACATTTTAGACTGTTCGATTTATATGTATGTATCTGATATGATATTATGGGAAGATCAGGAAGACATGAAGGTACACTCAACTGTTGTATTGGGGCTTTTGACTGGTATCTTATATGAAAGTCCAAATACATAACTGATAACCTGGCCCAAAAATGTCAAATTGATATAATTCATACTCCCAAATGACTTCTCCAAGGTGTTTGGTCGGTTTGATCACGGAATAAAAAAAACAGACTAATTTTGATGATCTTATCCCATCATTAATCTGGTAAGTTTTTATTAAAGAAATATATATCATCTTGTATAGAATCTTGGTTGTAAATTGGCAAAAGTTTTGTAGAACCAGGGGTGTTACAAGGTTCGATTTTGGGCTCACTGTTATTTATCGTGTGTATCGTGTGTATGCAATCTGCACAAATATTCGTTATATGCCGATGAGAATTTTGTGAGATTATACCTGAAAGAGGCGTAGTTTTATGAATTCTGCAGCGTGTGTAATACATGAAGAATATCCTGAAAAAGGAGAGGATTTAATCTGCCAGATCTTGGAAAATATAAATACACTCTATTTGTAACACTCCTGTTCTATTTAACTAACAATTTATTTAACTGTAGAGATCTATTCAGTGGACTTTAATCCTTGCAATATCATACCGATATATAGCTATTATTAATATATTTAAACCACCAACTGCTATCATCCATCAATATCATGAAAGTTTCTCCAGTTTATCAAATGATCTCTATCTGTTATAGAATAGAATATATGATACGTTATTCTACAATATTAACAGTATCAAAAGGGTATTTGACTTAAGATATAGTAGTTAATTTAAATTAATGTTTTTTCTTTTAAACCTGATTCTGAATTTCTTAGGGATTATTTTGTAACCCTCCCTCACATAGAAATATGCACGCCTCGGTAGGACGTTACATCCAGCGCATGGATATTCGTTAACTCAACAAATAAGCGACACATAAAGGCATTAAGCCCGGCCTAAGACGTTGTGCATATTTATAGAGACATACGATCGTCATCATGGCCTGAGAATGGCCCTTTTATGTTTTAAAGGCACGCTACCCGCTCCCTACTCATTATGAGATTCGTCCCGGGGCGGCAGGACGTAGGTCGCGCTCAGTGCGAGAAGACAAAAAGCAGATCGAGAAAATAAACGAGTCCATCTATTTGCGCCGCTATCTAGATGAGAGATCAAAAGTCGAGGAGTCACATTCTGTGCGAACGATAGTTTGAACGCACGCTGTATTGGGGATGTAATAGTGTTTAGGAGATCCAGATTCCTTGGGTCTCCCCAACAAAAGGAATGTACAGGGGCGGCGTTAATATCAGATAAAGTTGACGGTGGAATTATTTTTCTAGATTCTGATGTGTTCGAAATTGCAGGGAAGATCGGAATAAGTTATGAGAGTTGTCAAGTGATCATCAAAAACGACCTGGAATTCCGTAAAGTGTATGCCAGGTGGGTCTTTCGCCTTTTGACCGTAGATCAGAAGTTGAGACGTTTGGAGGTCTGTCAGAGGCTTACAGCAAGGTTTGAGGAAGAAGGTGATTTTTGAGTCGGATTGTCATCTGTGAGGAAACGTGGGTTCACCACTTCACGCGCGAGTCCAAAAAAGCCAGTATGGAGTGCCGGAGGAAGGCGGAGGCAGCTCCAGTGAACGCCCGGACTCGACTGTCAGCTGGTAAGGTTATTTCAACCGGTTTCTTCGACCCGCGAGGCATTTTACTCATTGATTGTTCTCAGTGCTGCTTACTACTGCGAGGTATTGAACCAGGTGAGTGCTGTATACTGCCGCAAAAAAAAACCGAAACCAACCGATTCGAAAGGCAATTCTCATTCACAACAACGCCAGACCTCATACTGCATCTCTAACGGTCGAGAAACTGAAAGAAATGCATTGTATTCCACTTGAACATCCTCCCTACAGCCCGGATTTATCGCCATGTGATTCTAATTTGTTTGGGCTGCTTAAATAAGCTCTAGGAGAGCAATGATTTGAGGTGACCAGGGCGCAGAGGGATTCGTGCGCAATTGGCTCCTGACGCAACCAACTTCGTTCTACGATACTGGGATAAAAAAAAACTTCCTTCTCGCTGGGAGAAATGTATTTTAAAACAGGACACTGTGTCATCATCATGAGGTCATCAGTCCAAAGACTGGTCGGACGCTAACCTCCAGCTTCTCCTATCTTGTGCTAACCTACGCATTTCGTTAATTGTGCTACAACCTACATCCCTTACTATTTGCGAGCAGTGGTCTAATCTAGCCTTTCTTCACTCCTATTTCTGCCTTCAAAATATCGCGGACTATTCCCCCATGCCTCAGCAATTTGGCTACCATTCTTCTCTTCTTTATGTTTCTCCACATACTTCTTTTCTCGCCGACTTTCTCCAATACTTCTTCGTTTCTAACCCTATCAGTCCATGGTATTTTCATCATTCTTCGGTAACACCACATCTCAAAAGCTTCTAATTTCTTCCTACTTGCTTCCCCTACCGTCCACGTTTCGCAACCGTATAGTGCCGTGCTCTACACACATGTTTTCAAAAATCTCTTCCTTGTTTCTAAGTTTATTACCCCCGAGCATAAAAGTGCTTTCTTTTTGTTAAAAGCTACTCGACCCTGCGCTACTCTTTGTTTTATGTCTTTATCGCTTCTTCCATCCCAATTTATTTTACTTCCTAAATAAGTAAAGTCTTAGATTGGAGGAAGTTAAATCATTATTAATTAGGACACTATGTAGAAAAATAAAATATCTGCCTTTTGTTTTCCAATAAATAATTAAAAAAAGTCCCGTTTATATTTGATTCGCCCTCGTAACACTAATAAATTAGGATCCGACTAACGAGAAATTTCGTTAGAAGCTGGCGCGGTCTCTATTCAATTTCCTCCAGAACCGCTCCCTCATCTACAGGATTACCTCCTCCTCGAGAGTTCACCTGACGCCTCGATTACGTTCGACGTCTTGCTGCATCTGGAATGCGCCGAATTGTTTTCAATATACAATAAGGTTACGATCGAACGATCAACTCATACCGTGTAATGATCCGACGTTTTTCACTCGACGAGTTATACTGCAAATTGAATCGGCTCCGAGTGTTATTAGGAGAGATATAATGCCGCCACCGCGCCCCACAACTGAATACAAATTGACGTCTTAGTACACAGATTTCGAACGCGAAATCTTAAAGTTCAACAAAGGTCCCTTTTTTTCGCGGTCTATGCGGTCCTGTTGAACGGGCGTTCTTAAATAGGGGCTTAATACTCGGACTTAGCGGAGGCCGGGGCTCTCTTTCATTTCCCCGTTTTTCCCGAACGCAGCGTAATGGATATAGGAAGGAAGACATGGCCAAACGGCTATTTTTTTTTTAACTTGAGCTCGTTGGAAGTTTGGCGATTTGTAAAGGGGAAGAGATTTTTATAAGGAATTTCGTTAAATAATTATTTCCTTGATACCTTCTTGTTCCATTTCTGCTCTATTTTCTTGCAAGCTGGCTTTCCCGGAGATGTCTGGTGAGGGGAACCACAGATTGCGGTATTTATAAAAGTTTTTTTTTGTTGAACATAAAATCTGCGAAAAGTGTAAATATGTTCATAAATAGAGAATACGATGGCATTGACATCAGTTGCTTGACGCGGTGCTAATAAAGTGCGGCATTTTATTCCGCATCTATAATATTTTTCTATAAAGGTGACTACGACAATGTCATTATTTCGAGAACTTTGTTCTCGTCTCCATGTGTAACCCTTCCCTCCAGAGCCTGAAGGGGAAGGAAGTGAATTAAATTTATCAAAATTGCTACGTTTATATAAATTATAATAAATTGTCTTGAAGACTACAATAAGGCTGTTGAGAAGACGAAATTATGACAAGAACTATTGCTTACGTTATATAAATTAAAAGAAATATTAAATTTATTTATAAAGTTAGGTATTTTTCAAGGAAGAATAGTATAATTTATCTGTGAAATATTATACTCAAGGATTCAAAGCACGAGTGAATCAAGTCCATGTTGTAGGCAAATCGAGATAACGCGCGCAATGACATTTTTAGAACATCCTCTGTTGCCTAATCCTTATACTTCCTTACTGTCGCAAGGGGTAGCGGTTGATTTGGGCACGTATCAGCGTATAATTCGTGTTTAGCGTCCATCTGAATCAAGTACTAGCCAAATCTTTTAAATATGAAGGTATCGTGTTCAAGGGAGAGGACTTTTATCAACTAAGGCTCAGATCATGCAATAACAAACGAATACAAAGAAAACATATATGAAGGGTCTATTACCATACATTCCTTTGATTCATCATAACTATTCAAAGTATCTCCCAGTTGAATCACGGACTATTGTGTCATCGCATAGCAACTCCAGAACATTGAAAAATGATACTAATGAATATCTGTATGTTTACAAACAACAAGTTTATGTTAACAATACGGTTTTCTTTTTCTATGACGAATATTTTTTGTTACAGGTTTCGTTATTCTTAATAGATTACGTAATACACGGCATTACATATTTCATTCTTTGAAAACTTTCCCCTATTTATTTAATCTATTAAAACCAGCCAACCATTAGCAGTTAACAAATGAATCAAGCCCACAGTTTTTTTTTTAATTTTAAATAAACGTATCAAAACAATTATCAGTCCGTAATTTGATGCCTTCCACAAAACTATGGAACTACAAGAGGTTTTAAAAAGTTTCGTAGAACTATAAGTCGGAAATCGAGAAAGGAACCACCAAGCCGCCAAGCGGTTATCAAAGTAGTTCCCGAATAGCAAAGCTATTACATAATCGCTCTAGGAAACAACTACTCCTCGGGCTAAAGCCCCGCCAGGCATTATACCCAGAAGCGATCCTCGACCCCTTTCTCGTGTTTCTGCACGATCAGATAAGGTTTCAAAAAATAAAACCCGCCCCAGGTAGGATTCGACATTTGTCCCGGATCGGAACCGAACGACATACAGCTGTTTCGAACTTGTTAGTTCTCATCAGTGCCGTACACGGTACGCCGATTCAGGACAAATGCCGAATGAACTTTATACGATATACGATAAAGATGTATACGCCATAAAGTTCATTCGGCATTTGTCCTGAATCGGCGTACCGTGTACGGCACTGATGAGAACCAACAAGTTCGAAATAGCTGTATGTCATTCGGTTCCGATCCGGGACAAATGTCGAATCCTACCTGTGGGGGGTTTTATTTTTTGAAATCGTAGAACTAAATAGAGGACAGTGAAATAAGGCATGATGATCTCGAATCGTTTCTCAGCGGGCTTGATCCATTTGTGCTCTGAACCCTTCACATGATGAAGAACTAACGAAGGGTTTGCCCTTTATGTGAATTATAAAGTGAATATTTCGTGTTTTTATAACACATAGTTTTTGTGTGTTTTTTGTGCCTGCGAAACTGTAGGCTTGGTTCCCTTGTTCTCTGAGAATGGTTAGCAGGCTTTAATACAATAAATCAAATACAAAACAACTGGATTTAACTAAAGACAGAATGTGTGAAATAGCTGATGAAGCATAGCGAAATATTTCATCAGGATACTTTAGACATTGAGAAGCAAGGTAAATGAAGCGCCATTATGTTGGAATACTATTGCTGGACGCTGAAGAGGGATGTTTCTGATGTAAATTACAGTCCAAAATCATATATCTGTACATTTTTTAAGTAAATTTATCACCTTGTACAGTCACTTATTGATAAATGACACAGGCCAACAAAGATTTTGTAATTGGATCTTATTTTTGACTTTTTGGCTTAGTTACATTAGACAACGTTTCCGAAAAAAAAAACCGCCATGAGTAGGATTCGACATCTGTCCCGCATGGGAACCGAACAACAGACAACTGTTTTGAACTTATTAGTTCTCATCAGTGCCGTACACAGTAAAAGAGAGAGACCCTGTCTGATCGTGCAGAAACACGGGAAAGGGATCGAGGATCGCTGTTAAGTATAATTTAATGCCTGGCGAAACTTTATCTCGTGGAGTAATTGATTCCTATAGCGATTATGTAATAGAGTTGCTATTTGGGAACTACTTGATAAGCGCTTTGTGGTTTGGTGGTTCCTTTCTCGATTCCCGACTTATAAGTTGCTGTTAGAATAATACAACTTTTCTAGAATAGAATTATTATTATAATTAATAGAATACTGTTTTGCTATTTAATCAAATACATATATCTAAAGGAGAGAATATCTTACTTTATACTTTTTACGTTGATATAGTCTGTTTTACTTCATTTAGTGAAGAGAATTTATGAACTTTTTCATATTTCTATAGATTTATAAATACCGTAATGGCAACATCTGTACATCGCCGTCGCTTTTTGTGGCATACATCAAGAGACACGTTAACATCCACCCCCTCACCTTACATCTGATTAGGCCGTTTAAAAGAGAGCCGTAATTTGGGCGCGCTTCTGCTCGCTTCAAACAATTTTTGAAAATCACTCGCGCTTTGTGCACTTTGTGCGATAAAGAACAAAGTTGAAAGAGGCATTTCTGAAGGAAGCCGGCGCGGCGACCATGCCGTTACCGCACCGGGGCCGCGGGGGTAGCGTCGCCTACTCCACGATAGCGGGACTAACAGAAATCCTCTTCTTTTATCTCCCTTTTGACGTAGAAAAGGAGCTTTGTGATATTCAAATAAATAAACAGCTTTAGCGAAAGCAAACCTGCACTGGGATTGCCGTCTAGATTTAACGGAGTTACGTTCCGCGAGACGTTTTAGCGTAAACTCGCAGTCTGAGATTTAAACGAAATTAACGACAGAGGACGCATTTTTTCAGGTGTAAAATAATTGTATTGGTAAATTAATAGTACTGTTTAAAATGCCTGAGTTTAGTAATAAGGAAATACTATGATTAGGTATTAAGTATTTAATAGGAATCTAAAGGCGCATTTAGATAAGGTGGAAAGCAAAGCACAAGGTTTGCAGAAGCAAACTACAAGGTTTGGCTACAAAATAACGAGACTGATGTTGTAAAACTCTTTATTTTAAATTTATACATATTTAATTATGATTCCCTTCAATATGTACTCTTCTTCTATACCTACACCGCTCTATGCGAATTTTCCATTGTTGAAAATAGTGCTGGAAGTCTTCTGTTGTTAGCTCGTTCATGACGCATGCCGTTTCTTCTTCTAAAATCTTGCTCCTTTTAATGCAGATTTGACCTTGGGGAGATAAAAGTTACATGGTGCCAGGTCAGGCGCCAGTCAGGCAATTAAAGTGTCAATAAAAATGTTTTCACGAGTTTCTATTTGTTCGATTGTGAGAATTTTCGACACCATCTTCGCACACACTTTTTGCATGTTAAAATTATTATGAAAAATTTACTCTTTGTGAATTCTTATAATTTCAGCAATCACACGAATAGTTAACCGACGCGACGGTAAGATTGGATCCGATTACCTACTTTTTCAATAAGTTTATCCTTTTTTAATGTGGATGTCTTCAACGTCTTCTCGGCCACATTGGAAACGCTTAAACCACTCAAAAACCCAATTATGCGATAAGCATTCGTTGCCATATATACTTTTTTTAATAGAAGATAAGTTTCAGTAGCAGTTTCATATGAAATTTCACGGCAATTCGTTGCTCTATTTAAGACACTTATCCACACGGAGGCCGTGGTCAGAATAATATGTCTGCAGACACGGGAGGGGCAACAATTGAAAGAGAAGGCTTCACGCTACACAGCTGATGATTGTACGACTTTGGCGCATGCGTAGTTCGTCTGTGGTAGCATCAATCTCGTTATTTAATAGCCACACCGCGTATGTATTATTCGAAATTCCACAAGGTTCAGTCTTGAGTCCCTTACCATTTATGCTAAATATCGACAACTTACGTAATTTTATAACAACTAGTCGTCTATCTATATTTGCAGATAACATTACAATTACTTTGTCTGCAAATACGCCAGAACAACTCCAAATACTCATGAATTTTAGGACGTTTGTGCGTAGGTACAGAGGGATAAATTGGGACTAAATGAAACCAAAACAGTTATTATAAATTTTGGATCAAAAACTATTTACCAGATGAAATTTTTTCATATAACAAGTATATTTCACAGACTGTTCATTTACTCGGCATTCAATTGGATTTTAAATTCTCTTGAAATCGTCATATAGTGAATATATGCACACAGCTTGATAAACAACATAAAAAGGAAAACTCTTTAAACAAAGCCGGGCTATTGAATATATATTATGCTCTTGATTTTTCACATAATTCGTATAGTATTATCGCATGAGGTACAGCTCGTCAATAATAGAAAAAAGTGCGAGATTCTCTATGTATGCGTAGAAGAAAGAGTGAGGGAGCATTCGAAGGGAAAAGGATGCACTTTACGCGCGGCCTAACACTACAGACAAGCATCTCTTTCACTGACTGTACACTCGATATTCACTTTGCAAAGGTTTCAATGCGACTGAGTAAATACCAGGCTATTTATTACGCACCTTGTGGGCGGCCCGACATCGCAATTTTGAGACTGGTTCCTATTCTTGACAACTTATACGTCCACGGATAAGGATAGAGTATTTTTCAGCTAAGTTTTAACGGAAACTGTAGGAATACTTTTAGAAATAATAACGTTTCACTCTGCGATGCTTCAGAGTACCACGTAGCTTCATCCTGCTGATTAAATAAATTTGATTAGGAGTATCATCTTCATATTATTATTATGGTTAACTATATCAATAAAACTCATTTGGATACAACTATCTGAGCTTTCTTCAAAAGCTCCCATGAGTTCTCGTTTATTTACGTTGTGTTTAAAAGAGGGATATAATAAAATTGCGTATTATTAAATTTGAATAATTTGAGAGACTTTCTTTGTGCCAATTTCACATACTTTTCCAGCAGACTAGTATCGTTTTAATTATACATAATAAACGACGTTCGGGAATCCTCAAATCGATGAATTGCTCTAATGATAAGAGCACGCTAAAAAAAAGAGGTTATCATCGGAATATCTTTCCGGAGGAAAATGCACGCCTCTCGTGTTGAAATGCTTTTAACGTAGATGTGCTCTACATAAAAACATCGAGTTTATACTTTTCGAAGCGCCAAGCACCATTAATCATTTATAATGCTTCTGACAGCTGCAAGTTTATATTTACGAATCGAAACGCCAAGTTTAAATCGCAACAAACTGGATTGAAGTTGAACGCAAGAACCATTTTTTATGTTAATTAAGAGATGCAGCCTAGCGAGTGGATTTGATTGATTTTTTCTCGGCATATGCAAAGTAAAAATATCAGTTAAACTGATTTCTTAGGACACTTTTTGTCTTGTATAAAATGTGGTCTAATATATAAATATACTGGCCTGCTCTACATTTATATAATATCGACATCAAAAATTATCTTGGTAATTATTTACTGTAGAGTAAAATTCACAAATCCTTATCAAATATTAGTTATCCCCTATTTTCTAGGGTGCTGGAAGCGAATCTGGCTTCAGTTTTTTCCGCTAGAACACGGTTTTCGGGAAAATGAATTTTCCACTTTTCCGCAGGAGACACCACTTTTCTTATCAAATAACTTTCACTTCATACTACGCAGATAGCTAACATTAATACGAGTAAATGCTACAACACTTCCTTTATACATATCACATATTAAACCGCCATAAAACCTATTATTCACTACGATTCTCTTAATTTATTTCAAACGATTACAATTTCCATGCAGTCGTTGTCGTCCATTTGCCATCGTAGCCCTCCATGAAACCACATATGAACCAATACCATGCGTACCTACATTCACTACGTGAGTAGTGAAGTAGGCACGTAGTGTAGTGATTAATATACAGGGGCACCAATATTATGTGTAATATAACTAATATTGTAATTAATAACTAATTGTAAAATAATTTATATACTATTAATATATGCATAAAGTATAACTAATCCGAATATCATTTATGGACATTAATGTATGCATAATTAAGTTATTTTGAGTAAAAGTTATTTATTCAATTTCTATAAATATGTTGTATTATTTTAATAATTATCTTAAATGTAATATGTATTTTGAAAGTGCTTATTAATTTAGTCATGATCACTTAAGTGTTATTATAATTACCTGATAATTAGATCATTGTTATAATCATTGTTCATTATATACTTTGATATTCTATATTTTTATACTGTTACATTATATAGTATGTAAAACGCGTTGTACATATTTTCATATATTTTATTTAATTAAATTGTAATTAGAAAACCCTAAACACCAAAAAAATAAACAGTATTAAAACCTTAAAACGGACATTTCCGCACGTAGAACATCTCTATCTCGAAATTGAGTGGCCGAGAAAAAATAAACCAACACATAAATGCAGAATGTGTTTTATGCGACAGTTTTACTTTTTTCAATTTTTCTCAAATAGTCCACCATCGTGTTTTCTCATGACCCATGGACAGGGTGGGGTGTGTCCTATCCACCTCAAAATCAATAGATGTCGTCTGGTAAACGTCCTTAACCAGAATAAGTCGAAATCCGATAGATCCGACACGATTTAATTGAGTAATCGTGCTACCAAAAACAATTTGTCAAATAGTTCACCATTGTGCTTTCCCATGACCCATGAACATGGTGGAGTGTGTTCTATCCACCTAAAAATCAATAGGTGTCATCTGGGAGACGTCCCTGATCAAAATCAGTCAAAACCTGATGGATCCGACACGACTTAGTTGAATTATCGTGTTAACAAAAAAAATTCTCAAATAGTCCACCATCGTGCTTTCTCATGACCCATGGACAGGGTGGGGTATATCCTATCAACCTCAAAATCAATAGGTGCCGTCTGGGAGACGTCCCCGATGAGAATCAGTCAAAACCTGATCGATCCAACACGATTTAGTTGAGTTATCGTGCTAACAACAATAAATGTTGATGACAGCGACGACACACACACAGCAAACTATTTTCAAAAACCATTTTTTTTTGCTTTTAGGCCGTAAAACGAAAAACAAACCCAAAAAGTTTTTCACTTTTTTTTAGATGATTACATTACTTTTCCGCTTATAGTGGAGTGCGGAAAAGTAAAAAATTGTTTACACGATTACATTTTTTTCCGCGTATAGTGGAGTGCGAAAAAGTAAAAAAACACTCACACTTGACTAGTGTCAAGTGTGAGTGTTTAAACCACAGAAATAGTTTTCTGTGGTTTTCACAAATATATCATTTATTATATTGCCCTTATAAATAAATTATTCAGCACTTTCAAAATATATATCACATTGAAGACAATTAATAAAATAAATTCCCGGTAAACGGGAATTTACGTGTCCCAACTACGTTCACGGTCAGCACTGAAAAACCAATCCATCCTGAACGGGGACAATCGCGGAAATAACCTAGGCAGTAAAACCTTTATATAAAAAATTAAATCGTACTTCATCCGGTGTCACCTTTAAAATAAAGACGCACTCGAATAGCAACAGACTCCTACGGCAACCCAGCTGCCGAGTTCCGGTGTAATGGGAAACATAAAACTTAGTCGACGGTTGTCCCCTTAACAAGCGATTCTTCAAATTCGCAAGGTCTACCAGATAACTTTTGTCGCCTACATATTTCATGAACGGTGTCACAACCTGACCCCTTTACGACTTTTGCAAGCAAATCAGGGGCGCGCATTGCAACGTATTATTATGCAGAAGGAAGTACAAATATCGATGGAAAATACATTGGCAGATAAGATAAGGAATAATGTTTGAGGCAACAAAAAAAAGAACACAGTTGACGAAATCTAGAAACTTTATTCGCTAAGATACAATACAAATAATGCACAGTTTTCAGCTCAGAAAGGTATTTATTAAATAATTCTTAGTGTGTTTAGTAATGATCTTTATTAATATTTATTGAAATAGTATATATCTATGTATGTACTTATAGTATATTAAAAGTACATATATCTTTTCCCAACTGTTTAATTAATTTTTAGGTGGAAATTTTGTCTCAGGTCAGGATACCAGGCAGTCTCGGAACTGCATTTCGTGACTTCATTCTTATTAGAGCCATGTTTTGAGGTCAGGAAACAGATAATAGTGGCTGGGGGTTAAATCTGGTGAATGCGCTGGGTGGGGGAACAATTCGAACTTAAATTCGTTGATTTTAGCCATTGCAATGACTCACGAATGAGCAGGTGCATTGTCATGGTGGAACAAGATATTTCTTCGCCAAATAAGGTAATTTTTCCCTCATTTCGTCAATCAAATGATTTAATTCTGCGTAATATTCACTATTTATGGTTTTCTGGGGTTGGCTTACCTGCTCCAGTCCATTCTTTTGACTGTTGTTTACTTTCAGGAGTATAATAGTGGACACAAGTTTCATCAACAGTTATAAATCGACGCAAAAATTCGCTGGGATTTCGGTTATACAGTGCCAAATTCTCGGTCGAAAAGTCCTTCGGCGCAATTTTTGATTGATAGTTAGCAAACGCGACATCCACCTAGCACAGAGCCTCTCCATGCACAAATGTTGATGTAAAATATTGCGTACACGTTCATTTCACATCCCAGTGGTCACAGCTCTCTCACATACTTTCAATCTGCGGATCCTATACCGCGATTTTATGAATATTCTCGATCATTTCGACAGTTGCAACCTCAATGGAGCATATTGGTGCGACCTTTTTTAAATTCAGAAATCCACTGTTTGTCTGTTGAATATGACGGAGAACTGTCCTTTAGTGTTGAATCCATTTCTTGTTTGATTTGAAGTGGTGTTAAGCCTTTCAAATAAATATATTTGATGACCGCATGTTTCTCCAATGTTTCCATTTTCGCGTAAGTAAACGAATAGTCTTATTCAATAGACTGTCAAACATACTGACAGAGAAATCGACCTGAAAATTATTATACAAGCTAGTCAGGGATAGCACTGTACAATACGAGTCAAAAATTAGACCTGATGGTTATCTCTGGCTTAGGCACTTATCACCCCACCCTCGTATTTATTTTTTCCAAATAACTGACTGCAAAACCAGAAAATAATGAATAACTTCAGGATATTGAAGAATTTGGTCAGTGTCGTCGTAACATACGTCGTAACATAAAATTTTTGGTCTAGAGAAAATTATGACATGACTGCAGAAAAAAATTGGACTTTGTAGATTATTTCAAAAACAAAAAAACCTGTTTGTTGTTTGGAGGTGGAATATTTACCTGGTCATATGAGGAGTGCCTCCGCCCATGCCAGAGAAACGTAGCGAGCCATCGCCGACCGCTCTTGAGGAAAATAAATGACTTCAGACGGCGTAAACAAAATGCGCGCAACTCCACTGGTCCGCTCTCAGGCGTAGTAATATCTTTTGTTTAGCGAGTCTCGTTTAATTTTCGAACATTAGGTGAGAAACTATTTGACGAAGATTTAGCGTTGTTTACTCGCCGAAGTGATGTTGCCGTACGCGTCGTCGTCTTGAGCGCCAGCTTACACGTCGACGTTTGATCTACTTACGGAATTATTCGCGCGGACTTTGACAGAGTGCCTTATCACGTACGTAATATGTACCAGGAGAATGTATTAGAGCAATTCAACAAGCTGACGGCGCTCCAAACTTCAACTTTTTCATATTAAATGTTATCTTTTCGGATGAATTTATTTCGGATACGAGATGGAAAATTCTCGGAGAATATTCTTCCACGCCGTTCCGGATAACTCTCGTAAAATATCGGAGGAGACGCTGCCGGTCCAGGAGCGGCCCAGAGGGTAAAAAGTAAACGGCTCTTTTAATTCGCGTCGTTTAATTTGAGTGTCTTGTTTTTGGACCGCCGGAAAACACGGGCTAAGTTAATTTAAGGGAAAGTCGCTAAAGTAAATATTTTCTTATGTTAATAGGTAATGAAAAAATCGAGGGGCAGATGTTTTCGTTTTATGATAATTACGTACCTACTTAAATATGACGTCCTGAATTTGAAGGCATTTATTGTAGTGAAACGCGGACACAGAATTTTATTAAAAATCCTATGCTTTAAAGAAGTTCCTTTATTTAATACGATTTTTTTAATTATTAGTAATAAGTTTTTCATTATCATAAATTGTAGAATAACTTTTAAAGTTTTGGCGAAGGTGCAGGGGAAACTTAATTTAATGGTTGCTAATATTTTATACAGACGTCAAAAATTAATTTGGTCAATAGGTGGTCTTGAATCATAAAATAATAATAATAATGATATTAACGTATTTATTGACCAACATAAAAATATGTAACAATATGTGTACAATATGTAACTAAAAAATAAATAAAAAAGGTAACCCCTCTAGATAAATTTAACATAAATAAGCAATTTGAAGGAATACTTCATTCAAATTGCTTACTTATGTTAAAGTTATCTAGAGAAAACTTACACGACAGTGTAAAGTTGTTGCTTCCCTAAAGATAGTACCTCGTTATGACTACAATTGTTCAAATCACAAGTGACTAGATATTACATTAAAAATGTGTAACATTACAAACACTGGCGATTTTAATAGTACGTTAGTTCTTGCAGTCCGGTAATAAAACATACTTTCTTCTTGAGAATCTAGTCTAGGTGTGCGTATATTAAACATGTTTAGTAATGCGGGCGCATTCTATACTATATTCTATATTATGGAACCGTTTAAATAAAAATGAGAGGCTAGTAAGCACCCTTCTAGAGATGGATGTCAAATCATTGTAGAAGCAGAGCATGATCATAATCCCATACTGAATAATCATTATCTATGCGGAATCACAAATATTTTAAAAAACGCTGTTGAATATTTTAAGTTGATTCATATGACTTAAATGCCGGGGATATCAAATGAGGCTACAATAATTTAGTTTCGGGCGAACTACGCAAAATATAAACATTTTAATGTAACAATGTTATTAAATGATATCGTGTTCCTAATCACGAAGTTAAGGCCTTTACATGCATTAAGAGCCACGTGATTGATATGTCCAGAGCATGATAGTTTATCATCAAAGTACAGGCCAAGATCCTTGATATTTTCAGAACGTACTAAAATTCTACCACCAAAAGAATAATTGTAAATTAGTGGTTTCTTCTTTAAAGTATACAAGCAAACTTTATATTTATCTATGTTTATTGATAGTCGTAATTTACTCTCCGAACATCACAATACAACAAGGTCGATGAGTTCTTGCAATTTCAAATTATCAATTATCGGAGTTAATATCGTGCATTTATGCCAATCATTCTCTAATTATCTCTAAATTATTTTATTAATTATAGTTTTCTTTTCATTATGTTCGAACTGGTGTGTTAATTAATGGAGTTGGAATTAATTTTGCTCTGTTCGAGTCTGGTTCACTATTCTCCTACCCTCTAAGGAAAAATCTTCGATCGTCTAGAAAACTAAAGGCCTTGATACACGCTAGAGTTGTTTTGCCAGATCTCTGACATCAGAGTTACCAGAACTCTGTCATCGGCGTTTACACGTAGACAAAAACCTGTCACTTTCTTCTCTGGCAGGGACAGTGTCAGAGAGCTCTGGCAAGTCTCTCTGTCATAATCCCTGGCGTCTGTTTACACCTGAGATCTATCTTTAGGCGAGAACAAACAAAATAAATATATACTTCACATTCTTCAAACATGACAGCAACACTCAGGACAGCGGCAGCAGTTGTACTTTATTTATTATTGGAAGAGGAGAAAGAAAAAGGAAACAGAAAGCAAGTGAATAGAGTTGTGTGGACTAAAGATTATTTCGCAAGAAGACGAAAAAGTGGTTTTTATAATAAAATGAACATGAAACTGAGAAATGGTGAAACTAGTATGCACCAAAATTTTTGACACTTCAGTATTTCCACTGTTTACACTAAATTGACACTTCAAGTTTTGTCATTTTGACATCTAGACGTTCCTTTCTCAGTTCAGTTGCAGTATCCGCAATAATCGTAATTCTTTTGCACATTCCTATAATCCTGTAAAGTGATGTCCCATAGAACTGGGTGTATTTCGTACAGTTGTATCAACAGTTTGGTTTCGTCTATTGACCATGGTCCGAAGATATTCTTAGACTTTCGACTAATTACTTTCATCTTTGTGTTGTTTCATCATTCAAATCAGACATTGCAACACATACATCAGAGCAGAAAACAAATAACTCTGTACCTAGAGAAAAAAAATGTGCTGCTTCAATGGCCGTTTCGGTTGTTAAGGGCAACCACAACATTGGATTCCTGGTCGATGTGTCCGGGTTAGTGCTAGACGCAGAATTTTTATTCCATTAAATATAAATTATATGCGTAATAATTCTAATAAAATATATGTCTACACTGTTGAAGATAGAACACTCATAAATCATATTTTGGATTGTAAACCTTTTTGTTGAGTTAGCTGTACAGTGCTGTTATGAAACTAACTCCAAAGGAGTTTTGTGAGACAGAGTGTAAGATTATTAACTCTCGCTATATTAAAATAGCTTTTACAGTTTTAGTTTAGCCGATTTTTCCAGACGAACGTTCGCGCCGGCATGGACTCCCTCTGTCGGGCTTCATAAGACATCGCCGCCCGCCCCAGGAAATTGTCTCTTACAGACGAAATTTAATATGCACGCCGATCATATCGGGTCTATCTACCGGCGTACTTTAATTTGGGAGATCATACCGTAAAATATTTCATAGGAGCTGCAAAGTAATTTCGAGGAGCATCGGGGAATGGGTGCATAAGATATACTGCGGCAAATCCACGGAGATTGAATTGGGTAGATAATTCGTAGTCGTAGTTTTTTCTGCGGTCTAATGCCAGGGCTCTAAATATTTTATGTCATATATGTTCGCATCGATTAAAGATGAGATGGTTTACGACTTAGAATAAATTGTGATGAAACCAGGAGTTTTGTAAAGGGTAGAAATACAAAGATGAATAATGATATATTGCTTTGACCGTTATAATCGACTGTTATAAGCGACTTATCATCAGCAGTTTTCGAGTAATCATAAGAAAACCATCGGAAAAACATTTTGCCAAATATTTGCTTACCCTTCAAGAGGTCCACGGAATTTTTTTACGCGGAATACATTTTTTTCAGTGATTTTATCATAAATCTTTTTTAGATAATTTTATCCTCTTTAATTTGAGTGGCTAGAAGTCGTATTTGATAATTTCTCGCTGAGTTATCGTCGTTCAAAGTTAAAAAAGTCAATTTTGAGTTTGGTAATTAATTACTAGGGAACCAACGATCGTATAGAAAATTCAAATAGGGTTTTACAAACTGCAAAGTTTTCTTTAAGTCGTAGTTATTGGTTTTTGATAAAAAAAAATCGGTACGAGAATGTTGATTGAAAAAGAGGTAAAAAATTGCGTATTTAGGAATATTCCCTTAACCTGGCATAACTTTGGATAAAATAATGGATAGATTAAGGATATTGACTATTTCTCATCAACCTGAAAGTATCTTAAAGAAACACTGAAAATCTCAAAGCGATTTTTCTCTCATTCTGTTGGGAATGACTGAATTTGTCGTTTTTGTTCAAAATCAATTGAAGGATGAATCCTTCATTTTCTATTCATCTTTTTAGGTTGAAAATGGTTTTTTAGGAATAACCCATTTTCCTTTTTATCAATAAATATTAATTAGTGTAAGAATAAAAAATGAAAAAAAGTTTTTCCAAAAAAGAGAAAGTCAAAACTGACTTCTTTGTTTTGAACGACGATAACTCAGCAAAAAATAATCGTACAAGGGTTTCAGACCGCTCAAATTAAAGAGGACAAAAGTATCTAAAAAAGTCTTTTAATGAAATCACTGAATAAAAATTATTGAAGTCCATGGACCTTTTGAAAGGCGAGGTAAAAATCTGTAAACTTCTTTCCCGATGGTTTTTCTAATTACTCAAAAACTGTTGATGGTAAGATGATGGAATTTTGAGCTCAAGATTTGAAAACTAGAAACTTGGAGTTTCAATTTGCTTCTTTTTTTAATTGCTTTGCTACTTCCCTATCCAAATTACAGCCCTTTGAAAATCACCTAAAAATTTAGGATCTTTTTACACCTCTTAATTTTTGTGCCTAGTGAAATACAATCATTAAATTTTTAAACTAATATTCAGAAAAATCTAAAGGGGTTAGATCAGGCGATACAGACGGTCACTTAATAGGTTTCGCTTATAAGCTACCATGAAGGTTTTCCTATAATGCATGTCAATGATCCTGTATATACCTGAAGGGTAAATACGATAACTGGTTGGCTGTAGACAGTGTCTTACGAAAAGACACAATAATTTGCGGTGAAAACAGATGTACAGTAAACACGAAACATGGCACGAAGGACCTTAGATTCTGTACAATTGGCAACGTATATGTATGGAGTAGTAAATTGGTAGGAATTTATTTACCAGTGGATGGCGAGGCACTAAACTCAAAATGGCTAGTGGCTGTCGATTTCTAGTTGTTGATTTATTCTCATCGATGGGGGCCCCGTGAAGAATACCCGTGGCACTAATTTTGAGAATGTATATTGGTCGTATACTCACTTGCAAAAGATTGTTTAGTTTGAGATTTCACTACGATGGATTTTCATCACGGTTAACGCGTGCGCTGACTCGAGAGGAAAAATGTCCATGAAATATGATAGGGACTAGGAAAAATTAGGGGGGAACATTACGGAATTGCCAACTGTTGCAACTGTGCATTGCCAACTGTGTGGCGCAACAAATTCAAATTCAGAAATAATCCGCTTCGACCTAAAATGGCCTCAACAGATCCAGTTCTCCCAAATAACCCAAAATTGCAGCAATTTCAATTCATATTTGGACCTACAATCTGCTTTAATTTTTTCATCTACGCTAACTAAAAATTGGGCCCGATTGTACATGTATTGGAGATGAAAATCAACGTACAGGGTGTTCTATATTTATATTATTAGATATACAGGGTTTCAGGATAGTCTCTGGAATAACTCTAGCAGGTTAGTGACCCCACTAACAGACTTAAATTTTAAATTTTGAAGCGATTCAATAAAAAATAAAAAACGTTTTGCCCCCGTACGATGGAACGTCATTGTTAGATTTACGAAGAATACGGCTAGTGCAGTGGATGATATAGGAGAGGTCTATAGGAGTTCTCACAAGAGAGTAATACGTCACACAAGCATTGAATAATGTATTTTTTTATATTCTAGGAACGAAAATATGCCCCATAGAGATTTTTAATATTCTTCTTCTTCTTCTTCCTTCTTCTAAAGTAGGTCTATGACCTGTTCCTCTTTCGACGAATATCATCGGCACTATGAGCTGGATCTGTTTATACAGAGGCTGGACAGCTAACCTGGCCCTCTAACCCTCTTCTTTCTTCCGGGCTTGGGACCGGTAATAGTACTACTGGGCTACTCAATCCACCCAGTAGCACTGTAGGCTGAAACGGCAACGGCACGCGGTGTTTTATAAAGTGCTAACTGCGCCCAAGGTTGCTTGACATCGGTGATTGGACGAGGATCGATGTTCAATATGGGATGGCCGTTGCCTTTTGAATCTAACTTTGAGAAATCCGTATGGCCTACTAATAAATCGCCTACAGAGTTAGCAGTACGTAACTTAATCAAATAATTTGAAAAAACGGGTTCTGTTATTAGTAAGGCAACACCAATACGTTCTCATCGTAGTCGGCCAGATGAAAATATTGCTACAGTGAGAGAAAGTGTGCAGGAGTATTCAAACACATCAATTCGACGTCATGCATAACAATTGAATCGGTCAAGAGCCACCATGCATCGATTTTTAAAGACAGATCTGCATCTGTCAGTATACAAAATTCAGTTGACATAACCATTAAAGGTTACATACTATTTAGAAAATCTAATACATTTTGTTAATTGGGTGTTAGCAAGAAGAGAGAAGGTGATGCGAGCAGAAGGCGATGAAGCATATTTTGTCGAATTTGAGGTGCTGAAAATCCACATGCTGTTAACGAAAGAGAAATACATCCACGGAGATCCACGATTTGGTGCACATTTTGGAGCGGTGGAGTAATTACACCATACTTTTTCACATTCTACAGTTCCAAATTAGATACCCAGACATGTTGACGCTCTCTCTTTGACAGAACATAAATGGCGCGCAATTTAAAGTTCCCAATGAGTAGAGGGTCTTATTTGGACTATAGCATTACTTATATATTAATCATATAGTAGTAATAGTAGTGTGAAAGTTCATTGTTTCACTAAACAGCGCCTGCGCCTGTGAGAATTACAATTAATTATATCTATACAATTATCATCATCATGAGGTCATCAGTCCTAAGACTGGTTGGACGCTAACCTTCAGCTTCTTCTATCTTGTGCTAACCTAGGCATTTCGCTAATTGTGCTACAACCCACATCCCTTACTATTTGCGAGCAGTAATCTAATCTAGGCCTACCTCTGCCTTTCTTCACTCCTATTTCTGCCTTCAAAATATCGTGGACTATTCCCCCACGTCTCAGCAAGTGGCCTACCATTCTATCTCTTCTCTTCTTTATGTTTTTCCATATACTTCTTTTCTCGTCGACTTTCTCTAATACTTCTTCGCTTCTAACCCCATCAGTCCACGGTATTTTCATCATTCTTCGGTAACACCACATCTCAGAAGCTTCTAATTTCTTCCTATTTGCTTCCCCTACCGTCCAGGTTTCGCAACCGTATAGTGCCGTGCTCCATACATACGTTTTCAAAAATCTCTTCCTTGTTTCTAAGTTTATTACCCCCGAGCATAAAAGTGCTTTCTTTTTGTTAAAAGCTACTCGACCCTGCGCTATTCTTTGCTTTATATCTTTATCGCTTCTTCCATCCCAATTTATTTTACTTCATAAATAAGTGAAGCCTTTAACTTCCTCCAATCTTTCATTATTAATTTGTACTTTCATTTTTGCTCTGCTCTCGCGCCCTCTGCACACTAACAATTTAGTTTTGTTTTTATTCACCCCCATTCCGTATTCCTCTGTCAACACTGCTTCCATTTCGATCAGCGCTGATTTTAATTCCTCCTTACTAGATGCTAATACTGCTATATCATCCGCGAAACTCAGCATTTTTAGTTTCTGTCCCTGCACTTTAATCCCGAAATCCATTCTATCTTTTACCACATTAGTCGCCTCTTCGATGTACAGATTAAAAATTAGTGGTGATAGCGTACATCCTTGTCTTACTCCTTTCCTAATACCTACTTCCCTTCTTTCCCCTTCTACTTCTGTAACAGAAGTTTGCTCTTTGTATAGATTGTGTACTACTCTTCTATATCTATACTTCATTCCCGCGCTCTTTAGTATCTCGAACATTTTTCCCATCTTACATTATCAAAAGCTTTTTCTAAATCTACAAATCCTATATAAGCGTTCTTTCCTTTTTCTATTGTTTTCTCTAACATTACTCTTAGCGCCAGAATAGCTTCGCGAGTTCCCCTATTTCGTCTAAACCTGAATTGGTCTTCTCCTAGTATTTCCTCCGCTCTATTTTCCATCCTCTTCTGCACTATTCTGGTTAAGATTTTTGACGCGTGGGAAGTTAGGCTAATCGTTCTAGAGTTCTCACATTTGTCGGCTCCTCTCTTTTTCGGTATAGTAACGATAATGTTCCTCTTATAATCTCTAGCATCTCGCACGTTTCGTATATGTATTTTTCCAGTTCAAACATCCTATTTACTACTTTCTGTCCCGCACATTTTAGAATTTCCGCCTGTATTTTGTCTACACCCGGCGCTTTATTGTTCTTTAGCCCCCTTAGTGCTATTTCAAAATTCCTCTCTCAATATAGATTTTCCTACATGTTCCCTATCGATGCTAGATTCTTCCTCTAATATCTCTCCTAATTCCTGACCCTGGTATAAATTTCCAAAGTACTGCTTCCATCTAACTCCTAACGTTTCTACCTATTGGTCCTATATCCCTGAAGTTCCTCTTAATTATTTTGTAGGCCTCATCGGTCTTACCTACTTGGAGCTTATCTTCTACTCCTTTGCATTTATCCTCTATCCATTGTTCTTTCGCTTTTATACACTTTCTAATGATTTCCCACTTTATTGACTTATAAGTTTTCAGTCATTCCTCGTCTCGCCTGTTTTTGTAGCCTCGTCTCTTTGTATTAAGTTTAAGATTTCGTCCGTTATCCAGGGCTTCCTATCTTCTCTTCTTTCGGGTCCTAAAACGTCCGTAGCCGCGGAATGTAGACTATTCTTGATACCCTCCCACTTAGTTTCTGCGTTCTTGATTTCGTCATTACTCGCTTTATTTATTAATTGATCTGTTTTCTCCTGGAACTTATCTTTCATATTCTGATCCCTCAATATGTCTACATTTATACGTTTCTTATCCTTCCGGGTTTTCAGATTTTTGAATTTTAATCTAGCTTTCATGACTACCAAGTTGTGGTCGCTATCTACATCTGCTCCTGGATAACTCTTACAGTCTTTTACTTGATTTCTAAATCTCTTCCTAACCAGAATGTAGTCTATCTGATATACAATTATAATTAACATATAATGCCTATCATACCAAGTTTATTTCCAGTTCCATAGAATGCTTAAAATTCTGCTTAAATTAAAGTTACTCATAAACATCCAACCATAAGTTCTGGAAATTACAAATTCCGAACCCACATACTTACCTCGTTGGAATATTTGTTAATTTCCACTAATTCGACATAGTTCTCAGTAACTTATCCATCCCGAAGCAAAAGACAACGTCGGTCGAGAGCGACTTAAAGTTTGACGAAAGAATTAACTTTTTACATCGAAAGCGAGTGGTTTTTAAGTGGAATTAACTCGTAAATTTAATGCATCTTCCCTTTATAACTTTCGGAGGAATTAATTAAGTAAAAAGGTGCGTCGGAGCAATTTAAAATATTAAAAAGTTTCGCTATAATGATGCACCGTCTAATTTACTATTGAATTTCGCTTAAAGTTCTCTCCTGCATTAATGTTCTCATTGTTTCCGGTGGTATTACTTGAAAATAGATTAATAGTTATCCCGAAAGGTAAATTCATAAGAAAATAATATTCATTTATCTCTTCATAGTGCCTGTTCGTATTTGTTTATTTGCGTTTTGGTTAATCCCATTAAGGCCTTTGATATAGTCTCTGAAAAAGTTAGATACCATGGATTACTATGTAAGCAATGTGTATTGCATTTGAAAAGTTATTTGTCAACATAAATAAGGTGTAAGATTGATGGAGTTTCTGAGAACTGTTACATATGGTGTTCCACAGGGTACAGTCCTGGGCCCATTGCTGTTTGTTATCTGTATAAATAGTTTATATCTTCTAAATATTTCTTCAAAGATACTAGCTTTCAGTGTTGTAGATGATGCTAAAACACTTTTCAGGCAAATTTATATAGACGGAATTAAGAATTAATACACAAGTCGACTGATACTATAGCTAATTGACTTGCTTACAATAAATTAACATTAGAAATAAATAAACTTCTATGTACATCCTATGCATCGAATTTCTCAAATTTGGTCCACTATATATAAACCAATTAAGTTTTGACATTTCCTGACGTAAACATTTTAATGTTCTCACATTTTGTTTGACCTATGACGCTACCACAGTATTTTACAAAAGAAATTGATTTATGACAACTAACAGATACTTAAATAGAAGACATTGCATTTTTAATGTTACGAAATTTTATTGTAAACGAAATTCTAAAATCAAACAGTTCGATGAAGAATCTGGTGGCTAGTTGCTTCTTGATTTTTTTAACTAAATTTTTACACGGCTGTTACGTTATCGTAACTGCCTCGTCATAAAAGCGATTACGTTATTGTTACGAAACAATTACAAGGCGGTATAGTTGCAGTTACTTTAATGTAAATTATGTCATAGCTCTTTCATTGTTCTATACATTGAAAAAGCATTTTACTCTTATTTTATATGTATAGCAGTAGCTCCATCGTGTTAAAACGGTTATGCAGTTTTATTAATATACTGCGTTTCCTAATCTACAGTTCATATATTGGACACACAGAAAGTAGACTTCCTTCCCCAGAAAGCTTACAGACAGGTTAGAGTAGAGGAAGGTTACACATATAGAAGCAGACAAACACCCAGCCCTGAGGGAAGTGCCAAGTTGCCTCTGGTGAGAATCGAACTCACACAATGTGCCCAGTATTTGGCTTAGTTGCCACCCTGGTACCAAATACCAGGTCAACATCACAGTAGCATGAGAATGAAATAATATGTCACCTATCTAAGTCGCAACCGAGCATTTCGTTGCTTGACTTCGAATAGCGCAGGTCCGACAATGAACGGAGTACGCTGCCTCATCCTCTCCCAACAGTGTTATAGATAAATGTAAAACTTTCGACTAATTCTATGTCGCGGATGTACAAAAGTTAAAACCATTATTCCTGCCATCAAAATTGTACAGCTAATAGAATTCAATAACAGAATCCAAAACTGCTAATAATGTTATAATTACCATTTGATGTTCTTAAATCATGATAAAAGTGTTACAATATAGCAACCCTCAATAGATTGACCATACATTTTAATAGTAAATCAGCTGTAACATTCACCAGTTACCACCGTATAAACTCTCGTAACCAAAGTTCCTTTTAAGTAATTTGAACTTTATAGCGACTTTAGCATGCAATAGTTACTTTGAAATATATTTCATAGGTCATTCAAACGTAATTTTCACTTCTATTTACTAATGCATAGTTGACCACGGTAAGAGATCATTTAAAGTTCCTAAAACGTTCCTGCGACTTTGAAACTACTTTCAAACCAAAAGTTTAAGCGATGAATAAGTAACATCGCCACCAGTTATTTTTACTAATGTATATTACTTCCTTGTCCCAATAACCTTAAAGTAATTTGAGTTAATAATGAAGTACCATTCAATATACAATAAAAAAGTACAACGTGATACTATATGATGATCATATATTCCCAATATACAGTGGGAACAATTACACAATTACCATAACGTTTTACTTTGAGGCGATTTTAACTGTAAAGTCATGTATTTAGTACAAATCGTCAAACTAGTGGAAGGAATAATTGATAAGTTCCCAATCTCCAGAAGGTATTTACTCTATTTCTATATCAATCCCAAATTGTTATTTATAATTATATGATAAAAAACAATGAAGAAAAATTGTTAAACGAAACGAGATAACTTTAATGGAAATGAGGGCGCGATAAGATTTTAATTAGAATGTGTGTATGAAAATTCACATTACCGAGATGGTTATCGTATGTTTTGTTGGGCAAAATACCGTCTAATTTGGATATGGAAAATATGCAATTACAAGAAATTAAAGTCTAATCCATACAGGCGGCGGTGCACGCAAGGGTTGGTTTGCCGGCGAAACTATTTATAAGTATCGATTATGCAAAATTATTTACATACTAAAAGAAAACTAACCGTCGACGGTGTTTTACTTAGATTTATTTCGTGTATGGGAGAAAATAGTGCGCGTTTTATTTGTGATACATTATTTCCTATGAAAGGTGCCGCCTACGGTTAATAAAAGTAAAAGGTGGTTATAATAGATATCATTAATATTTTATTTTAAATATTTTATATTCATACAAATATGTTTATTATGTGCTATAGCAAATTGACATACTTGTATACAAAATAGAGAGCAGTAACGGAAGTGCCACTGGATACAGAAGAAATAAATGAATTGCGTGAAAAAGTCGTGGAACACTAATATTTTTTCCCCGAACTATGACGTCCTACGTCTTCCAGTTTCACCTTTTTCTATCCTCGCAATCTCACTGTTGAAGGTATTGTTCAAACATGTGTTTTACGCCACTGATTCACGTTGTTTTTGGCCTTTCTCTTTTTCTCCTTTCCGATGAAACTTTGCTTAATATAGGATTTGAACTCTTCTGTTGTTATTTAGTTCTAGATAACCATACCACATTAACTGCCTTTATGGACCTTCTCATTTATGGTGGCTTATGTTATTTCTTTTACCTGTTCATTTTTAACTTTCTGCACGTCTGATACATCAGTAGATCTCCGGAAATCCTTTTCCAACACAGCAAGTTAGCGTTCTATCATAATCCTTGAGTCAGACCCGACGTTTCGTAACTATAGAGGACCATATTCTTGGCATAACTCTTGGTAATACGGTATGAGATATTTTTTGGGCTAGAAGAATGGATTTAGACAATCGATTACCCCTTTTGCCTTTAGCTATGCTATATTCAGTTTTAGTTCGGTCTCTTTTATCAATTATAGTTCTGAAATATGCGTAATTTGGAGGCTGCGGGACATATTCTAAAGAGCTGTCCCACCAGGCGCTCTCTCAACAGATCGAGAAACTATTTTGTCTTCGTCGATTACCATCAAACGCCCTTCTTCAATACATTCAATACATTGACACAAGGGGATGGGTGAAAGAGTGAGGTTGGTGTTTGGCGATTCTGATGGAGGTAGTATATGGCCTGAATGCATGTGGACTCCCTGTACGGTTGTATAATACGAAAATTGGACACTTCAATAGCAACTCCTCACCGTATTCTCACTGTAAAGATCTGCATCTTCATGTTTTAAAGTCCAATTGACTCAACAACTTCTGCCAATAGACCATGCACAGCGAAAAGAGTTCACCAATTGGATCACTGAATAATAAGAAGTGAATGATGATTTTGTGGACAATATCATCTTCAGCGACGGGGCTCATTTCATCTTGATCGCTTGGTTAATAGGCAAAATTGCCGCATTTGGAGCTGAGAAAATCCAAGAATAACTCACGAGAAACAAATGCATCCCCAACGTGTCACTATTTGGTGTGCACTGTGGTCTGAAGGGATCATTGGACCATTTGAAATCGAGGTAGGCAATGAATGCATTAACGGTAAATGGTGAACGTCATCGTGATATTATAACTCAGTTTTTTGTGTTTAAATTGGACGATATTGCTCAGGGCGGTGCCACTTGCCATGTCACCCGTGAAACATTGACGGTCTTGCACGAGCTTCTTCCTGGTTGTCTGGAAACCACGGAATTGGCTGCCACGATCTTGAGATTTAACAACCATTTCTGTGGGGTTTTCTAAAGTCTTAGGTTTACGCCAAGCCCACGATCACCCAAGTATCGTGTATCACTCGAAGGCCGAGATTGAACGGTGTATCAACGAAACACCGCCACATTTATGCAAAGCGGTTATTGAAAATTTGGCCAGAAGAGTGCTCGTGTGCGACCAAAGCTGTGGCGGCCATTTACCGGATGTGTTGTTTCATACTTATTCCCAAATATCTAAATTACAAATCAATAAATATTTCAATACTTTGCTACAGAAGACCATGTTTTATTTAACATTTACATTTTGCGCTCTTATTATATCACCTTTTATGTATAAAAATATACCTTGCCATCATTAAGCAGACCTTTATTTTTGGGTGGCCTTACATTACGAGTTCCAATAGTCGATCAGTGACACGAACAGCCCTTCGAACTTCCTAAATCGTATTCTGCCGGAAAATAATGCGGGGACCCCTCTAGAAGCCCCTGATTTATTTTTTTCAGCCCCGCATAAAAGTTTAGAAAGTCGACGTCCATGATTCCGTCGGCCAAACTACCGGGTATTAAGACCACATGTTGCAAGACAAAGTGTATTGTATATTCCATTATTACGGGCGTGTTTTGTTATGGTGAAAGGTCCAGATTCATATAGCCTACTACGCTCGACAGCGTGCCCCGAAAACGATAAAAGCGGACCGGTCATTAATTAAATAACTGGGTCGTCCGAACCGGACAAAACAAATAATAAATTTCATAATCGCTCCACCGCTAATTTGGGGTTTAGAGGTTTAAATTGAAAAATGGCCGGGGGTTGGGCCGCGTTTCACATTCGGGTTTGTTAACATTATTAGCGGCTAGCTAAAAGTTGGTTGCATGTAAAATACACTACTCAAAAATAAATAAATAAGGGAATAAAAAACTTGTGAAAAAATTTCAATGATATTTGAAAGGCTGTAACTTTATGAAAAATGGTCGTATCGAGATGAAAAGATGAGATCGTATCGTCTTGAATCTGAAGTTTCTAGTTTTGAAGCTTTCTGACAAAAAAAAATTCTGAGCTATGGTTAGTGCGCAATCGAAAGAGGTGCCACAAAACAAAAATGTTTTCGGACTAAATTAATACAAAGGCCGGTTAGCTTGTTTATTCAGCTTTAATTTGGTTTTTAGCGGAATTTGTACAACCATTTGTTACTGAGATATTGGTAATTGAATTAGAAATAACGATTTTATTTTTGATCATCGATATCTCAGGAATTAAAGATTGTATCACGAATCGAAGGATGGTTTTGAAAACTTAAATAAAATAAATGCTCTATAAATGATGAATGTCGATTTTGAGCACACATTTTTTTACTCACGCTATTAATTTGAAAAAAAAAATACAAAAAGACTCCTTTTGACTTTTTAAAATTCTACCCCCACTTTGAATATATTGAGGAAAAGACTAATGTTGTTTTAGCTTATTATACTCCCAATAGCCCTGTAAATTTTTAAATTGATCCATTGAATTGTTTTTTCCCGAATGACCAAAGTTTTGAAAACAATTAAAACATCATTATTTAATGATTAGCAAGATGGAAACAATTCTTTACTTTTCTTTCAATTTCGCTCACAATACACACCAAATTTTTTTGAATTCAATCTTGATTCCTAAAATTATGGCAAGTGCTGGATGCGGAACCGAAAGAACAGCAGACGTTAGACCGAGAAAGCAGCAGACCTTACATCGATATAACTTCCGAAGTGGAAATTGATTAAAGAAAAAAAATTGGAAAAATTAATTACCCACAGTAGTATCAATAGTTACGCATACTTAAAGGGCAGGTCACCTTCATACACGAATAAGTATATTTGAATAAGAAGATCTATTAGACATACAATAGTAATATTTGACACAAATGTTATCAATTCTTGCAAAAAATATATGCTCACAGCTTCCATTAACATTTCTTTTGGATTTATAATGATTTGACATTAAAAGGAACGTTTAAAAAATATATTATTTCATACTCGTCCGTACAAACGAGACACTAAATTGCTTTACTTATGAATATATTTTAATCAACATTTTTGCTCCAGACCAAAGCGCAGAGAATAATACAAATATTAAAATGTAACATTATTCTGCTTTATTTCCCTGCATTGTAATAAACGAAGCGTTGCTAGAATTAACGTCTTGCACATTTTTTAAACATTCTACGAGTGAACTAAATTTTTAAACAAGATTAATAAGGTTCATGCAGAGTTGCTCACATTTGTCTGCATTTTTCACAAAAACATTTGTTTTATAATTATAGAATGGCTTTAGTTATACGGTATTAAAATTATGAGATCCGACGCTAGTGTAATGTATATTTCACAATCTACAAAAAACAGCATAGTTCATAATTATATCGTGCAGTAGTCAAGTGGCAAAATAAAATAAAAAGTTAAGTTAAAATACGGTGGGCATTAAGATCTGCTGCCTCACGCAGAGTGGCATTGTGTTCAGCGTCGGGGGGAGGAAGGAGGCTGAGCTCGTTTCTGTGTCAAAATTTAAAAAAAAACAACGTGTCAAAAACCAAGGTCCAAGACAGAAAGGTCGAAACCGGTCTGCAGTTAACGATATCCTGAGATAGGTGACAGTTTGCATCTCTCTTGGTGGTTTTAGAACAATCACTGTATTTTTAGTGCTAACTCTGTTAGACAAAAATACGACAAATTTTGTCATGTAATTCAGTGCTCGGCGTTTGGCATATAGCCAGGAGAATAGCTGTTTTGACCTAATTTGTTTAGTCCTTATTATATAAGGCATTTGCAGATGGGTTGGAGTATAATTATAATATTTCTGTAGTTTTATACTTCATTTTAATTTCTTTTATTACCTTGTTAAGGCATTATCCTATAAACTATCCTTGGCTAAAGAATTGTTGGACACGATATATTCTTCAAATAATAAATGGCACTTAAACAGCATAATTGTATCACCCATTTATGTAGCTCCATTTATCACTAACATAAAAATTAAACTTACCACTTGTAAGTAACAATTTCAATAATATAAATAAATACAGCCTACATATATAATAGACAATGTTGTTTTATACACATACCTGCTTAAATCAACAAATATCGATGTTTTTCTAGCGAAGAATGAGCTTTTCTCAAATCCATGTATGTGACACATGTACATTTTTAACAGAAATGTATCGATTGATACTGTTTCTAGAGAAAAAATAACATTTTAAATAAGCTTAGCCATTTACCTAAGAAATAGTTAATTCTAATTTACAGGTAATTGCCATTGAAAGAGCATATTATATTATATTACTTATTTGAAACTTTGAATTTTATGAAACTTGAAATTTATGAACCACAAAAGGTTTGAAAATTTTAAATCTTGGGGAAAATGTTAGTGACTCGTGGTGCCTTGTCCTAAAAATATAGAAGAAAAAGAGAAGATGTCATATAAATATAAGCGATTATATAAATACAAAGGAAATTATAACGATTAGGAAAAGGCATGTTATAACTGTGTGTAACCATAAAAACTATAATATAGATACATATTTTTTTTTAAATATTTATCAAACTATTATGTAAACTAAAGCTTTAGTAACAGATTTTAGTAACGTTTTAATAAATCTAAAACTTTATGTACATAGAGTTATTTTATATAGTCATGTTATATAAAGTCAAATATTTTTTCCGAAATTTGGGAAGGAAATTACTAATCTCATTTCAACGTCAATACACGCAATTCAATTCATACTTTTGTGGAATATGTACGTTCAGGTAAACATGGGGTAGATGTTTACTCTTGTGTCGTGCGATAATATTACACCCACTACCCTCTATATTAACAATCCCTACATGTTTACTGTGTTTATTGACAGTCTGGCAATCTTAGCCTACACGAATTCCAACGCCAACATAGTTATCGATAGATGAGAGCCTACCGTTTCATACCACGTAGTATTTCAAAGGTACGATCACTGCTATTCACGTCTATAGTACGTTCATTTTTAGCTGTAGTATATTTATTATCGAGTGTATAGGGTCTTCCAATAAGGACGCTGGATTTTTAAACGTAAATAACATTGTGTGTAAGATATCCTCATTTTGGATTTTATACAGGTGCTGATCCAAGTCCCGACGAGAAATTCCTCAGGTTTTCCCGTACACTCTCACGTACAGCAGCAGTGTTTACAGCAGACCTTGCGTTTCGGTGAGGTACGGGTGTTGGCTGATTATTTATCAAACCGGTTGACTCGAATTTGGCCACCAAACGTCGAATAGTTGACTCGGCGGGACGGTTGTTCGATTTTGAATTAATTTGATGAACTATACAAATTATGAACTGTAATTTCAACACAGTGTTTTCGAATAATCACTCTTCATCAGAAGAAAAGGAACTACACAGAGCCGGCAATAACATTTAATCAACGCCTAAACAACAATTTAACCCTTGACAAAATTATATGTTCGCTATGCCGTGGCATTTTTCCAACACGAATTTTTCATTATCGCGTTTCTCGTACAACTTTTCCAAGTGAAATCTATGCCACGCTCTCAAATACGTAGCGCATATCATGCAACATCATAATCAGGGTTCAGCCCAGTAATTGTATGGTAGGTCATTAAGCTGATGTTCTATAAATTAAGAAGGACGAACGATATGAATATTTTAAGTGAAACGAACGTATGTTTAAAATATCCCTTGATTATTATATGGTCATTTAGGGCGTATTTAACTGTGGCGTATTACGATACTAGCATATTTCTGGCGAATTAAAAATGAAACACCTTTCACAGTGGAAATATTCCACTTTATATTTGAACTTATCTTGAATATAATGCATTATAACAGGCCGCAAAATAGGTCATTACAATCGTTGCAATAATTTCTGGCTTTACGTCAACTATAGCTATTATAACTGACTAAGCTTTATGTTAACTATATGTCATTAAATTATAATTATCACAAATAATAGAAGATTTTTCGGTTTATCAAATTTCTAAAATAGGTAGAATTTTATTTAAACTTAGTCAAGTAGTTTGTTTAATTTGTCCAATATACTCAGCACCTGTTGGTTACAATCATGATCCCGATATTAAGTCCAAAATTGAGTCCAATTAATTATGAATGAACCCATTTTATTAACTTAAAAACACTATATATTCTCCTTGAATATAAATTAAGAATACACATAAGAATAGAAATTAGCGACTGGGCATTGTAAAGTAGATAGAGAGATTATCAGCAGAAGGATAATAGTACACAAGTATACTATTAGATTAACAAAACAATGCCGAGAAAGAAAGTACAAAAAATTAGTACAAGATGGTAGTGCCATCAATCCCATGTTATAGGGAAATGAGACGTGGCCTTGGTACTTGGCCTGGCAACAAAATAAAAAAGCAAAATAACAGCGATCTATAAATAAGATATCACAGAAAATAGGGAAAACAAGAAGAGGTGAGTATAGAAACTAGTATATGATGAAGAGATCATTAACCCAAACAATTGAGAAAAGACAAGACAAGTCGTATGGACATATACTAAGGATGTTGCCGCATTTACTAACCTAGAGAAAATATGTGAAAGACGAATTGAAAAATAAAAAATAATATAGAACAAATAAAAAAATATCATGTGCAGCACAGTACACGTGATAGAAGTGAGAATAGAGAATGAGAGAGATTAAGAGTGAGAGATTGAAAGATAGAGAGAGAGAGAAAGGGAGAGGGATAATTTCAAAATAAAAAAAATAAAAATTGCATCTATTGTTGTTCCGGATTTTGTTATTGATTCTTTGGGATTGTTATTTATAAACAGATCAAATGTTTCTCGAAGAAAGTTAATCAACGTCCAAGAATCATTGGATCCGAAATATACATTAAAATCTCCCCCGAGAATCAAAGGGATTTTGTCTTCGTCTCTTCCAAGTGCATTTGCACCTGTTTGGCTGTAAACCAGTAGGGAGCGGTGAATGAAATATATTATATCTTCTAGATTTTAACAAGTTAAACGGTTCAAGGATGTTATCAAATAATCACAGAACACAGATGTAAATAACGTAAATAATTACAAAACACAATGATAAATATTCGGTACACACGCGTGCTGCTTTAGCTATTAATATATAGCGTCTGGACGCGTACATCTATAACGCGCGTATGCGCGACAATCTATCTATCCTATTCTATCGCTTCGTACTGAGTTTATATCGCTCTCTCTCTTGCTCCACTCCCGTGTGGCGTCAGAGTTGTACGTATTCGCGCGCATGCGCGTCATATTATATTTTCTTCTATTGCCTAGTATTCAATGAATACGTGGCTCTCTCTCTTGCTCGTACGATGCTTCTTAAACTATTCCCCCTTCAAGCAACTTAGACCTTGGACTTGGCGTATGAGTGGGCGTTAAAGACGAAGGACCGCACAAAAGGGAGACGCGGATAGCCCAAACTGATATATATGATGTATAGCTCTCTTTCTCTTTCTCTCTATGTTATATATCTGTGTACTCTGTCTTGTAACGAAGCCTGTGTTTTAGATATACCAAATGTATAGCTCTCTTTCTCCTTCTCTTTACGTTATATCTTTTTTCTCTCTCGCATAACGAAATCTCGAAACGTTACATTTTCTCCAATTCACTCTCCATTCTCGTCAAATATTAGAACGCCGCCAAAGAAGTATTCACTTCAATAATGGCATAATTTGGCATAAAATGAGAAAAATTTATTCTAGCCGACGGTATAAGACAGAAGGCATTAGAAGAAGAATCATCGAAAGTGTACTGTACGAAAAACTGCCCTACTTGTGAAGAGGTATTTTTAATATCGAATTAAAATACCCTTGTCTTGATTGTAGTTGAAGAAAATTAATTTTGAGAACCATATAGCTCATTAAATAAAAGGGTATTAACCTTTATCGTATATTAAACTAATAGAAAGAAAGTCCTAACATTCCACTACTTGTGAGTACCATTGGAAAACTTGTAATTCCCGCTGAATTTAATTGAATCAGGGAATTGAATGGAAATTTTATGGAAGCTATTTTAGCTTAAAAAAGATATTAAAAAATGCAATGTACCAAAAACTGCCACGATAACTAAAGCATCTATTCCAGCGAGATGGAATTTTGTATACTTTATTATAGACAATTTCATTATAGACCAAGCAACTGATGCATGCGGACGTTCTGTGGCTTCTGAGGTATTAGACAGAACGAACCATAAAATAATTGTAGATTTTGCGACAGAATGTACGGCCAGATCAAGACAATTATCAGAAAGTAGCAGTAACAATAACGGACGCAGCTGCAGACATGTTAAAATCATGAGATTTGTTAACAGAAACGTTTTCCAATATGATACACCTTACATTTGCAGCTCATGCACTTAACCGAATAGCAGAAACAATAAGAGACAGTTCTCCTTTAGGTAACGAGGCAATAGCGAATGTGAAATAGGTTCTTGTAGAAGGTCCTACTCAGAGAGGCACGTTTAGTGAAGCTCTGCCTGGCATACTTTTACCTCTTGAACCAGTCATAAGATAGGGTACTTGGTTAGAAGTTGTAAGCTGAAGCTTATTTTACAATAGCAAGCCATACACGAGCGGATAAATTTTGACACGCCAGATCCGCGGATCGGTTTGTCGATTTTCCCACGGGCCTTATCCGCCGATCTCAGGCCTGTCGTAGCCCACTAACGTACGGACCCGGTCCGTTGGAATTCTTTCATAAAATCCGTTGGCAGTTGTGATCCGTTCGTTACTGGAGAAAACTGGCGGAAGTCTGTTAATTTATCTGCGGGCCCAGGACTGTCCAACACGTTGGACAGGCCACAGGCCACACGACGGGACGGACTATGCTCTTGTACGTATCAATGCAGTATTTTCGTTGTTTTTCACTGTTGTGTCTTATTAATCAGTTTAAATTTACTATGGATAATAATAAGAAATTGTGGCAGCTGCTAGTGGGTTGTACTACTGTCAGACTGAATACCTCTCTACAAAAAAAAAGAACGAAATGGGTGAAATCGTGGATAGGAGTAAGACAGCAGTTTAGCCATATGGGGCTAATTTTACGAAAAACAATACATTCGTGTAGTAGCTACATCTTAAAATGCTTTTTATAGCATCTTCTATATTTCAATCCTTCTGAAATTATAAAACATGGAACACGTTTTTATTTCCATTACATTCACTCTTTTTTTTTGTTTCTATTACCTTCACTCCAAAAATTTGATACCTAGATGTAAAAGTGCTATTCTCATGGCGCGCTTTTGTGACGCTTCTGCGGAAATATTTTCAGCAAGTTAGTCATTGCAAAAACGTGTTCCACGTCAAAAATGAACGAAATGAAGTTCGTTTTATTTTGTTGCGTACTTGTATTTATTTATTTATTTTTTTGTATGTCTATAAACCCATAGTTGCTCCACTCTTTTACCATTTTTACGCATTTTTCTATTACTATTGAAACAACACAGAACAAACTTTTTACGAACTAAACTAAATGAAATAATAAATAATATCTAATCTAAATAATAAATAATTTAATATTTAACAATTATCTAAAAAACACTAGGACGCAGAAAAGTGGCCTCTGATTTGATCTGCTCGTCAATGGTAAAATTCGTCGAATTTACTGACAGGACGAAATCTGCCGATCTCGCCTCACAGTTCTCTCCATTTATGCACGGGTGAGGCCTGTGAGTATTCCTCCGCGCCGTGCCTGCAATCTGGCCCACAGATTTCTTTCTCCACTAATGAACAGTCCGGCCCTGCGGGCTTTCCCGAATCCTTCGAAAAAATCCGTGGCCCGTCAAAAAATCCGCTCGTGTATGGCTAGCTACTAAGCATTATAGGAAAAACTGAAAGACGTGTTTACAAAAAATCCTAAATACAATCGCTTGGAACATGTTCCTTTCTACAGGGTATGCATCAAGAGTTATCTCCTACACGATTGTCAAGAATAGGAAAAAGTATGAGATTCTCTGTGTTGCGTAGAAGAAAGAGTAAGGCAGCATTCGGTGGGAAAGGGATGCACTTTACGCACGGCCGGTTCAAACTCTGTGTGCACATACTCGATATCCACTCTGCAAAAGTCTCAATGCGACTGAGTATAGACCAGGCTATTTACTGCGCACCTCGCGGGCGATCAAATATCGCAGTTTTGAGACTTTTCCTATTCTTGACAAGCTGTGCTTTACTTTAAAATATGGTCCGTATATAGGTAATTCTCATACCGTTCGTTAGTGACAGTGGGAGTTCAAGAGACATTTCATTGCGTAAACTACTGTCAAGCGATAGGCGTCGAGGTTTTACTCCAGAAAACTTGGAAAAGTACCTAGTGATAAAGTTTCACTGTCTCCATACGAGTCAGAAACCGCAACCGACTGAGACATGTATTGATAAGTTTTTTATTCATACATTTCTTTTATCGTTTTTCTGTTTAATCGAGTACTAATCAATATTCATTATTGTACGACTATTATGATGTGTTTCTGTGAACTATCGCTGTAATAGTAATGACCTGAGTTCGACTCTGTTGCGACTCCTTGGAATAGACGCTTTATTGCACCAAGCACAAAAATTAAGGATGTAAAAAAATCCAAAACTTTTAGGTGATTTAGGAGATAAACAGTCTGAGATAAATTTTAAGAAAGCAAATTGAAGTTCCAAGATCATTTCCCGAGTAATTGATTACCAAAACTAACTATTTTGCTTTGAATAACAATAACACAGCGAAAAGTCATCATACAAGGCTTTTAGACCACTCAAGTTAAAGAGGATAAAATTATCCAAAAAAGCTCTATGATTAAATAACTGAAGGAAATTTATTGAAGTCCGTAGACCTTTTCAAAGGCAAGCAAAGACTTGAAATATTTTTCCGATGGTTTTCTTATGATTACTCAAAAACTGCTGATGGCAAGAATTTTTAACACAATATCTTAAAACTAGAAACTTGGAGCCTCAATTCGCTTTTCTTAAAACTGCTCCGCGACTATTTTTCTCCAAGTTACAGCCCTTTGAATATCACCTAAAAATTTACGATTTTTTTACATCCCATAATTTTTGTGCTTAGTGTAATAACTACTACAATATTTATGTTTATGATATAGAATGAAATTACTCTCGTCTTGACCCCAGTTCAAGGAAATGAACTTTCACAATCATACAGCTCATTAGGGAGAAGGGTCCTTACTCTATATTAGACTAATAAATGTATAGCCCTGATATCCTACTACTTGCAAGGACTACTCAACAAATTGTTCATCCCGCCGATTTTAATTGAATCAGGGAGAAGCCGGAAAAAATATTTACGCGATGTTCAGCAACACGCGGTTGAAAATGTACCGTCCCCAGCTATAAACATAAAAAGGGGATGTGTTCGGTAATTCGGAGGCGAGTCAGTAGTCTTTAATGGCCGAATTTTTCCTGTTTAAGGGTTACAAAATGGACTTAATTGCGTTTAATTTTATTTTTTACGCGCTTCCAAAACATAAATTCGACCACCGGCTGCATTAATTCTTTGAATTCGAAGGCTCTCTCTCGATTTAATTGCTCGTCAATCGAAGTAATTGCCTCGCTTTTGTAAACTTATTTATTTTATGTCCGGACGGGTGGCGGCTCCGGCGTTAACTACAATGTTTTCGCGATAGTTTTATGGAATTCCAACCGGCGCACGTTAATCGGTATTAAGTTACTTTGAGCCGGGATAACTTTTATAAATGCAAATATCGAAACAATTTAAATCATCGCATTTCAATGAACGAATTTCGTCACCTCGAAAATATATATTTGTTTTAATTTATTTTATAATACACAAAATAAGCTTGTCCAATAAAGATCGAAATAAAGAGGATCTAAGCTCTTATCTTTATCATAATTGAACTAGGGGCGTAGCGTGAGAAAGAATCTAGGGCTGTGATAAAAATTTTATAAGGGGAAGAGGTATAGTCAGATGTATGGTAGACCATATGAAAATGATAAAAATAAAAAAAAAGACACTAACCTAAAATGATTAGGCTAAGGAATATATCCTAATTTTTAAAATGAAGATCACTTAATCGGTTTTTGTTTGTCCAGCGAAAACGTCTCTCACTGTTTCTTCAAATGTTGGAGACGATCTCATATCTTCTAACAAGGTACCTTCAATATTTATTAATGCTAAAGCTGACAGTCTTTCTTGCTTTTGAGAATTTCGCAGATAAGTCGTTATTCTCTTTAAACATGAAAATGATCATTCCGCGGAACTGCTTGTGGCAGGAATAGCCAAATTAAGCGACACAACTTTGATGACTCCGGGAAAACAGAAGATAATTGAAGGGACATAATATATTGGTGAAGCTCAAACACAGTGCTTTTTCTCATATCAAGCTCACTATAAATAACTGAAAGTTCATTTTTCAAACAACTTGTGTTAGAGAATGTTCCATAAGTATCTATTAAAGAAGAAAAAATTCGTCAGGAAAACATTTCACGAATGAAGTAAATTGTGTCGAATCTAGATTTAAGAATTTCAGTTTAGAAATTTCACTAAACCGTTCACTAATATTCAAAGTAATAACGTCCAAGATTTCATAAAACAATTGTGCTTTTCCTATCTTCTTCAGGAATTAAATTCAAACGCATTATTTTACTTGGTGGTTGATTTTCTAACACAAATCTGTCCATATGGTCCCAAATATCACTAAACTCGTTTCTCATTTTTTGAATATGTTATTTGAAATCGGCGATCTTGGTATTGCAGTAACTAATATCTGATATTTTTGTCTGTAGAATTTTAAACAGACTCTCGGAATGTGGGAATATTGCAGAAAACACTGCTAAGAAAGAATTAAAATCAAAGCCGCTAGAAAATCTCACACTTTCTCCTATTATTGGCCACCTGTATGTATACCAATTTTCGTTCTTCTAGGTCTCTTAATTTCAAAGTTAAAGAAGATGGAAGGCACTTTAGACACAGACTGGACTGTATAATGAATTTGAAATTACAACTTTGCATACGGACGTATCTTTTCCATGAATAATTTTTTTTATATGAAATTTTAAGATTTATTTTATGGCCGATTGAATTAAATTCTTATTTAATATAAAGGGTACAGCCTACCGATTAAAAATATCCCGTAGTTTGTCTAGTAATAGCTACTGGTAACTTATTTTTCTATGACAATGTGCAGAAAACTGTAAGAACGTTAAAAACAATGTATTAAAAAATGTATTGCTGACTAGATTTGCGCTCATTTTAGGATAAAATGTGTTTGTTACATTAGCAATTGTCCAAGATATTTATGTTGAAAAAAATCAATGCAAAATAAACGCGTATTCTTATCAGAAATAATCTGTTATTTCAGTGCACGATGTTGTTTTTTCTGCGGGCTGCCTACATCACCAAAGAATGCAATTAATACCAACAAACGGTTCCCCACTTTCAAAAGCGAAGACCCCGAATAGGCCGTCACCGGCTCGGCTCTGCTCCGATTAGTTCAATTAACTCGTCTTCTTTTTTCGGCTAGTCGGGGAACGCGGGATTTCAGCTGAAAAAACACGTACAAATTGCAACGGGCTCTCATGGATTGCGGCCCGGAAGCGGCGGCCGGCATTTAAAATAACCCACTTTCGGCATTACTCAGTCAAATGGAAGTCGATAATGGGTTTCAGTTTTGCCGTGTCGGGTTGTAAATCTTTTTAATAAATCTCGCGGAAACGCGGAACTCTCTGTCAAGGTTCCGCGCCGGAAATCACGCCGCTAACTGTTTGCGTGTAGAAAAGTCAAGGTGCGTACTCCGACACGCGGCCGGACTCAGGGCCAATAGAATTATACTCGATTCTTCATTTCGATATATGTACTATCGGGAAAGAAAGTGGTGAGGTACTTTATATATTGTAACGAATTTACTAGAAAGTTCTTTATTTCTAGAACACTTATTTATAACTCAACTATTCACAAGTCCAACTTACTAACTTTTTTTCTACTTTAACTTTATAAACTAACTTTCGCACTGTATATCACTTTCTTCGCACTGTATCACTCACTATCGCGATCCAAATTCAACTAACTCTTGGCCGGATGACACAACTCTTATATAGGCAGTGGGACGTCTCTCCAGATGTTTCTAGATGAAGAACTTTGGGGAACCTTCTAGTATAGAACGCATTGGAAGTCAACTCCGCATGCTCTCGATGGTAACGAATATTCTCGGCGTTCGGGATCGCTCGAGGCGTTCGTGACAATATATTCACTTGAAATATACATCAATAGAGGATACATCCATCTTAATACCAAGGGCATAATAAACTTAAATTAATTTGATATTGTTTATATTTCAGGAAACTTATTAAACATGTTTGTTTTCATTATATTCATTCTCGATGATCTGATCCTGATCTCAGATCTCAAACTCTCATTTATCAGATATGAAACAGGGACTTTTTGAATAAAAAATACACGTTAATTGTATGAAAATGATAAAATATATTTTATTCGAAGTACTCCCCATTATTAGCTAAACATTAATTAATCTCTTTGACAATTTTTGGACTCCATGCCAAAAAACTCTTGATCTTTTGAGGCAAACCAGTCATCACGCAATTTTCGTACATTTTCGTAAGACGTGAAGCTCTGCGCACTCAGTAAGTGTATATTCCATCGATGTAAATAAATAGTAATCGGACGGAGCCAAGTCTGGTGAGTAAGTGGCATGCGAGTATTTCCCAACTAAACGCCTCAATCGTTTCATTATCATGAAGGAACCTCACTCTGTGTTACCTTTTATGATATTCCAGTCGTTTTTCACGCAAAGCTTGATTCAAATAAATTATTTGTTGTCAGTAGCGTTCAGTATTAACGGTCGGTTAAGGTTTTAGCAGCTCATAATAGATCACACCCTTCTGACCTAACCAAACACAAGAGCATTCTCCTTTGTCCATAGCGATTTGGCCTTGCAGTCGATGCCGATGGTTCGCCTGGTAAACATTAATATTTTTATCTCGTCTATTACTTCCGTATAGCGTAAATATGCAGAAAGTTTGCAGTAACTATTTGCGCACACAAGTTTAAAAAAAAAGTAGCCAATAACCTTACACCGAATTCATTTTCGATTTAATTTTTATAATGGTTTGGTTAATTGATATTAATAAATATAGGATATTTATGGTATATCTCCAATAATCCACTTTTTTAAGATACAAACAGAAAAGGAAATATTTACGTCAGTTTTGGAATACGAAATAATTAATTAATTATTAAAAACATCAGTATACAGATACACTAATTTAAACCGAGCATTTCTTCCTGTTTGAATCACCCACATCGTGGCCCTCGAGGCCGGTCCGGTCCTGCCGGAGCGCATGCGTCGCGACGCCGCGGAAATTCGGAAAATCAGACACAGACCGAAACGACGGCGACGGCTCTCCAGTCTTTTACTTTCGCCAATATCTCGACTGCTGAACTGCAGTCGATTGCCGCGTTTTTGATTTATTAATGTGTGATGAACCCCAAAAGTACGCTCGGTGTGGGGCTGCGACGGTGGGCAGGGGGAGGGAAGGGGGGCCGATGTGGTCGGCACGCACGTGGACGCGGCTATTTTTAGACGGCGAAAATTAATAAACGAAATTGACAGGTAGATTCAGGTGAGTATTATAAATAAATCAGTAATTTGCGGTGCGGTTGGCCACGAGACGGACAGAGTATTTCTTTTGTTTGACGGCGACGTGAAACTAATAAAGATTTCGGAAGTAAATGGATATCAGATTTGTGGGGGATCGAAACATAATCCAGTTTCTCGAATTTAGAAAGAAAAAGAAAATATTCTATGTAACTCAAAAACGAAAACATTTATTTTACATTTAGATGACAATGAAAAGAACAATTTTCCTTCCGTCGGAGCGCAGTATGAATCCAAACACATTCGGGCGCAATACATCTGAGAAATCGCATTATCAAACGTTACAAAATTTAGATTTTAATAAGGTGGAGACTTAATTAGACGCTTATTTTAATTAATACAATACAATAATCAATATTTCACACAAGTTTTTAATCGCAATAATTAAAATTACATAAAAGAACCCATTTAATGTTGTAAAACAATAAATTTGGAAGATTCTCACAGGATAACTAGATATTGACAATGTTTTTCCTGTTTTAAAGAGAAAACACAAACATAAATTAGTATCGAACAATATTTTGAATACAGAAAACACACCACCTATTTTTTCATGTAAAAGTCACAACATAAAGTTATATATAAAAAAATATTAGACGTCAATTACAAAGAAAAGTTATAAGTAACTATTTTAAGTGTAAAGAATTATAGATCCTCTTCATCATCTTAGCATGCTCCAAACAAAAATAAACGTCACATTTTTGGTAATGATATTTAGTACAAATCAATAATTTAACACCCAAATGTGTTAATTTTGAATAATAATACCATAAAAAGCCAGAATAAGTAAGTGTAGACATCCCAAATAATATTATTAATTTAAATAATAAAAAAAACTAATAAAAAATAAAAGTGAAAATAATCACGTAATCAGGCGCAATGCATCTGACAAATCGGGGCGGCCCATACAAGACCAGGAAATGTACTAAAAAATTGACACCATACCGAGAAGAGTGGTTTAGAACTAAAAAACTATGAGGGACTTTGAGTTAATAGTCGTAATACACACCAAAGGGCAAAGAAAAAAGTGACTATCGGATCTCACAGATCGGTTGCGCCTGACGAAGGGGCTAAAATTTGTGCAAAACTATTCATAATTTAAAAAAAATAATTTGTATATCAAAATTAATAGTTTAACAACAACATTTAGAGTTATAATTAAGACGAAATGTTAAACGATAAAATAAGTTAAAACACTTTCCAATGTATTTGTACTAACTAGATCCAAAGTTGTATAAGCAAATTTAAAAACAATTGAAGGAGGGTTCTTAGTTATAACTCATCAATTAGTTGTACGCTTCAAGAACATAAAATATTTTTTTAATAAAGACAACTTATATACATAAACAGAAATGGTATCTGAGATGTGATTAAAATGAACGTTTTTACTTACTTACAATTTGAAGATATTTACTTACCCTTCGACACACGTACTTTATTAAAACCATATTATCGAGAAGAAATAAATATATTATTTCCCTGCAGTAGACTTGGAAATTAACAATTGATGGCTGGGGATATTTAAAATGAACACATTTTAATAAGTGTTTATCACACAGAGACATGCACAATATTTGCAAAACAAAAAAGTTGTTAAAATGAGTTTTCCCGCTTGAGGGTTTCCAAACAAGTTTGGGAAATGATTGTAAATACTTGCTTTCCATAACTAAGAAATAGCTGATTGTATGTCTTAAAGTTTTAAAATTGTAAAATAAGATATTCTTGAAGTCAGTCATCATCATCATGAATCAGCCCAATTGTGTCCACTGCTGAACATAGGCCTCCCGTAGTCCATTCCATCGTCTGCGATCACGTGCTGCGTTCATCCAGTTCGTCTCAATCCTTTTGATATCATCTGCCCATCTTATCGGTGGGCATCCTCTGTGTCTAAAGGCGTCTTGTTGCGGTCTCCATTCTAAAATTTTTCTCGTCCACCGTCCGTCCGTCTGTCATTCTTGCTACATGCCCTGCCCAGATCCATTTCAACGTTGTTATGCGTTCGATTGCATCGGTGTTGCTAAGCTTCCCAAACGCTGCCCAAGATAAGCCAATTCTACGTCGTCCTATTTCACAGGTTCGGTTATCTCTTCCTATGCGGATCTCATGGCCTAGATATTTATATGAGCTTACTTGTTCTATGTGGTTATCACCCAGGGATATTTGTTAGCTTATTACCAAATTTGTGATGTATTGTGTTTTGTTGGTATTAATTTTTAAACCTACTGTTTCAGAAGCACTGTCTAGTCTCTGTAGTATTTCTTTTGCTTCGTCAATACGGTCAGCTATTATGATAATGTCATCCGCGAATCGTAGGCGATTTAGTCTCTCGCCGTTGATGTTTACGCCCATGCCTTCAAAATCGATTTTCTTGAACATGTATTCTAAGAGCGTCGTAAAAATTTTTTGGGATACAACATCACCTTGTCTAACTCCTCTTTCTATACGAAAATCTTCGGTGTAGTCATGTAATTTTATGCAAGCCTTTGCTCTCCCATACAGGTTTTTAATTATGCTTATGTATATGTAGTCAACGCGGCATTCTGTTAAGGCATAGAGCATTTTTTGTTGGTGTATCATGTCGAAGGCTTTTTCGTAATCGACTAATATTAGAACCAGGGGCCTATTATATTCTATACATTTCTCGATAAGTGTTTTTACCACCTGTAGGTGATCATTTGTTCCGAATCCAGATCTAAATCCTGCTTGTGCATATGGTTGGTAATCATCTAATTTGTTTGTTATTCGTTTTGTGATTATTCGAATAAACAGTTTGTATATGTGGGATAACAAACTGATCGGATGATAGTTTTTTAGATTTGTTATATCTCCTTTTTTATGCAAAATTATTATTACAGCTCGGTCCCATTGAGAGGGTGTAGTTCCACTTAAAATAAACTCAACATTAAAATAAACCCGCTATAATTTGGTATACCACTTAAATACCATACATACCATCATCATCATTAGGTCATCAGTCCTAAGACTGATTGGACGCTAACCTCCAGCTTCTCCTATCTTGTGCTAACCTACGCATTTCGCTAATTGTGCTACAACCTACATCCCTTACTATTTGCGAGCAGTAGTCTAATCTAGGCCTACCTCTGCCTTTCTTCACTCCTATTTCTGCCTCCAAAATATCGCGGACTATTTCCCCATGTGTCAGCAAGTGGCCTACCATTCTATCTCTTCTCATCCTTATGTTTTTCCACATACTTCTTTTCTCGCCGACTTTCTCCAATACTTCTTCGTTTCTAACCCTATCAGTCCATGGTATTTTCATCATACTTCGGTAACACCACATCTCAAAAGCTTCTAATTTCTTCCTACTTGCTTCCTCTACCGTCCAGGTTTGCAACCGTATAGTGCCGTGCTTCATACATATGTTTTCAAAAATCTCTTGTTTCTAAGTTTATTACCCCCGAGCATAAAAGTGCTATATTTTTGTTAAAAGCTACTCGACCCTGCGCTATTCTTTGTTTTATGTCTTTATCGCTTCTTCCATCCCAATTTATTTTACTTCCTAAATAAGTGAAGTCTTTAACTTCCTCCAATCTTTCTTTATTGATTTGTACTTTCGTTTTTGCTCTGCTCTCGCGCCCTCTGCACACTAACACTTTAATTTTTTTAAGTTTTTATTCACCCTCATTCCGTATTCCTATGTCAACACTGCCTCCATTTCGTTCAATACCGATTCTAATTCCTCCTTATTAGATGCTAATACTGCTATATCATCCGCGAATCTCAGCATTTTTAGTTTCTGTCCCTGTACTTTAATCCCGAAATCCACTCTATCTTTTACCACATTAATCGCCTCTTCGATGTACAGATTAAAAATTAATGGTGATAGCGTACATCCTTGTCTTACTCCTTTCCTAATATCTACTTCCCTTTTTCCCCTTCTACTTCTATAACAACAGTTTGCTCTTTGTATAGATTGTGTACTACTCTCCTATCTCTATACTTCATTCCCGCGCTCTTTAGTATCTCGAACATTTTTTCCCATCTTACGTTATCAAAAGCTTTTTCTAAATCTACAAGTCCTATATAAACGTTCTTTCCTTTTTCTATTGTTTTCTCTAACATTACTCTTAGCGCCAGAATAGCTTCGCGAGTTCCCCTATTTCGCCTAAACCCGAATTGGTCTTCTCCTAGTATTTCCTCCGCTCTATTTTCCATCCTCTTCTGCACTATTCTGGTTAAGATTTTTGACGCGTGGGAAGTTAGGCTAATCGTTCTAAAGTTCTCGCATTTGTCGGCTCCTCTCTTTTTCGGTATAGTAACGATAATGTTCCTCTTATAATCCTCCGGCATCTCGCCCGTTTCGTATATGTATTTTACCAGTTCAAACATCCTATTTACTACTTTCTGTCCCGCACATTTCAAAATTTCCGCCTGTATTTTATCTACACCCGGCGCTCTATTATTCTTTAGCCCCCTTAGTGCTATTTCAAATTCCTCTCTCAATATAGGTTTTCCTACATCTTCCCTATCGATGCTAGATTCTTCCTCTAATATATCTCGTAATTCCTGACCCTCGTATAAATTTCCTAAGTACTGCTTCCATCTATCCGCTTTCTCCTCTCTTCCGATCAGTATGTCCCCCGATTGACTCTACTTATTGAACGTTTCTACTTATTGTTCCTATATCGCTGAAGTTCCTCTTAATTATTTTGTAAGCATCATCGGTTTTACCTACTTGCAACTTATCTTCTACTTCTTTGCATTTATCCTCTATCCATTGTTCTTTCGCTTTTCTACATTTTCTAATGATTTCCCACTTTATTGACTTATAAGTTTTCAGTCCTTCTTCGTCTCGTCTGTTTTTGTAGCCTCGTCTTTTTTACATTAAGCTTAAGATTTCGTCCGTTATCCAGGGCTTCCTAGCTTCCCTTTTATCGTGTTCTAAAACGTCCGTAGCCCCGGAATCTAGACTATTCTTGATACCCTCCCACTCAGTTTCTGCGTTCTTGATTTTGTCCTTACTCGCTTTATTTATTAATTGATCTGTTTTCTCCTGGAACTTATCTTTCATATTCTGATCCCTCAATATGTCTACATTTATACGTTTCTTATCCTTCCGGGTTTTCAGATTATTGAACTTTAATTTAGCTTTCATGACTACCAAGTTGTGGTCGCTGTCTACATCTGCTCCTGGATAACTCTTACAGACTTTTACTTCATTTCTAAATCTGTTCCTAACCAGAATGTAGTCTATCTGATACCTGTCTATCCCTCCTGGCATTTTCCATGTGTACCGCCTCCTAACGTGATTCTTGAACAATGTGTTCGCGACTACCATATTGTGCTTCTCACAGAATTCTATCAGTCTGCTACCTCTCTCGTTTCTGTTTCCTAATCCATAAGGACTTACAAATTCTCCTTCTTTCCCCTTACCTACGACTGCGTTAAAATCTCCTACTATTATTAAATTTTCATGACCCTTCATAAATCCTATTACCTGCTCTATGTCCGAATAAAGGGCTTCTAACTCTTCCTCACTGTAGAGAGAAGTAGGCATGTATACTTGCACTATTACTGTTTCCACTGGCTTCGAATCTAACCTAACCATCATTACTCTCTTGCTGTATTGTAGGTAGCTATCTACACACTGTCCTGCGTTCTTCCGCATAACGATCCCTACTCCCGCGTTTCCATTTACCGATCCTGTGTGTATTACCCTATAGTCACCGCTCCAAAAATCTCCTACTTCCGGCCAGCGGATCTCACTTATACCTACTATATCTAATCCTAACCTATCCATTTCTATCTTCAGATTCTCTAGCTTCCCTGCTTGTCTCATGCTTCTGACATTCCACGCTCCGACTCGTGAAATGCTACACTTCTTACTATTCCTACCATTGCACTCGATCACGCACATACATACCATATTAACAAAGATTTTCTACAAAATAAAAGAGCCCTTTTCTATGTATCCTCAAATTATAAAAAAACATAATTTATAACATTTATAGTTTAGGGCATCGATAAATGACAATTTTGATTCTATAACTTATTTTAATTAAACTTTCGTTATAAGCTTTCTTTTTGCTACCAGCTCCCGTTATATAGTCTTAATAGTTAATACCCAGTATATGTTAAAGACAGTTTAAGTTAAACGATCCACAATCACGATATGATATGATCCACATGAAATAGCATAAAATGGTGACATTTTAAATTCTTGACATCGGAATATATAATCTTAACTAAAATATTTGTTAACTAAAACATTTTACACACAGAAATATTTAATATTTCTGTGTCTAAATTTGCCTTGTCTAAACTCATGTTCTGTATTACACAACCGATACTTTTTTTAAATAAAAACTACTATTAATTTGTCCCATATACAATACCCCATTGGGTGTCAGTGATATTAAAGAAAAACGATACTGGATTTTCAAAAGTATAGAAAAATCATACGTCTTCAACGTGTGTTTCGCCAACCAAGTTGGCATCGTCAGAAGGTGTGTGGAGAACTGGTCTATTCTATGGCTGCATGGAACCTTCTTCAAGAACTGAACCAACCTTTTTCCAGAACAGAAATAAATGAAATAAAAAAAAATAATGTGCCTTACCGTTATAAGCAACCAATTGAAGTGAAACTTCTGAAGGAGACATTAGGAATTGAGTTTCAAAGTCATTATTAGAGTTGTGTTTATAATATTATTTTGATATATTGGATCATTTTCTTTTACAAATGTCACAAGTGGCTTATGATAAATAAAATACGATACAAATATTCGCGTTTTTACTATGTGTAAATATCGACTAAAAATAGCATCTATTGTTGTTCCATGTTTCGTTGTTGATGTCACACCATCACTCGACATTATCAGATCAACTTTTTCTCTCAAAAAAGTTATAAGAGGTGCTGATGATTCAGCGACAAAATTATATCTCGAACGTTATATCCCGATATAAACCACAATTTACACAGAGACTAATGCACTACTTATGCACAGCCACTCATTCCATACAATACGGACGCACAAGCCTATGCGCATCCCCTCTACACTCCTCACGCGTTACCACTCTCGTTCATTCGCATCCACTGCTTGTATCCCCTCCACCAAAGTGTTTCACTTTGAATTTCGTTTCAGTTTTTTCTCTATAGAAGTTTCACTTCAAAAGCATATACACCTATTGATTTTAATACTATTTACCTCTGACATGCGTTATTAACATACCAATTATTCTATAACATTAATCTGAGTATTTATTATAATACATGAATTTCCATAATATAATACATGCATCTCCACACACAATACGAAAATTTACTTGTGTTGCTGGATCGAGTAGGCGTGAACACTGTTACTTTTCCTGGCCTCTGCGATCTGATCTGCTGATTAATTATAATAATTGAAGTTCTTATGACAATGCATGTTATTGATCGATTGTGTTAACTTGAACAAATAATAATACCATGAAGATTCATCTATTAATCACAACAAGCCTTAACAGGTTTAGATTTAACAAAGTGGTAAAGTTTCTTTAACAAATTACACAGTAATTTAGCAGTTCCTAACAGAATAAATAAATATTTATTTAAAAATTCTACAACTTTAGTGAACAACTACAGCTCCTTTGCATTTTAATATATTGGAAATACGCACGGTTCTTCTACAAGACATATTTTCGTCTTATAAGACGTAAACGTATGAACAAAAATATTTTAGAATAACTCAATATTCTTCTTGACTTTTTTGAAAGATCGGTTACTATTTGTTTCTTAGTATACTTCTGAAAAATTTGAGTGCTGATCTCTGCTTAGAAAAACCGTAGCGGAGTCTTGTACTACAGCTACCATCGATAACTGCAGGTATTGAACGATTTTTTAATCCTGTACATACAGTACAATGCAGTACTACAAATGGACACAAAAAATATATTGCAATTCTGCGTTTCTCTTACTTTAAATTGTTTAATGAGTCCTTAGAGGTCAAAAAGGCGCGTGAAAAAAATATATTTCGACATATTTCAATATTAAATATTATATCCAATTAAATTTACATTTGTATGAAGGGTGTTTAAATTTTCCAGTACTTACCTCCAAGAAAAGGTTCAAAAATGAACTATTCGAATTATAATGTTTTTATTAATACAGTAGGTTATGTATTTTGCATATAAATCATACAGTAAGTAAACTTACATCTTATCTTTAATACAGGACAGGAAATAAGACAACCCTATATAATAATTACATTTCTTCCAACAACATTCTTTTAAGATAATAGATATGTCATTGTGCAATACAAATTAGTTCTTCTCATAATGAACGCAATGAATAATATTACGTTTTATTGTTTTATGAATGTAACACACATGACATTATTAATAATAATAAGCCAGATATTTTTTATACATTTCTTCGTCGATTATTACCACCTCTAAACGTATAACAATTCTCCAAAATTATATGCTTTACACTTCTAATAGATACGAAAATATATCGTAGAGTGGTAGACATGCAAACCACCATTAAAACACACTCTTTTGATTTCAACGACGATAAGACTATAATTAGTACGCATTGTTTGGTTTTCGATAATTTTTTTTATTTGACATAGATAATCGTGCTAAAAAAAGAACGACATACATCCCACAAGTTTTATTCCATTACTTAGATTTTTTTTTAAACACAGTTTTTTATTTTCATTTATATTTCTCATATCATGAACTTGGTTCCTATGTAGACAAAACGACTGAAAGGTTTGTAGGTTATACCACAACGTTTATTTATTTGATAAATACATATTATGTCTAGGTAAATACAGGGTTTCAGGGAAGCTTGTGGCATAACTTTAGCAAGGCAATGACACCACTAATATCGACTTAAATCTTACATTTTAAGGCAATCCAATAAACAATTAAAACAGCATATCTACGATAGAACGCCACTGTGTCAGATCAATAAATTATTACAGTCAGGGCGAATACGGCTAGCGCAGTTGATGTTGATATTCCGTGTCCTATCGAATATTTCATTTCTCTATCTCTCTTGCACTAATGGGAACAACATTTTTGTCTTATTTTGATAATACGTATCTAGTTAGATCACATCACACGACACCACATCACATGAACCACGTATTTACGTTACTCCAATTATGTTGTACGTAATACGTGTACTAAATTTCTCATTCTGAACGTGCAATAACCTACTCACTGCACGTTACTATCAATGTTATAATTAGGATAGAGGAAGAGCAGAAGGATTTTATTTACAACTTACTTTGCATCATGGGGCCCTAATATTCAGTTATTTTTTATATTCCCTAGTATCTGAGGTATGTATGAATACCAGAAACAATTCTGAAGCCCTGTATATGTTAAATGTCATCTAAAGTAACTGAATACAGATATTTTTTACAACAAATAAATACGAATGAACTCTGCAACTATCATAGTGAATAAGTAATATATTTAATTTCTATAATTTCTGTTTTTTACAGAAGTAAAGAAATACTTCACAGCAATCTTTTTTCTTTTTTCTCAGACGACGTCTCTTTTATTGTTTGGCACAAACGATACGGACAGTATCACACAAATAGATAATAACTCATATTGAAACGAAGGTAATGAAAAGTATCAAGAAAGTTGGCAACTGCATATATCTTCTTCTTCCTATTTATCTATTGAATAAGTTTTAAAACCCGTAACAACGTTTTTATTTTTAATGTTGCGGTTAAATTTTAAGCTTCTATGGACTAATTAAAAATTTATTAGGCTAACTAAATAATTATAAAATTATTTAGTTGCCTCTTAGCTGCCTCTTATTAATTTAGTATTATTATTAGCGGCCTCTTATTAATTATTCATCTTTAATAGATCAAATATGATTCCACAATGAGACATAAAAACAATAAGCGTATCAAACAAAATTATAGAGTATAAAAATGTTTTGATTTGTTTAAAAATACATGCAATTATGTAGAATTCAATTATGACCACAATACTTGTATGTGTTTGTTTTACTTCTTGGGTAATGAATCTAAAGAGACTTATTTATTAATTATTCAACGTTATGCTTAACCTGTAACCAACTTCAGGCAGTTACATTTACGAATACTCGTGAACTCTCACCTCGAAACTATAAACTTTAATAGCATCGTTTCGTTAAATCTTCAACTACTTGAGAATTTATTTTCGACAAATTTGAGACTTTGGGTTCTTTATGTCTTACGAAAACCTTCAGATGAATAAAATTGTATGCCAGGTACATGAAAAAAATGTCAATACAATTAATGGTATTTTCTAGGTGTACATTTATTTATCGAATTGGAAAATAATAAAAGGCTAAAAATAAAACGATTTTTTATTATGAGACCTAATATTGCATGTTTAAAAAATATATGAAAAACTTAAACGTTATTTTAATTGGTCAGTTTTAGTTTTTCTTTTATATTTCAACATCTATGAAAAAAAAAATAGGGGCCGAAATAATAAATGGAAAATGAAAACTTGTGAGAAAAAAAAGTGATATCTGATAATATCTTAAAAATAATTCCACAGATTTCTCAATATTGTGAAATTATGATGAAATCAAATAATCTTAATTTTAAAATAGTTCTTTGCTTAGACAGATAATCAGACAGTTGTTTCGGTGTTTAAATGTTGAGAACCATGAGAATTAATCATATGGACAGGAAGTTTAGGCGAATTTTTGCTGGTGACGCATTTTTTTTATAGAAATATTCATCGATTTCAATAATATCGATATACTCGTATAATGTAGGCAGGTTTTAAAATATAATCTTTTCTTAAATGACCCCCTTGATGCCCATACCTTATTCTTTATTTGTTTTTATGCAGACGTTTAAAATTTAATGTTTATAAAAATCGTCTCCAAATTTTTACGAACACAATATCATAGAATACGAGCTAGAATGTCTCTCAGTTCACTAAACAATTGTACTTGCTCATTTTGGCATCTTAAGATATTATCTCGCTATTAAAAATTGTTTAAACGTTTATTATAATGAAACAGAAATTATTATAATGTTCTTGCATTATCAATAGTAATATTTTTCTTTTATGTAATTAATTAATAATAATATTGAATTATATTTTTTATTAAGACAAGCCGAAATATATATCTTTTATTTACGTATATAATATTTTTAAATTGTGTTATGTTTCTACAATCCAGATCGTATTTAATTTTATATGATTGTGTTGTTAAATAATTAGTATTTGCGGCTTGCTGTGGCGTATAGTCTTTAGATCCTTATCATACTAAGGCAAAAAATATATATTTATTTGAATACGTATTTTATTAGAAAAAAACTATGTATTTCCAAATGAATAAGTCAAAATTTAATTGTAACAGACAAGTAAAAACATAATGCTTATTTAGTGTTTATTATAATTATGAGCTATAAAAACCTGTATTGCTTAGAAATTGTTTCTGTTTTATATAAAAATCTATAACTTCTAAACTTTAACAAAAGTGCAGCATGCTATTGTTCATAATGTATGTTTCCAAGGTTAATAAAATATTTAATATAATAACCAACAACAAATTTAGGTTAATAAGTTATATATAATTTCCAAGTTCTTTCTACATGTGTATGTGTCTATAAAAAATCTGATCATAGTATATTATTTTGAATAACTTACCCGAAAATAATCCGAATTTTAAAATAAAATTAAGTGAAAAGAAATTATTGTAATCAGTACTATGCGTAAGTATATATTTCTAAAAAACAAAAAAAAAAAAATAAAAAAATAAAATTTGTTACGATGTAATTGTAATAATTAATTACGATGTAAGTGAACTGTGAACAAATTGAACTGTTTAGGTGTAACAGAATATAGTAAAAAATACTTCCTAAATGGCTTTGTGGATTTCAATAACATAAGATTCATTTGCATTCATAATTAGAGATTAGAGCATATTTACTACATACAAAATTTTAAAAACATTTGGTAATAAGAACATGAAAAATAGTTGTTGAAAAAAAAATTGTGTATAATTTTCTTTTTCCCCTAAATAAATACTAATTATACATATACCCCAAGTTATACATGTGTATTATATGTAAACCCCTTTATTATACCATTAATTATTATTATATCTAAACTTTTTCTTATTGTCAATATTCTGTTTGAAGGTATTTCGTTTAATTTATTTATTCCATTATTTTATTGAAATAATATTTTATCATGCCTTATTATTAGTTTGACTTGTTATACTTTGTATGTATTGCGCTGAGTAAAAAAAGGAGACTTCTGCAATCAGTATTATGTTATATGTTTTTGAAATAAATAAAATATATAACGGATGTAGTAGAACCATTTTCTTAACTTGATTAATATCAATAGAACAATTAAAATCAATGGTTAACATTAAATATAAAAATAATAATCATTGTTTGTCAAATATTTTATTTACTAATAAAATAATAATTTAATAATGTTATTTTGAACCACTGCAATTTTTTAGCAACATTTATTTTTATTCCAACTTTTTACTATGTTCATCTATTAGTACTAAAATATAGATATATTTTTAATTATCCACAGAAAATAATTAACAATTTCATTTTTTTATTTATTCCTTATATTTGTGAATTTATAATTTACAAGGATAAGGAATAAATAAATTGTGAAATTCGATCGGCGGTTTCTTTTCATATATTTTGTAATTATAAAAAAATTAAAAAAAAATATGTCACTTGCAACGAAAAGATTCTTATCAATCTCTAATACTCTTGTTAATCATGTATAAATTATTAACTAAAAATGTCAAATAATAATGTAATAATTTTAAATATACAGTTCCATTAGATGCAACCCTGTTGGCCCCTGTATGTTGTCAAACAGTATCTAGCAATTCCAGGAACTAAATTATGGTAAATCATAATTTGTCTGTAATAACGAAAAGTGAGTAAAAATGACTAAAGAAATATTTATGTCTTTTTATCAATGTTCTGGAAGGATATTGTCAAATATCCTTCTCAAGCAAGTTGTTAATAAATATGCTCCAATAATTATATCCATAAAATATAAAGTCAAACTTTCGTATAACTGGATCTTCTATAATTTGAAATTCTTATAAGGTAATAATAATTTCGGAGCCAATAGTCATGCAAGAATTGTTTCAAGCTGAAACTTTTGTATCTATAAAACAGTGGGATAAAGAGGGTTTCAGTTAAAGAAGTTCCACTGTATATGTTCTTTAACTGTATCGTGCATATTGACTATATTGCTTAAATTCCAACTTTAAGGATCTTAATAATGTCTCTAATAAATATCGTTTTTATTTGTAGTGGATACTTGTGCCTTCTTAAACTGCTGTTCGATTTAAAATACAGATTATGTTCAATATACTATGGTCATATACGTTGGCTAATTAATAAATACGTCTCTCAACATTTCCAAAAAATAAAACAGACATACTATGCATAGATATTACCTGTCATCGTGTGGTCACTATATTGCGTTTCGGTCACTGAATAGTGGATGCCAAACAATAAAAGAGACTGATACGCGAGCTGAGCTCCAGAAGGCGAAGGTGTCCATTCGTTGATTGGCTCTAGAGAACCACGTCGGGTCACAAACTGGGACATTTCGTCAGGGACAGCGAGATGGGAGCAACACGCGATGATCCGTCATGGGTCGTCCGCCATCCATCAATTAGATACATCGCTGACTGCGACGACGACGACGACGACGGTTGCCGTCCCAGACTGCAAGGACCGCAACGCAACGCAACGCTACGCAACGGACACCGGGCTTCGGCGAAGCGTCTGCGAAATTAGACCATAAATTACCGGAGGGCAGGAGAGCAGCGCGGACAATAACTCAAAATTGGAACTTGAAGTAATGTGCGGAAAACAAATGTACGATCAAAACTGGAACAGGGGGCAGGCAGTGAATAGGTAATCGGGGTGCTTGGGGGTTAATGTGCAAGAATGCGGAGTAGAGCGCGGGTGGTGGGTGTGCCCATTGGATGTGCCGGGCGCGCATGGCGACGGCCAGCTCAAGTCGCGACGCTCGCAGCGTCGCGATGCTGCGGTGCTCAGTCGAGATCTGGACCTCGCTGTGACGCACCACGTTCCTTCCTTATCAGCCCTTCCTTTGCCGCCGCTGCATTCAGATCCTCTCACCCTCAGGGACTTGCATCCCTCGGCGCCACGGCATTCGGTTCGCCGACAGTGAAGTGGTTCGATTGTGCCCAACGTGACTGATCGCAAGCCGTCCGCCGACATCCGAGCCCTCGGGTTTTGTGAAGCAGTGCAATAATTAGAGTGTGACGAAATCGAAGAGAAGACAACGCTGGCGATCGCACAGCTGGTAGAGAGTGCACCATGCCAGAAACAGTAGCATCCCCGAAATAGCCACGGCTTCGGTTACCGTGCCGCGGCCCGCCGCTCGACTAACCAGTGACATTCCGAGCACGTTCTCCATCTAGGGCCGCCCTACCACCTGCGGCACGGCACCTACCCTCCTGGAGCCGCCGCCGCCGCCGGCAGGACCGCCACCCACTCAGGCGATGTATAGCTTTAGCTGGTTGAAACCGGGTCAAATTTTTCATTTGCTATTTGGTCCCCTTCAACCAGCTGTGGTTGACATTGCAAGCTACAGTCGAGCAAAACCATCGCAAAAGGTAAACGCTTCTAAATATATCTGTCTACTCGTGCTAAAATATCAAATACGACTCCCGTCCGCAGATAAACACGCACCGTGTTTGATATTGTAGCAGACGCAATTTCGCCCCGGCTAATTAGACAGCATGATTTAATTTAGCACGGCCGAAACATAAAAGGCAATCTCTGCTTTGTAATCGCTACTTGTTCCGTTGTGCCGTACGAGCGAGAAGGAAGGGAAAGACCACGCAGCGCGTGTTTACTTTTATCTCTGTGTGTTAGGGAGCCGCAGGGCTTAATATTATTTTGTCTGCGTTCTCGGTCGGCAAAAATTCGCCTCACGTATCCAGCACGATAAACGAAAAGTACGTATATCTATATATATGCTGGGGTGGAGCGAACGTTTCAGGCTCAAATTTAGACGCGCTACACTCTAGACCATCTTTACATGCACGGCAGGTACTAGTCCTCCAATGTTAACATTTCAAATCGCCTTACCATGAAAATATGACGTTTTCCTATATTCCTTATTAACCAATTATAAAATTCTATTTTTAGTTCATCACGAGAAGAAACTTTTTCAAGACCTCACTCCAGGATTACTCTTCAAAATTTAGCTCTTACATTTCAATACATTTAGAATTTGGTTTCATCTGGTTCATTCTGAAGACGCAGATCGTCTTCAAAACGTACCGCTTCTCCATATTTGACAATGTTTCCTATCACTGCACCATAAATACAAATTTAACATATCTAATAAACTTACAACGAAAAATACAACGAATAATGCAACCCCTTATCCCTAAACTCTACTCCCAATTGTAAAATTATGATTTTAGTCCACCATCAGAAGAATCGCAACACCTTATTCCTAAATTCTATTCCAGGAATCTAGTCGCTTCTTTATTTCAAGACTTAAATCGTCTTCCAAACATACTATTCTTCCATTTTTAACGTCTGAAACTATCTCATAGTGAATATAAATAAAATGATGTCTTTGACATATCCTTAATAAAATGTATCGAATAATGTAGTCCATTATTTCCGAAATTCAATCAAAAGTAATTTTAGTTCATTAGAAGATCATCATAGAAAACCCTTCTTAAAATCTCATAACATCCACAAAATTACAACTCCTATGGCCAACAAAAAAGTCAAGATAAATGTCATCGAACTACATTTCTAAGATTTTCCTCCAAACTCATTTCTCAAAATTTCCATCTCTTATAATATACCAAATTTGGAGATAACAGAAACTACTTTCTATCCGACCTCTCCAAAACACTATTTACAACACTTGGTTGAGAATTTCACAATGAAAACGTCTTTGACACCTCCTTAATAAAATTTAACAAACAATATTCCAACAATTAGTTCCAACAACAACTAAACTATTTTAACTATTACTAAATTGTCAAAATAGCCGTTGAGTTGATTCTCAGATCAATATTGATATACATCCTTCAAAAACTAAGACTTCACACCAAGATCGTTACTTAAAAATTTACATTAAGCTCTTACATTAAACTGAACCTTCTCTTCTTTATTTCAATACATAAATGGTCTCCCAGAGATACAATTCTTCCAATTTTGATAAAACTATGACACTATTAACGTATTTAACTTTTCTTGATAGTATTCAATGAACAATACAGCCTCTTACTCGTAAATTTGGTTCAATATAGTTTAGTTGATCACCAGATCACCAATTATATATGCTACACAATTTTTCTGCCACCTTATCGCACTTCTTTAAAATTTACAGTTCGTATTTTAGACCGAATTTGGAAGTCATGTCAAGACATAAATCATTTCTCAAAAGGATTTTGAAGATCATCATATAAAACTCAACTTAATTGACTTAATTTAAAACTACTAGAGTTTCGTCAGGAATCTGACGATATAATTTATGTGTATAAAAGTGTGCATAATGAATTTTTTGTCCATGCACTTTTTAATTCTGAACTCTGACTGTCGTTTGCGAGGTGAGTACATGCAGAAACAGAAAAAAGATCGTATTTTAATCCCAAAAGAGTTTTAGCTCAGTACAGTTCATTATAGAATAGTGCTATGTGCTCCGTCATTAATTTATAACCACTTGAAACGTTATTCGAACCATTATATAATGTGATGTCTATAGACATAATTATATCATTGACTGTGATAGTTTTAGTAACTGTAATTTGTAAGTTTTTAATTTAACTCGTTATGTATTTGTTAAGTATAATTTATATGCTATTAGAGACGTTGTCTAATTCTTTATTTACTATTTATTGAGTATAAGAGCTTTTTCTTCTGATAGTTTGATAAGAATACTTTGATAGTTTTGTAATAATACTAATAATTTTATTTCGTTTCGTCTAAAAATATGTAGTGCCTCTAAGCAAAATGACTGTATTATTTCAAATAAGTACGAAGTGTATATTTATTATGGTATGTTAGCATTCTTTAACTATATATGTCTAGAATATCCTGTACTTTTATTTTTTATAATATTTGAAAAGATAGAAAGATGAAATAAAAAATAGTTTGAATGGCTTGGAAAATGTTTCTGACTGCATTATTTCCAACCTTGTAGATAGTTACGATCCCCGATGAATGACCTTTCATTTTTTTTTTTAATTCCATTCTCTATTTATTTCAGTGAAATGGAATTTCGACTTTACTATAAATACTTATATATAATACTTAATATTTATTTTATATACGTATTTGCTGTAGAAAAAAAAAAACATTAAGCTGTTATCCCAACATAGACAATTTAATGATATACATGATTATTTAGAGATTCATAACTTTGAGCTATATTCTAATGATTGTTAAATAAAATGTCCTTGTTTGTCCTATGTATACTTTGTCCTATATATGCGAACAAGACATGATTTGTTTCCATGTTTTTATTATAACGAATTTCCACCAAAAATGTATCAAACTACTTTATGTACTTATAAAATGATTGTGGCAAAAAATTACCAAGAAAAATGTTTATCCATCTGATTGATCAGAGCTATTAATAAAAAATATAAGAAAACATTTCTGGTTTTATTTGACCAGTTATTATTATGTCCAACTTTATCTAAAACCCTTATCGAAATCAGTGTCTAATGTAACTCTATATTAAAATAGCCGCCTAATCTAAAGTTAAAAATCACTAATTAGATATATTTTAAGTAGCATTTAGTGGTGTTGGACAAGCATTGTATTTAGATTTTACAGTAGTGTTTTAGTGTATATTATTGTAGATTTATTGACGGCTTAACGCGTTAAGAAACTACGGAACTTCTGAAAAAACCCATCAGGTTTGTATACATGAACTTATCAAATTTAAAATCCGGCAATTTGTACATGTTACTTCTCAGCGATTTTTTTGTTGAAGGCAAACCCTTACACAGAATTTTGTGATTTACTGTTTGTCGTTCAAGTATTAAGTTCAGATCGATATGTTAATGAAATATCTGGAAATATTTCTAGAAATATTTAATTCTATTGCCGATACTATTAAAGCGAACAATTTTGCAAAATAATTTAATTACGACAGAAATCGAGAAACCTAAAATGTGATGCACAAAAAATAGTTAATTTGCGTAAGAGTTACGATCGGTTTTTGGGCTCGATGAGAATATGTATTAAATTAATAGCAACTGAAGGTTTAACTCGGTGAGGATATTAAATTGATAGCAATTGATATATAAATTTATAACATATCCATATACTCATAGCATAGTTAGTTCCATAATGAACAGGACAAATTACAAAGTGATGATAATTCCAACATGCACTTTCGAATGGTACTTGAACAAAATATGGAGGGTAGTACAGTGCCAAAATGTGATTTGGGTGGATTCTTACAACCAAGAAATAGCTGACTTCTAACTGTCAACTGGAATTTCCGAAAGAAGCCATCGGCTCAATATTATATTACTGGTATTATCGAATCCATACACGTACTCCATGTATATATGTACTTAAAGACACCAGCAAGATTTCATCACGGATGAAGACAAACACAAATCAATAGTTTCTTATTAATTCTGTACATTATGAGTAGTGTATTAGATGGAATAGACGAAATAAAGGATTTACTTTTAAAAATGCAAAACACAAAAATCAGGTTTCGGATTCATCGCGCCCAATACAACGTTAAAATTATCTGGAGAATTCTTGCTCTTATTTGGGAATTTCAAAAATTGATTGTTATAGAAAGTTTAGCTTTAAAGAGTGCCCAGTCGCGGGCTCTTCCTTACTTCCGCATTTCCACGCCCACTAGACCATCCTACGCATCAATTGAATCCTGAAGTGCCATGAAGTTTGGACGCGTTACTGAGTTGTGGGAATATATAGACAATTGCATTTTCAATTTTCTCTATAATTTGGAAATATTTCCACTTAAACAGATAGTAATTACAATTAATTTAGCTCTCATAATGCCTTGACTATTTATTTTATTCGTAAATATGTATTAGTAATTAATAATTTTTTGTATTCGTATTTGCCCATTGACGTTTATTCTGGATTTGTCTACATCGTACATTGCAATTATCTTGGATTTTTCTCCCTATAACTTTACTGGGCTACCGTAGTAAATATGTATTTTTCAATATATACAATTAACAATGCATCAATTGGGATTTACTATTAACATCACTGAAAATTTCGCGTGATTCAAAACACTTGCCGTTTAATTGGATGAGGCAGTTGGTTTCCAATTCATCGTCCAAATAGTCGTGTCTTCTCCCGTTTGAACACTGAATTGATCACTATCAGAGCTCGTATTTGGTTTTCTTTTGAAAATCGGGACAAATATCAATTGAAAATATGTTTGAATTGCTTTATTAAGTTTTAGTGATTTATTATGGTCAAATTTTAGCTAAAATGCGTCACATCCATCATATTGTATCAAACTGAAACTATTAACAACTGATACATTTGTCAATGGGCTATCTAACGTTCTTTATCGGAAAACGTATTTCTCGATTCAATTTAAAACTATTTCCCATTACTTGGTATACTTAATTACAGGCAATTTTAATCAGGAAATACTTTCAACTCATTAACTAAATTGCTACATTATATATTTAGATAAATACCATAATCTATGCTCCATATGCTGTTATCCAGAAAATAGTAAGAGAGAGGATGAAAAGGAATATGAAGAAGAAGAAGCAAAACACGAAATGGGACAGAAGAAGACATGGAAAGGGGGCGAAGAATCAGAGCCAGTTTCTTTATTTGAACATAATTTTTTGCTTTAATTTTATCGAGTTTCATAGACAACACATTTTTTGAAATAGATGAAATTTTCAAAGAGCTCTCGGTGTACATACACTTGGCGAACATCTGTGATCTTCTTATGGAGATATGTGGAGCATTTTATGGACATACTTAGTGGGCATAATCTAATTGGTTCCAATTGCTTTTGTGACTTTTTGATGAGGAATAACAACAGATAAACTTTCCAAAGGCGTGGTTATATAGTTTTACAGATTTCTCTAGATCTAATGTTACAAAAACATCCTTCAGATTACAAGTTATTCGCGATGGCAACAGATTTCAATATAATCGGGAAATATTGATGTTTTCAGGCGATCTTGGAAGAGTTAGTTATTTGTATTGGATAGGCCAAACATTACAACGTGAATGAAATTTCCCCTTCTTCTTCTCGTAAGACGCGGGAAACCTCTAGATATCAAGTATCGCAGTGAGCCAAGGGACCCCCCTAACCGCACCCCTCAGCTGTTTACAGTGCGATTAATTAAAATTGAAATTAATCTGTGCGTTGGCCCATTTCTCAGCTTGCAATCGGCAGTCGTCGGCTAGGGTGAAACGAGAGGAAGATGTAGATGATGGATCGATGTAGACTGAGGATTTCCTTCCTCGCCGGGATGAAAACGCCACGGTCGAGGAGCGCGAGTACACTCCAATTGTTTGATATGATGTTCGAGTAAAATATCATGTCGCGGTCTATGTTTAGACCGTGGTATATTTAGATATTCATAACCAAAATAGAAGCGCTGATAAATGAGATCATGTTAATGTAAACATGTCTCATATCTCGCGGGATGCCGCTCATTTTCCGAAATGAAATTTGGCCGAATGTTTTTCTCTTCGATACCCGACGAATTTTTTTAAAAGCTATTAATAACTATGATACGTATTCACACGAACTTTAAAAATGAGAGGTTATCTCCCATAACGACTACACAGAGAGAAAGTATTATTTGATTGAAAATAAATTTCATAGTTTTAACAATTGTGCCTTTTAATCAGTCTTCTTGAGTCAGATTTCTTGAAAATATCAACAAATTGACATTCTTTATAAGAAAATTGTATATTTGGTAATATATACGAGTAAATTTTTAAATAATTAAGATTAATATATTAAATCAATAAAATACTATTTACTTAAAAAAATATATCATAAAATTTATGAAATATAGCTTTTAGATTTAGTAAAAATAATTAAGCCATACAACCAATTCATTATTACTCAAGAACATATTTGTACAACCAAATGGAATAGGTATAATTCAAACAATTTATTTTTTCTGTGTATGTGTCTGTTTTTCGCCTTTGTTTTTTATGGAGGAAAGATCTAGCTTAGTGCTATTTTTTTACTTAATCCTCGACATACACACCTAACCGGCTCATGTGGGAATCAAACCCACACCCGGATTACTCCAAGCCGGCAATCTAGGCGAGCTCGTTAAAGAGGGTAGAGGGTTGCTCTTTAGGTAGCATTGTTGAATATATTTTCTTTTATTTAATTTAATGAGGTTGTTAATTAATATGAGTAAATGTTACGCGTATAAAAAAATTTTAAATAAAATATTCAAACTGTGTATCATCCTAAGGCTATCAGTATCATTTATCGAAGGATAAAGATGGTACATGATACACGGATAATTGATCAATTCAATTAGTTATTTTTTTTCTTCATCAATTATCTTTGTCTCATGAAAAATAATTTAGTTAATTGTAAACTTTTCCAGGCTGCCTAGTTTTCTTTCTATTCAAGTCACCGTAAAATGAAAAAAATGATGATTAAGACAGGTTTTCCTTCGCCTCTTCCTACTCACTGAAATTCGGAATTACTCTTTTATAAATACTATCACAAAATTATATGTTTCATCTAATAATAGGTCAATAAATGTGGCCTTATTCGATTATCGAAGGATTTAAAAAAATGCCTACAAATAAACAATTTGATAATACCTATTAATACGGTACATCTATTATGTTTTGAAAATTATTCTATAATGATTTGTGTAATATGCTATATACAATGTGCAAAAATATACAACCGAGTTTTCTAAAGAATAGTCTGTATATACATTCAAAAGAAAGGATAACTATATATTATTGATAATATATCAGTTTCAATGCATTTTTCTTTTAGTTCTTTTGTTCTAGATAACATGCAATATTAATCTTTATTCTAATTTGTTTATATACAATTCACTTTTACAAAATTTTGTCTCAATATTGACTAAATAAAAATGCAGTACCTTCATTCTTTAAATCTAATTCCTTATATTTCTATTATGGTATCCTTTTTTGTCTTATTGTATCAGAATGGGGCAACACTATATTATACTGTACACAGTGGACTTAAAATATATCCTTCAGGTAGGTCTAGTATAATACCTTGCACATATGATGTTATATGTTACATTCATAGTTCAGTTCAAGATCTTAGGTATATTAGATAGATGATATTTATTATTAGATAGACGATATTTATAGATCGTTTATATATAACTCAAATAGTAGTGCGCCCAAAATAGATCCCTGAAGAATACCTGACGCAATTTCCTGCATATCCGGTATTATACTTTACAATCATCACTCAGTTAAAAATCTTAGGTATATTAAATAGACGATTTATAGATCATTTACATAGAACATAATAGCGGTGTGTCTAACACAGAGCCTTGAGGAATACCTAACACAATTTCTTGCATATCCGGTATTATATATCACATTTGACATTTTTATATAGACAATATTGGGTTATTTGTATGTAAATGAAATAGTAGTGTCCCTGAAATAGGTCCTTGAGGAATACCTAACGCAATTTCCTGCACATTTGATAGTATTCTTCACAGTTAAGAATCAGCTGATCTTAGACGCCCAAACGTTAAAACGAATTACGCGTTTTGAGTAGGACAGACCGGAATAACTGAATTATTTAAAACACATACAAAGTTAAATTAAAATTTCAACTTTATTTTTGACAAATCCTCCGAGATGAGACTTCCGCGAGAGAGCTCCATCTCATATTCAGGATTCTCCTTAAGAGGAGATGAAAAAAATAATTAACTTTCGTATGTACACTTTGTAGCCCCCTAAAAAGCCTCATTTATATTAATGGCTAGTCAGCCCGGGCCTCTCGGGAGGCGCACGGGACATTATTAGGGTGCCTTTTTAAACACCGTCGAAATAAATCACGTGATTACGTGGACGTGGGGAAAACGGGGGCAATGTCTAATCCGAACGTTTACAACCCCCAAGAGGGGGTATCGGGGTGGGCATGAGTACTTACACTCCTCAATTGGGTTTTAATATGTCGCGCCTCACATTATCTTAGACGAAACAATTTCAAAATTAATAATGGGATAAACAAAAAGAAAATTGTTATATATGTGTCTCTTCTTCGCCTTGGTTTTTATGGGGGCAAGATCTAGCTTAGTGTTATTTTTCCACCTAACCCTCGACATTCATACGGACACATACAGACACATCTAGCCGACTTATGTGGGAATCAAACCGACACCGGTTTATTCCGAGCCGGAAATCTAGGACAGCTCTTTAGAAATGGTAGAGGCTTGCTCTATAGGAGCAACTAATTTATAAGAATATATACAGAGAGATCCATATTGATTGAAGCGGATGTTGCACGGAAAATACACGAATGTTTTCTGTTCTATTGATACTACCTTCGTTTAGTAGCAGTTGGCGCTCTCATTAGTGTCGCCGTTCTAATGACTTGATCCCTATATTTCAAGTATTTTTAAAACGCGTTATAAACTTTTTGCTTATAACAGAAGTGTTGAGAGTTCGAGACGATAGAAGTGCGTATGTTTACAAAAAAAAAAAAAATAAATAAATCTATAACATAGGTTCACGTACTTGTTATGTGGAGCTCTATCTAAAGTTAAAGCAGTCTATGTTTCACTTAACATAACACAGGCCTACAAATTTTGACATTTTGAAAGTTGATTTGGGTTTGATAAATGATTATTTACGCTGGTTTCATATCTACCTTCCGTGTTTGTCCCTCACGTAAGGTTCTTGATCAACTAAATAATCAAAATAAATTAAAATAAAGGAAAAATTACATTTTAATAAACATTATATTTAATAAACATTAAAAAACATAGTAAAAAGCAACAACATAAATAGTTTTGAGTCTCTAGTTTCTTCTTTTCTCTAAAAATCTCTCCCTTTTTAACAAAAAACTTCGCTTTGTAGTTTTTCTTGTGTATTCATTCGTTGAATGTTCCCTTTTCAGCATCCAGTAGTAATCTACCATCATCGCCACATCCCACCGACCCTGGTACCTCTTTTCCATCTCCTTTATGTCTTGATGGAACCTTTCACCTTGCTCCTCACTAACAGCACCAAGATTTTCTGGAAATTAGTCCAGATGAGCATGCAGAAAATGAATTTTTGTGCTCATATTACAACCAAGTTGCTTAAACTTAACCCGGAATTTAATGACAATTTCCTCATATTGCGGATATTTATAATTTCCTAAAAAAAAATCTGTTACATTTTTAAAGCATATCCAAGATTATTTTTCAATTTATGTCATTGTTCCTTCAAAATGTTGGTCCTGCATTTATTTTCTTATTTGTGTCTTGCCTTCTTTTAATTTTGCTTCAGAAAGACGTGAAAATTTGACATATACGTACTTAAAACAATTCCCATTTTTATCTATAGCTTTTACACATTGCTTCATTAATCATAATTTAATATGAAGTGGCGGCAAAAGATTTTTTTGCGGGTCAAACAAATTTGCATAAATAACGTTTTTTGAACCAGGTGTTAAATTTATAACAAAACATATTTTGTATATTTTTACAACTTCTAGGCATTTTTAAAACAAAATAAAAACACACAACGTGATGTCACGAGTAAATGTACACACATTAAAAACGTACTACAGCGACTATGTAAACACCCGAATAGTATAAAACCGGAATATCTCCACCGGCCAACACTGTTTCGGTAAATCTCCGACACTTGTGGGTATGTTCCATGCGGATTAAACACAGGGGCGCCGCAAAGACTGAGGCAAAATTTAATTTTACAGAACCTCAGCTTTGAAAACTACAAATTATTGTACAATGTACAATTTACAAATACTGGTGCGTGATGGAAATAAAAAATACAGTGTTTCTATAGTTCATGGTATGTAACTAAGTCAAATAGTCAAAAACAGTCCGAACACAAAATTTTTGTTGGCCTGTGTAATTGTCAATTGCAAATATTATTGGCTTGTATTCCACATATTATTAATTCCTCATAACACCCAAGTTTTGAAAATTAAAATTTTTTAACGATAAAGATCAATTGCTATAATTGACATTTTTTAAAGTTATAAAACAATTTTTTCTTTAGTGGTTAGGGTTAGAAATGGGTACACCAAAAGGTGAAATTGAAATAAATTTTAATCATGGGGAAGCAAATAAAACATTTTGAGGCTTGACTATATCTATATTATGGAAGCAATGGACGCTGTGCTTCCACCCGGGGCCCGTGCGTTGCTGCTGTGACGACTATTGCCGCCGTTAGTTAAAGACTAATTGCTACAATTGACAATGCTTAAAGTTAGAACACTTTTTTTTTTTTTAGAAGACGAGAACATTATTCTCAAAAAAGTAAAGAACAAGAGTTGTTTTGAGAACAAGAGTATTTCGGGAGTATCATACAAGATATTTACCTGTGAATTCAATGCTGCAGTATCAAAAAACTATGTCCAGTTAATTTTAGATTATTACTTAATTTAACACTGCGGATTCTCATATCATCATTACCTGGATTAGGCTTAGTTCGAAGCCGGATTAGGGTTATAAATAGGTACATTGAAAGACGAAAATTAAATGAATTTTAACCATGGGGGGAGAAACAAACATTTTGAGGTTTATATTGTCGAGGAAGCAGTGCGTCCACCGCTTCCATGGACCGCGCGCAGCTACTGTAGCTACTAATATCGATTAAGTCCAGGTGTCGATAGTTTCTTTTGTACTATGATTTTAAATATCTAGTGACTTTATATACAATATCTCGATACATAATAATAAGACCTTTATTTAGTATAATACATTTGTTAGTAAAACCTTAAGAAGCAGCAAAGACTAAATATAATTTATTTAAAATACCAAATCGCTCATCAATATGAGCGTATGAGTAACATACTTGCTTAAAATACCAGTATAATCTAGTTTATATATTAATGACTTATATCAACATGAACATATCCAGAAAAACAATATATCTATCGACAAATCGATCTTGTAATAACTTCAATTCCCAGTGTAGCGGAAAAAACTTGAAAGATAAAGCGAAAGAGATTCATTTAAAAAGCTCTTTCCACCATGTATAACATCGACTAAAACGGTTACGATCGAGAAAACTGAAACGATATAGCTTTCTGTCAAACCCTCAGGAAGAATCTTGAATTTTGTCGATGCCATTAGAACGTTCGGAACTCATTTAACAAGTCATCAAAAGTAGATGCCCCCGCGAACACTTTTCTAATTACCAATGCGATATATGACACAATTCCACAATTCGTATAGCTAAGTTGAAAGTAGGAATCGTAAAAATTTCTAATAATAGAAGACTCGAATATCAAACGACGAAAATAGCACGTTAGCCTAAAATTAAACCTAAACATAATACATTTCAAAAATAAACACGTTTCTCGGATACCAATACACAGAACGTGAATAATAAAAATTGGGTTAATCAGAGATGGCAGTAAGGAAGGTTAAATAAACACATCGTAATGCTACATATAAAATACGGAGATATTGTTTGGATAGCAATATTTTATTATTATTTTTGAAACTACTTTCAGTTGTTTGTGAAATAAATAGTGCTACCTGTAAACTTTTCAATAATTCAATGTTTTCTTACGATAACAGAAAATAAATAAATAAAAATTTTATTAAATACAACGACTAGACTTATTGAGAATTATATCTAGGTCATTTAGGTGCCTTAAAATAGAAAAGTGTTTTCATATTATGGTCTTATTTGAGCCGCTCGTTTTGTCAGCGTACCAGGGGCGTCACGTTCGGAATAATTCAAACAAAATAAAATAAGTAATATTAAATAATAATATAATAATAAGCACCTGGTTACGTTGCTACAAAAGTATATATTTTGCGTCCCTTAAACCATGTATCTGTGTATATATTCGCTATTGCAATGAGTTCACTAACGATTACAAACCAATTTGTAATATTTTCATTGCCTCCATTAGTTCTTTTTAAATATTATGAATAGTTAATAAATCTGATTCAAATTAAGGGTCTTGAAATATATCTTCACTTTCTTTGACACCAGCGAACTCTTTAGGATCAAATTGTAATACTACAACTTTATTTTTATTTTATAAAGTTGTACTACAACTTTATTTTATGAAAATGCTCAAAATGATAGAATGTTGCCTATAACCATGTTCCTCAGTGAATAAGAATCTGCTTTGGGGTTCAGGGATGTCGGGAAATTCTCGAATATATTTAAGAGATTTAAGAAACACCGCCTTTGTATATGAATGATATGAATCTTATAATTATAATTGAATAACATCTTCTGAATTGTGTTATAAATCTTGTGGCTGAATTTCTTAGCCACAAGATATAACGTATGGAGTTTGCACGTAATACTTAAGAAGTTACCACACTCCTGTTTAAGGCAACGGCCCACAAAGCGCAACGTTGCGGTACCATTAGTCACAAACATGAACAACTACTAACAGAGTCAATTGATCGAGCGGAGACGCTGATCCACCGACTCACTATTCCCACAATTGAAAGGCTCTAGTCATTATATTGCCTTATTGCGAAGATTTGTAGATATATAGAAGGGTAGACCAAAAAACACAAAAAAACAACCGAAGACGAAATGAAGCAATCCACCATGAACACTTTACAATAGCCAGTTTTAAAAAACCTAAATTAATTATTCAAAAAAAAAATACAAATTCGAACTAATTGACAAATTTATCCACAAACCATTGCTCAAATATCAGCTTATGATGATATATCGTTGCATTCAGAAAAAAAGTAGAATTCAGCGGCGCAAAATATATATTTCTATTTAAAAAATTGATTGCTGGTTGATGCTTCGATTGATATTAAAAAAAAACGCTTTTAGCATTTACCCAAAATAGACTGAATCCAATTCCTTGTTTGTATCATGAAAATTATTCCGATTGATAGAGAAATTATTTGAGACAACTAATTCGTTCAATTTGAGAAAGTCACGCACAGATTTTCCAAAGAGGGCTGTGAAAATTTTATGAGGTGGCCAGCGAAATGTTAAGGCGTAATAAAGCGAGGTTTTACATAACATTGAGGCACATATAAATCTTTTTTTGTTGAAGAATTATGACAAGTAATATACGAAATAGGTATTGAAGGGGTCATGATTAAATGAACTATATTAGGATCCTATTAAAGATGGAAACTGTTGAAAAAAGTAACGTAAGTACTTGTTGGCAAGTATATTGGAAAGATCGAAGTGGATTAGTTTAAAGCGGATCAGTAAACAATGGTGATTAGAAAAGGTACATCATTCTTACTGTATTGTAGCGAACAACATTAAATTGGGTTGTATTCAAGAAGTATCTTGGTAGATTGGATCCTGACTATGGATCTATTATAAATTCATTATTTGTATCTAATTTTCATGCAACAGTGAAGTATTTGTTAAATTATCCGAATCGATACCACACAAAGAGGATTATTCTTTCGAAAATAAACTGTTTGAATATTTATCACATTCGGATAGCTTCAGATTTGAACTGTTCAAATGGAATTCTATTTGAACAATTTACAATGAACAATAATTGTTCTCTACAGCATTTTGTAATAATAATTCCATATTATAGGAATGTTAATTGTGCCCCAAGAATTTACGTGACTATTTTTAAGAAATTCATGTCTGTCACTCATAAAAGAAGTTTTCTAATCAAGAAATATTTTGCCAAAAGCTGCAAGACTAATTCATATACACTAGGCACAAAAATGAAGGAAGAAATGAATTTTGGCTTGCCTTTCAAAAGATCCCACGGACTTCAATAAATTTATTTCAGTAATTTCATAATAAAACTTTTTTAGATAATTTTATCCTCTTTAATTTGAGTGGTCTAAAAGCCCTGTTCATTCAATCTTCGCTGAATTATCATCATTCAAAGCAGAAAAGTTAGTATTTTCTTTTTGAAAAAGAAAAGTTTTAATTGTTTTCTTAAAATAATCAATATTTCTTGATAAAAAAATATAACTATTGCTGAAAAAACATTTTCGACGTCAGAAAATGAAAAAAAAAATGTATTCTTCAATTGATTTTTAGCAAAAACGACAAATTCAATCGTTCCAAACACAGTGAAAAAGAAACCACAGCGCTTTGAAATCGCTATGGTTTCTTTGGGATACTTAGAGGATGAAAAGAAATGGTCAATAACCTTAGTTTATGCATTATTTGCAAAGGTATGCCAAGTAAGCGCATATCTCTAAATACGCAATTTTTTACCTCTTCTTTAATCAACATTCTTGCAACCGACTTTTTTTCTCAAAAACCAATAAACACTACTTATAAAGAATACTTTTCAGTTTTTAAAATCCTAGTTGAATTTTCTGTACGATCATTATTTCCTGGGTAACTATTACGAAAAGTCAAAACTGACTTTTTTGCTTTGAACGACAATAACTCAACAAAAAATCATTGTACAAGCCTCTTAGACCACTCAAAATAAAGAGGATAAAATAATCTAAATAAGCTCTAGGATGTAATCACTGAAACAATTATTGATGTCCGTGGACCTTTTGAAAGGCAAGCGAAAACATGGAATATTTTTCCGATAGTTTTATTATGATTACACAAAAACTGCTGATGGTAAAAAATTTTGATCTCAAGACCTGAAAACTACAAACTTGGAGCTTCAATTGACTTTTTTTAATTCCTCTGACACTATTTTTCTAAAAGTTACAGTCCTTTGAAAATTATCTAAAAGTTTAGAATTTTTTACATCCCTTAATTTTTGTGCCTTGTGTAAATGGCAAATATGATCTACTGATTTAATGGAAAACCTCCCATCGCTACCAACTAAAAATATTCCTGGAAAATGTCATGGCATTTCCAAGGATATAATGCGGTGAACGACATTTACTTCTACCCCCATAAATACGCAACAAACAACTGCATAACGTGTAATCAATTTTATTTCGATTCACGGACGTGTATCGTTTAGAATTCAATGTAACAAGTAGACATTAATTTGTAGGTTATTACTGTTTATTGAACCGTTATTATATGTTTACGATTTCATACGACATCAATAAGGTGCAAGCTAGTAAATAAACCGCAGATCATATAACTTTATGTTTGGATATTAATTCTGCCATAAATGTCGCGTTGCAAGCTATTGCTTTTCAATTTGGAGCGTTTATATAATAGCTGGGGGGTGAATGTTGCAACACCGTGAAAAGGGGGAAGGAAAGGGTGTTCTACCAGACAGTCTTCAAGATGTGTTATAAAATAATTAAATATAAACGTTGTTCGATCCAGAAATTTTGTTGAGTAAATATCTAAATATTTATTAAATCAAATAGTGAAGGTTTATAAGTTGATTAACGCGCATTTTGCTAACCAAATTGGCATCGTAAGATAGTTTTAAGTCTTGTAAACATTAGAAAGTAGAAAGATTGTGCTAGTACTCGAAGCCAGGATACATTAGACGCCACACTTGTCATAAACCATTGACCTAATCTTTAAGGATTTTAACAAGTGGATGGCTGGGGTAGTAAATAACGTAACTGGGGATAATCGCATTTTTACCCCTAAGAAATAGATATGTCTTGGTTCCGAGTACCAGCACAATATACAAGGGTTTCTACTTTCTAATATTTACAAGACTTAAAACTAATATATACAAATACCGTCACAGCTGTCAATAGGCATATGTGGAGCTATGTGTGCCTACAGCCTCAATCGTAAATATTTGATGTTCACTCAAATGGTTGAATGACAAAGATTATTCATGTAGTTGCTTTATTTAAATTGCTCTGTGACTATTCGTCTCCAAGTTACTGATTTTTGAAAATCACCTAAAAATTTAGTATATTTTACATCCCTTATTTTTGTGTCTACTGTTCATTAGAATTGAGTGGTAAGAGACTATATGTCTTGTAGGACTTACTGTAGTATCTCACAAGTGTAGAAGGCATGAAAAACAACTACTACTAAGAGTCATTTGTACAATAAGGTATTCCCTGACGCAATTGTAAAACAGAAAATACAAAAATCCAATTGACCAGCAATCTCTTCTATTCCGCTGAAATGATTAAATATAAAATTATCAAAACGACTGATGCTAGCGATGTCAACTGTTTTTGTATCCCTATAATAATCAACATTATGGTTAAATGGCAAAGCAACTCTCTCCATGGAGGACTATCAAAGATACCATTCGTCACGTGGAGATGCTACGCTGAAAAAGGGCGTAGCGTACATGGACGCAAGTGATGCGTCGCATCCCTTAAAAAATTGGCAAGTTAGTGTTATTTAAAAGTACAATCGATTTAGTCAATTATCACATTTTTTTAATTATTTTAAACCGACCGCAAACATACATTATTTACTTTAAACGCTACCATCAACTTTTTTATTTAAAATCGGCCGTGAAGGCGCCCGAAATTGTTGGACTCCCGCGTTACCTGCTACAGTACTGAAATGCGATAGTCCACGTTACATCCAAGCTACGCGTTAGATGGGCGAAAAGGTCAGTAATCTTACGCAGTCAACAGTGGAACCTCGAGTGGGTATTGTCGTTATTTCCGGACTCAGTTATGCGATTATGTGAACGCATCTTGGCGACTATCGCCATAATATAAGGAAGACTTGGCGTTGTGCCAGGTAATTGTGGAAAATGAAAATGAGGAAAGGGATCGAGAAACCGTTATTTGTGCTAGAGACCTTTTAATTTTATTGCGCACGACTTTGATTTTAATTTTTTCTTAGCAGTATTTTCTGCAATATTCCCACAGTCCCAGAGTCTGTTTAAAATTCTACAGACAAAAATATCAGATATTAGTTACTGCAATAAAAAGATTGCCGATTTCAAATCACATATTCAAAAAATGAGAAATGAGTTTAGTGACATTTGGGACCGTATGGACAGATTTGTGTTACAAAATCAACCACCAAGTAAAATAATGCGTTTGGATTTAATTCCTGAAGAAGATAAGAAAAGCACCTACGCACGATTGTTTTATGAAATGTTAGACGTTATTATTTTGAACATTAGTAAACGGTTTAGTGAAATTTCTAAACCGAAATTCTTAAATCTACATTTCACAAAATTTACTTAATTCGTGAAACGTTTTCCTGGCGAACTTTTTTCTTCTTTAGTAGATACACATGGAACATTCCTTGACGCAAATCGTTTAAAAAGTGAACTTTCAGTGATTTACAGTGATCCCGATATGAGAAAGAGCACTGTGTTTGAGCTTCACCAATATATTATGTCGCTTCAATAATCTTCTGTTTTCCCGGAGTCATCAAGATTGTGTCCTTTAATTTTGACTATTCCTGCCACAAGGAGTTTCGCGGAAAAATCATTTTCAAGTTTAAAGAGAATAAAGACTTATCTGCGAAATTCTCAAAAGCAAGAAAGACTGTTAGCTTTAGCAATAATAAATATTGAAAGTGCCTTGTGAGAAAATATGAGATCGTCTCCAACATTTGAAGAAATAGTGATAGAAGTTTTCTCTGGATAAACAAAAACCGAAGAATTATTCTTCATTTTAAAAATTAGGATATATACTTCGGCATAATAATTAGGTTAGTCATTTTTTATTTTTACTATTTTCATATGGCCTACCATACATCTGACTATACCTCTTCCCCTATATAAAATTTTCATCACATCCCTAGATTCTTTTCTCTCGCTACGCCCCTGGCACTGATGACTCCTAATAGGGGTCCTCTTCTGTCGAGATGTCCAATCAGAAATAAATTAGGTAAGATAAATATTTTAGAAGTATTTTGGTGTTGTAAATTTGAACTGTATCTATCTTATAGTTGTTTTCTAAATTCCATTCTGTTATCTATGGCGCCGCGAAGAGGAACCTCATTTTCATCACGTATATCGCCCCGACTGTCACCTGGGGTATGAATTAATATCCACCAAAGGGTATTTTTAGGGCCGGAAGGATCCCGACCCGAATCATTCACGTGCGTTTAAAATCCTCTTTCTTATTTTATATGTACCACTATTTATCTTAGGAATGCCACCGTGGGGATATTTTATTGTCGGCTATTTGTAAATAAGTCCACCTGTAAATCTCCCGTGGAAGTTGGTAATGATGCTAATTCCGAATATCATAACTCCGCTGGCGAGGCTTTTACGAGATGTATTTATCAAGCGGCACGAACGTGGGGGAGGATTATATGCAAAAAAAATAATAAGGCAGAAATATTAATGGAGATTTATTTTCTGTAGAGCAACAATTAATTGTGCGGGGTCTTTGTCTGGCTGAATGATTCGAGTGCATCGCATTGTGTCGGACGGGGATATTACAGATGATATCTGTGTTTGTCTGGCAGCGTTTTGCAACGTCAATGGCTGCGTTTTTATTCCATAGATGGACGCGTTGTTTAGTGATGACTTGGCCGGTTTTGTTTCAGTGATTTACGAGTATGGCTAATACATCAGTGGGATAAACAACCGCGCTTATTATTACTGAAATGTAACAGCGAAAGTAACCCTGAAAGTACAGAGATATCATGAAAAGGTTTAAGATATCATTCCATCTTCTATGGATGCACGCCTTGTTTATAATCCTCCGACATGTGCTACAAAGGAAGTAAAATCCCATTTCTCGAGAAATACGTGTCAAGGATTTTATAAAAGGTGTTATAATAAGACCGCAAGATGTTAATTTTAAGGTGGGTATAAATCTGAGCGCCGCGCAACCCGCTCGCTGTGCGTCTCGCGCGTTCGTTGCTCGTCCAATGTTCGTTGAAATTATTCATTTTGAAGAACCTTCCGCGATCCAGAGGAAATGCACGAACATTTAGTAGACATTTTGTATTGTAGATAATCATGTTTCTGTCACCACTCATCGCTCGTTTCGGTGATGAGTGGTGCTTTCTTGTTAATGGCAAGTTTGTGCAAAGAGTAAAGGAAACAACGACGTTGGTGGCACACTAACCTGTTTAAAAAACGGAACAGTACCGAGATTATTATGGACAACGAGCCTCTTGTGCCCCCATCCAAATTTGTACTGCGAACTTGATTTATATAGTGTAGATATTTGGGAATTGTGTACGGAATGACATATCTCGTAAATGCCCATCACGGCTTTGTTGGTACACGAGTACTCTTCTGACGAAATTTTCAATAACAGTTTTGCATAAATGTGATGGTACTTCGTTGATACATCGTTCAATTTCGGCCTTCAATACTTGGGTGGTCGTGGGTTTGTTGGCGTAAACTTGAGACTTTCCCACACTTGAGAGAATCCCACAGAAAAAAAGTCCATAGGTGTTAAATCTCAATAACATGATGCCCCATTCTGGTCACCAATACGGGAGATGACATGACCAGGAAGAGACACGTGCAAGACCGTCAATATTGCATGGGTGACGCTCGCCATTTACCGTTAATACATCATCCGAGTCGATTTCAAAGAAAAATGGTCCAAAGATTCTTTCAGACCACAATGTATATCAAATAGTGACATGTTGGGGATGCATTTGTTTCTCATTAATTATTCGTCGACTTTCTGAGCCTCAAATGCGGCAATTTTGCCTATTAACAAAGCCATTAAGGTAGAAATGGGCCTCGTCGTTGAAAACGATATTATCGACATTCACTTCTTGTTGTTCAATGATTCAATTGATGAACTTCTCTTCCATGAATGCTGTGCATGGTCTGCTGGCAGAAGTTGTTGAGTGAATTGGACTTTGTAAACATGGAGATGCAAATATTTAGTGAGAATAGTTCCTGAATTCTCGGTCACACACAAGCGAACTGCCGTGATGTTTTATTTTGAATTACCACTACGAGCTCACGTCGTGTGTTTCACATCGATAACTGAACTAGTATTTTCGAATTTTTCGATTATTCCTTTCAGTTGATAAATTTAGAAAATTATTTCTACCGAAAATTGGACGCACTTTACGAATCGCGGCAACCAAACTATTTCGATAGTAATGTTTAACCATAAGGATGCGTTGTTGCATAGTGTAGCGCTCTATGTTTACGTTAGACCTCCTGTCTGTCTCCTATTGACCTGTCACAATTATTAACCTATCGAATCATGACAACCAAAATGGCCCGCAATTAAAATCTTGCGCACTGATTGTAACACCCTTTAAGTTCCTGTTTCATACGTTGACGAACATAATTAACATATTCTTTTATGAGAACGTCTATTTCCGCTATGTAGTAGTAATGAAACTAATCCAAAACTGCTTAACAACCAACAACTATGCATTTTTGACAGTAAATATGCTATAAATATATATATATATATATATATATATATATTTTTTAATAAACTTGCAAAATAATGACGATACAGGCGCACTGGGTAGCTTTCACCCACAGACTGACTATACTGACGTACAGTTCAGTTTTCACATCTCATCATGGTTCTGGCGAGGGATCTACAGTGGGAATAGTAGACTTTTTCCCACTACGAAATTAATCCCCTCCATTTACCATTTATAAAGGGCAAACAAATATAATTCACCCCCGGGTATCCCAGTCCCAGTTCGCATCTTGAGCGTTACGAATACTTTTCATAAATCCTATCGCTTCTGGATTTTTTATCGCAATATTGTTAAACGATTAATAAAAGTGAACCTTTCACTGTAAAATTTAATAATTTATTTACCGCTACAGAAATCTCCTTATTGCTTTTGAAGCTCCTATTATACCCATCTTGTAAACTTATCAGCTCTGTTGTGTGTTCAATAAGCAAATAATGAAGGTAAGTCTCCCAATTAACCGGGCCCCGACGCAGTTGTAATTAATTTTCGAATTGATTATAATTGTAAAATGGAGTATCGTCGAGCATGTAACGGCATTCTAATGAACAAAATATTGTTTTGACGAAATGGAGTTGGATCAAATTTTGGTCGTTAACGATCTAATCGATGTAGTGGAATGAACAGATTGTGATGAATTTGTTATCGGATTAACTGCCATAAATACGTATATTTTAATTGGATAGCTTTCGCTATGCTATGTGACTTTTTGTGATGAGGTGGCAGTCCGGTTTTGTTGCATTTTTGCATGACGGAACGTGCGCAGTATAATGAAATTGATTGCACTGTACCGAGGTCCCAAATTGTTAAAAACATTATGCAGATCAGATAACTCATTCTACTATTTGTAACAGCTAGACGAAAAAGTAAGGTCTCGCGTTAAATTACATTGTAAGAATCCTTTCTAGTTAATATACAAAAATCGAAAACTTAGTTTATCTGGTGGCTTATACAAAATAAAAGTTTTCACGACCGCATTAAAATTGTGGAGGGGCTAATCCTGTTGAATTGAAGGCAACTTTGTGTTTGGTCGTAGCTCCCCTTAGAAGTGCATAATGGAAATGTAGATAGTCAAGGTATTCGTCGAAATGATTTTGGTGACATTGAAAAATCATTCTTGATGATCTAGTATATGGATAACCTTCAAGTACGAGGGAGGGCCCAAGAGAAACCGCAATTCGCCACTCCAACGCCAATCGAATTCGGGAAAAAAATTGAGAAGGTCGACGACGAACAATCGACTAGCTCGTGTAAATGACAGGGTTTTCATGGATATGCATTCAACAAATTCTGTAGATGAGAAGAGTGATTGTAAAGTTCGCTCCTTCGTGTGATCTCTGATGAACAAAAAAACAATCGCTTCTTGAAGTCGTTAGTTGAAAGAACAGCTTCAAAATTATCCCGATTCTTTTGCAGAAGTGATTACTGAAGACAAATCATGATGCTATGGATACGACCCGTTCATTTGTTTCTTTGACCAAAAAGGTGTTGTGCTTTCGAAATTCCATCTTCCAGGTCAAACCATTAGCAATATGTTTTACCTGGAAGTTTTGAAAGGATGCTCTTGAACTATAATAACCGGGTTATTTTAGGTCCCCCCTCGTATTAAGGATGCTTGCTTCAGAAAACCTATCAAGTCAAGTAATGGTTCTCAAAGAGAACATGATAGAGAAAATAGATTATGGTCAAAGATCACGATGGGAACCAAAAGACATTACCAAAACCAGGGAACATAACTTATCCAAGTGTTCCTATTATTTAATTGAAAAACTGGGTGTGACTAAGATGTCAGTTAGATATTTTCTAGCTTCCTGATTCACAACAATTAATAACATATTCAGTAAAATATCATTTCGTGGGGGGTTAATTTTTGAAACTTATATGGATAGACATTTAGGTCTACTAAATGTCTCTAAAACAGTTCCTTCAACAATCTACAGTTTCTTTACGAAGATCCGTTTGATGTCAGTGCTGTTATTGACTAAAAAATCATAGGAGTATTGGCCGAAACCCTTTTTGGTGATAGATTAATCCATTGCATAACGATTCTAATAATTAGGGAGTTTCAAAAAATTAGGGCAAAAATTGGATATGGAATCTATAAGTCATGGTCTTTAAAGACAATTATCAGATAGCCAATGAAGGCAATATTTTGTCTAAGTGTTACGATGATTTTGTTCATAAGGTGCTTCTCGATTTTGGTGTTGTGACTGATCATTTCTTGACAACACCTTCCCTGGAAGGTGGATACGGCAACAAAGCACAACTTAATGGCTGCTACATTCACCTGATTTGACTCACTTGGATTTATTATTGTGGGGTTACTTAAAATCACAGGTTTTAATAATATAAAAGATCTGAAAGACAAATTTGAATTGAAATAAGAAAATATCCGCCCGAAAATGTACCATTTTAAAAATATCTGTCAAAATAAAGTTTAGTAGAGTATCGCTGGTGAAACTATAGGATCTGAATTTACTCGCCATTTGTGTTCTGTCACAGATAGGACGTCAATATTTAACGGCTGTCATCTACAAATCATACGACGCCAACATGCCGCGATTAACAGTTCAACAACGAATAGTTTGTGTATAACTATTCTATGAAAGTAAGCGATCATTTACAGTTACATTAAGAAAAAATTGTAGGGCAAAAATTGGGTATGTAATCTATAAGTCATGGTCCTCAAAGAGAATTATCAGATAATGCCTATAATCATGAGTTAATATGTTGTCCCAAGTGTTACGATGATTTTGTTCGTAAGAAGCTTCAAGATTTTGGTGTTGTGACTGATCATTTTATGATAACACTTGCCCTGGAAGGTGGATACGGCAACAAAGCGCAACTGAATGGCTATTGCGTTGACCTAATTTGACTCTCTAGGATTTATTATTGTGGGGTTACTTAAAGTCACAGGTTTTAATAATATAGAAGATCTGAAACAACAAATTCGAATTGAAATAGAAAAATTTGCACAAAATTAGGAGGAAATAAAGCGCCTACAGAGTTAACAGTATGTAACTTAATCAAGAAACTTGAAAAGATGGGTTCTGTTATTGATAAGGTAATACCAATACGTCCTCGTCATGGTCGGTCAGATGAAAATATTTCCGCACTGAGAGAATGTGTACGGAAGTATACAAATACATTAGTTCGACGTCGCGTATAACAACTGAATCTGCCAAGAGCCACCGCGCATCGGATTTTAAAGAAAGATCGACATCTGTGAGAATAAAAAATTCAGTTGACAACAGTTAGAAGTTACAGACCATTTACAGCGTCACACATTTGCTAATTGGATGTGAGAAAGAAAGAATGTGATGCTGATTTTTGCAACAACATTTTGTTCAGTGATGAAGTACATTTTTATCTTGACAGATACGTCAGCAAACAAAATTGTCGAATTTGGGGTGCTGAAAATCCACACACTGTTCACGAAAAAGAAATGCACCCACAGAGGTGCACGGTTTGCAGAGGCGTAGCGTGAGAAAGAATCTAGGGCTGTGATAAAAATTTTATATAGGGGAAGAGGTATAGTCAGATGTATGGTAGGCCATATGAAAATGATAAAAATAAAAAAAAGACACTAACCTAAAATGATTAGGCTAAGGAATATATCCTAATTTTTAAAATGAAGATCACTTAATCGGTTTTTGTTTGTCCAGCGAAAACGTCTCTCACTGTTTCTTCAAATGTTGGAGACGATCTCATATCTTCTAACAAGGTACCTTCAATATTTATTAATGCTAAAGCTGACAGTCTTTCTTGCTTTTGAGAATGTCGCAGATGTCTTTATTTTCTTTAAACATGAAAATGATCTTTCCGCGGAACTGCTTGTGGCAGGAATAGTCAAAATTAAACAACACAATTTTGATGACTCCAGGAAAACAGAAGGTAATTGAAGGGACCTAATCTATTGGTGAAGCTCAAACACAATGCTCTTTCTCATATCGGGATCACTATAAATCACTGAAAGTTCACTTTTTCAACGATTTGCGTCAAAGAATGTTCCATATGTATCTACTAAAGAAGAAAAAAGTTCGTCAGGAAAACGTTTCACGAATGAAGTAAATTATGTGGAATCTAGATTTAAGAATTTCAGTTTAGAAATTTCACTAAACTGTTCACTAATGTTCAAAGTAATAACGTCCAAAATTTCATAAAACAATCGTGCGTAGGTACTTTTCTTATCTTCTTCAGGAATTGAATCCAAACGCATTCTTTTACTAGGTGGTTGATTTTTTAACACAAATCTGTCCATACGGTCCCAAATGTCACTAAAGTCGTATCTCATTTTATGAATATGTGATTTGAAATCGGCGATCTTTTTATTGCAGTAACTAATATCTGATATTTTTGTCTATAGAATTTTAAACAGACTCTCGGAATGTGGGAATATTGCAGAAAACACTGCTAAGAAGAAATTAAAATCAAAGTCGCGCAATAAAGGTAAAAGGCCTCTAGCACAAATAACGGTTTCTCGATCCTATTCCTCATTTTCATTTTCACGAGTACCTGAAACAGCGCTTCCAAATCTTCCTTATGTTATGGTGACAGTCGCCAAGATGCGTTCACATAATCGCATAACTGACTCCGGAAATAGCGACAACACCTACTCAAGGTTCCACTGTTGACTGCGTAAGATCACTGACCTTTTCGTCCATCTAACGCGTAGCTTGGATGTAACGTGTACCATCGCATTTCAGTACTGCAGCAAGTAACGCGAGAGTCCAATACTTTCGGACGCCTTCACGGCCAATTTGAATTAAAAAAGCTGATGGTAGCGTTTAAAGTAAATAATGTATGCTTGCGGTCGGTTTAAAATAATAAAAAATTGTAATAATTGGATAAATTGATAATTTATTCAATTCAACTAATTTGCCAATTTTTTAAGGGATGCGACGCATCACTTGCATCCATGTATGCTACGCCCCTGATGGTTTGGTGTGCATTTTGGAGTGGTGGTGGTAGTCCAAATGATACATCAGACATGTCGACGTCGTATGATTTGTAAATGATAGTTGTTAAATATCGACACCCTACCATTGACAGAATACAAATGGCGCGCAATTCAAATCCTATAGTTCTAACTGAGACACCCTATATTTGCTTTATTTGTGTATTTCCTATAAAATATCTTACAAATAGTAAATAGAGAATTAATGTAAAGATTAAAGGGGATAATTATTTAATGAACCAGTCTTGGACAAGATATCCTCTTTCTTTCTATTAAAAATTTAGATACGGTCATTCTATCTTAAAAGATTCTGTAACGATTTGCGTATACATTATATGAAGAACAGCCAATTAAAAACTGCTACTCCTATGTAGACCGCCGAAACAAACAACGCAGCGATATTTTTAAACGCAGAAATTAAAACCCAATTCAACACTTGTTTTTCGAGTGCCGGCAATTTACATGGTAGGCGGGCCGCCGCCGCCGTCCTGCTACCCTCGACGCACCGTCAATTGTCGAACAACGGCTCCGGAGGTTCGGGCCCTAATGAATGAAACCCTCTCCCCTGTTCGCCGCCCCTATCGAATCCCGCTGCCGAACATCACAACATAAACAACTATGTCTTTCCACTAACGAAAATCGATCCTCTTTGGGCGGGCGTTAATGAATTGTTAATTGTTCATAGAATTATCTGAAACAGCGCATTATATCTGATCGTTTTGTGTAATATTTTCCTAGGCTATTAATAAATCGCTCGTTTTGTGTCGAGGATCTTTTGATGTTCTGATTACATTTTACGTTTAATATTTATATTGTGCCATTAACTTTATCATGGTAATAATAACGATTTTCTTTTATCTCGATATTCAATATACCTTGTCACTATTTTTGTGTAAAAGCAATAGTCGATATATCGCGTGGTAATTGGAATGCATTAAAATAAGCTGGCAGAGGGAAGTATCGCCATAATCTTTATATACAGTGCTGTGAAAAAACATAGACTCACCCTTAACTTGAACTGCATCATGAGTAAAACTCAAAACTGAAAATAATTTTATGGATATATTGGAGCGGGATATTACATGAAATCGGTGTTTTATATTACGAGTTTTTAGAATCTCATGTATTGGTGAATAACAGAGATTTATGAATTAACAGGTCTGCAGTTGTTCATACTATTTATTAAACTGTTTAAAGTTGCCTCTGGAATTTTGTACAAGGCAGCTACAATTTGACGCTTCAGTTCATTAACACTTTCAATTGAAGGCCTGGTTCGATTATATATTGCTCTTACCATAATCCTATAGATTTTCTATGGGGTTATGATCAGAACTTAATGCTGGTCATGATATAAGATCGATTCCATACTGTTGAAATCAGTTTCTTATGGACCTTGCAAAATGAATAGGTGCATTATCCTGTTGAAACATTGCACCATCATCTTCAATAAGGGTTAAAAATAGTAACAAGTAATCTTCTAAAGGCTTTGATAATAAGTCGTATTCACTCTGCCATTTACAAATGCTAATTGACTTTTTATACCCCTTTTGAAAGCCGTCCATCATAACAGAACAAATTGTTTGAGGTCTTCTTGGCACAATATTCCGCTCTTTTCGTAAATAATAGCCAAACCCATCCGGTCCATCTTAATTAATTTATCTTAACTCTCACTAAATATTACGTGGCCCCAAAAATACATTGTTTTGAACATTTTCCTCTGCAAATTCTAATCTGGTCTCTATGTGATGCTGAGGTGAATGTGATCTTTAAACATTTTTCGTATTTAAAATGTCTTGACTTCGCAGCCCATTTTCTCATGATACTGGAATCACAGTCTAAATTAAAACGACGGATAACCTGACGCTCCTGTAGTTGATAATTCTCTCAGAATAGCACGCTTTGTCATCAGTGTTCATCGTCACTCTCTTCACAATCTTCATCATCCCAGTAGGGAATATCGAGGCTGGTTTGACAAGACTGCAATAGACTAACAACATCAGAACCAAGAACATAGTTGCTATTTTCTAGGGATTTAAAAAAATTAGCGATAATTGGGTGACGATTGAATACACCGATTTTGCTCTCTTGTATACTTTCGGTAGACAATATAATGTAAATACTATAACATTTGTAGTCCATCGTATTTACAGTAGTTTATCTTAGAAAATAACTTTAGTCCTTTTTTTATTATAAGGGCTTTATTACACTTATTTGTCTTTAAATAGAAGCAGTGTTTTTCTCGCAATCGAATCACAATTTGTTTGCTTATTTTGTTTGCTTTTGGTTTTTTCATGTAGCAATATTAACACGACGTTTTTTTACATGTTTCTCTGGTAAATCTCTTAGAGGAACAGGATAGATGCTCTCTCTAACTTTCAACTGCTGTCACAATTTCTTCAAAAGTGCTGATACATCAGAGACCTAATGTAAGCGACTCATTGTTTCATTATCGTTAGTTAAAACTGATTTTCAAGAATAATTTCATTTTTCCTGGGAATGTATTTATAGGATTCATTGAGATTATTTTTTGTTAGTTTCTTGTTCAATTGCGCCTTTTTACTAACGAATTCGGTTATTTATTTCAGCGAATATATCTATTTGAAATACGTTTATAATGTCTTGATGATGCCAATTTTATTGCCGAAATATGTGTCGGGCGACGTATAATTTAGTTTGGGAAAAATTGGTTTGTTATCTTTTGTTCGCAATTAGAATTTCAATCAAACATATAGTGAAATTCCTGTAGAATTGCATGTTTTGTATGCATAAAAAACTAAGAACGATTTGTTACACATCGTTACTGAATGGCCATTAATAACACGACACGGAGAATAAAAAATTGTGCCCTATTTAGGGATCGCATAAACCATGCTAGCCGCGGATCTGGCGCTAGAAGTAGTCAGGTTAACCACCGACACATAATTTCATTAACGAGGGAGAAATGAAATATTATTAGCTAACACGAAATCACGTCTATTTAAAGACAAGAAAGTAATTAGAGCAATGGCGGGCGGGAAGCTAGGAGAATACGTGGATTGCAGCGTATGCAATTCAATTCGTAATGGTTTTTAAACCGCCGCTCAGGTCACCCTTCTTACGTTCTAAGTAATGAAAGGAAGAAAAATATATACGTAACCTATTAAATACGTAAGAAGCTACATTTATTATATTGAAGACAAAGGGTCTTTTAATAAGAACGATCGATTTTTAAACGTAAATAAAACAAGTTGTGTGTGAGATACTCAATTGCTTTTTTATTTGAAATAATAGAAAGAAGTTTGCGGTTTATTCGCATAGACCTGCGATTTAAGATAGCCCCAAAGGAAGAAGTCTCAAGGCGTTAAATCGCACGATCTCGTTGACCAGTTCACGTCACTGCTACGCGAAATAACCATGCCCTCAAATCGCTCATGCAGAATGTCGTGTGGCACGTAGGGTCGTTCTGTTGGAACTACATGTCGTCGGTATTAATTTCATCCAGTTTTAAGCCACAAGAAATTGCGTATTATGGATCTGTAGTGCTCACCGTTGACGGTTATGGCAATGCCACTTTCGTTTTGGAAGAAGTACGGACAGATGATATCGCCAGACCAAAACCCGCACCAAGCAGTGACTTTCTCGGGATTCATTTGGTGAATCTCGTGTGGATTGGTATCGCCCCGAATCTGACAATTTTGCTTGTTCATATATCCATTCATCCAAAAATGGGCCTCGTCGGTAAAGACGATTTTTTTGGCGAAATTTGGGTCAACTTCCAACTGCTTCAGAGCCCAATCAGCGAACACACGTTGGCGTTGTCTGTGGTCGTTTCCCTTAAATTCCTGGGTCAGTTGGACTTTCCCGTATACTCTCATGCACAGCAGCGATGTTTTCAGCAGACCTTGCATTTCGGTGACGTATAGGTGTTGGCTGATTATTTATTAAATCGGTTGATTCGAATTTGGCCACCAAACGTCGAATAGTCGACTCAGCGGGACGGTTGTGGCGAGGATAAAATTAATGTAATGCGCGAAACGTGTCTCAAACAGAGCACTGATTTTGAAAATAAAATTTGATGATTTGAACATGCTGTTGAACACTATAACTTTGACAGATGTTCCTTGAACAACATGGCCGCTACAATCTAACAAATTTCAAGCGTCCCTATTGAAAAATCCTATATTAGATTAGAAGGGGAATAACAATTTATTCTTATAGCGCAATTTGTTTAAAAAAACATACCCATACTTTATTGGTCTACTCTATGTTAATCCTATGATATCCAAATAGAGGACAGACTAATAATTTGACAAATGAGAAACGAAAAGTAGATCGTCGTGTAAGAGAAATTGGTTGGAGAAAAAATAGGAGAGAGTTTTAAGCCTTTTAAAAGTTTTAAGGGAAATAAATAACTATCCTATATGAAGGGACCCAAAATAAAAATATTTTAACACAATAGAGAAATAAGGATGTAGATCAATGTAGAAAGTTTTAGTAGTACTGTAAGGGGAAGAAAGTAGGAAGAAATTAGAAGCTTTTGAGATGTGGTGTTACCGAGGAATGATGAAAATGCCGTGGACTGATAGGGTTAGAAACGAAGAAGTATTAGAGATAGTCGACGAGAAAAGAAGTATGTGGAAAACATAAAGAAGAGAAGAGATAGAATGGTAGGCCACTTGCTGAGACATGGGGGAATAGTCCGCGATATTTTGGAGGCAGAAATAGGAGTGAAGAAAGGCAGAGGTAGGCCTAGATTAGACTACTGCTCGCAAATAGTAAGGGATGTAGGTTGTAGCACAATTAGCGAAATGCGTTGGTTAGCACAAGATAGGAGAAGCTGGAGGTTAGCGTCCAACCAGTCTTAGGACTGATGACCTCATGATGATGAAGTTTAGTACTACTATCAATGGTATTACTTTTAGAAAAATATTGCCTTTACAATGCCAAAATACCACAATTAACAGTTCAACAACGAATAGTTTGTGTACAACTGTTTTATGAAAGTGAACGATCATTTACAGTTGCATTAAGAAAAATTCGCACAATACGCATTTGTGGTCGATCAGATGAAAGTATTACTGCAGTGAGAGAATGTGTACGGGATTATCCAGACACATCAATTCGACGTCCTGCATAACAAATGTACGACGTTGTAAATGGTATGTAACATTTAATTGTTGTATCAACAAGTCTGTATGCTGACAGATGCAAATCTATCCTTAAAATCCGATGCGTGGTGGCTCCTGCCAGATTAAATTGTTGTGCGTAAATTTATAACAAATTAGGCCTTTCATACGAAATTAGGAAGTGAGGTACACTATGGAGGTTCATTGTACTATACTGACTGATTTAACTGTTTTGAAGACTGTGAAGATCAACATTATTCAACAATATTCAACATTATGTTTTAATCATTCACATTGGTGCATTTCTTTTATAAAGGGTAGTCCAACCATAATGCACGATGTTAATTGTGAGTCACACCTTAACGTCAAGTTTTTTGCCCAACTTAATTTGACATTTATTTGTTTCAGTGTTTGACAAATTCAACCATGGAGAGGTACACAATTGAGCAGCGCATTAAGATTATTGAAGCCTTTTACGAAAATGGGCGTTCAAGTTAAAATGCATTTCGTGCACTTCGTGACTTTTTTGGTCAGCATAATCGACCAAATGTGTCCACAATCGGGAGAATTGTGCGCAAATTTCAGCAAACCGGGTCTGTAGGAAATGTGAAAACACCTGTGCATGCTCGCCCAGTTCGGTCTGCGGAAAACATTGCTGTTGTTCGCGATAGTGTGGCAGAAGAGCCGTCAACCTCGACTCGTCGTCGTACCCAACAATTGAACATCTCACGAACATCACCGATGCGAATTTTGAATAAAGATTTGAATTTACACGCTTACAGGGTTCAATTGACTCAAGAGCTGAAGCCTACTGACCATTTCAAGCGTCGTCAATACGCCGAATGGTTGGTTGAACAGACAGAAGTCAATGGTGACTTTACAAAGAAAATCATCTTCAGCGACGAGACACTTTCACCTCAGTGGATTCGTTAACAAGCAGAATTGCCGCATTTGGGCAAATGAGAATCCACGAGTGATTGTTGAAAAGTCGATGCATCCACAAAGAGTGACTGTTTGGTGCGGTTTATGGGCTGGCGGCATCATCGGGCCGTACTTCTTCGAAAATGAGGTCGGCCAGGCAGTTACCGTGAATGGTGTTTGCTATCGCGAGATGACAACGGACTTCTTGTGGCCAGAAATTGAGGATATGGAGCTGGACGATATGTGGTTCCAACAGGATGGTGCTACTTGCCAGACAGCCAACGAAACAATGGCACTTTTGCGCGAAAAATTCAATGGCCGTGTTTTCTCACGTCGTGGCGATGTTAATTGGCCGCCACGATCATGTGATTTGACACCGTTGGACTTCTTTCTTTGGGGATATTTAAAAGAAAAAGTGTACGTCAATAAGCCAAGAACAATTGAAGAGCTAAAGGATGAGATAATTCGGCACATTAACGACATTGAACCTCAATTATGTCTCAGAGTCATTGAAAATATGGACCATCGGATAGAGGTATGCCACCGAAGCCGTGGCGAACATTTGGCCGATATCTTGTTTCACACATAATTGTCATAGATCCTTCTATCATAATAAAAAATATTAAGATAATTCTCTGAAAACTTTTTGTTTTATTTATAATTAACATCGTGCGTTTTGGTTGGACCACCCTTTACATATAATAAATTACTCGATGTGTGGTATTTTAAGCCCTTTTGAACAACTGGGAACTGCGTTTCAGAATTATCGCGATCTACTTGGCTTTCCACGTCCACCCCTGCTCCTCTCGAGTCCGTCGCTGGAGCGGATAGTAAAACTTTATGTCCTTTTGTGAGTTTAAAGCCCATGTAGAGTGGCTGAGAATATTTGAATTATTTATGTACGAAATTTAATTAAAGTTAGTTGGTCCCAAATACTTTAATCAGTACATTAAGCTTTTTACTCGCTGCAAAGACAGACGAGGACGGGGCGATAATGTCGCGTGTAACGCCGTAACGCCTCCGATATTAGGCAGATAACGAAGGGATGTTTCTGACAGCGGATGATAATTGGAAATTTTACTGTAACGGCTTCTAAGGCGGAATAGTGGAGGGTATGGCGGTATCCGGAAACTCGATTAAAAACGAATTCTGTCGGCACGCGGCGCTCCGAGATGTACGTACAGGACCTGATTCGTTTTACCTGATTAGATTAATGCCGATCTCATAAAATATACAGTGTGTTAGGAAAATCTAAAACAACAATATTTGCACCAGTGTATATTGTTGAGCAATATCCTCGTACACGTCCGAACATACAATAATGTAGATGGTGTTAATCCTATTGCCGACATACTATCACTAAGATATATATCGGGAATATGATATCATATCATTTCTGAAATATGTCTGATCGTGAAGAAACACGAGAAAGGCATCGAGGATCGCTGTTAGGTGTAATTCAATGCCTCGCAGGGCTTTAGCGCGAGGAGTACTTGTTACCTATAGCGATTACGTAATAGCCTTGCTATTCGGGAATTACTTTGATAACCGCTTGGCGGTTTGGTGGTTATTTTCTCAATTTCCGACTTATAAGCTGCTGTCATAGATCGACTTAGATGAATACTCCACGAATTTGATTCGGCATTTGCCCTGGGTCAGTGTACCGTGTACGGCACTGATGAGACCTAACTAAATTCGAAACAGCTGTCTGTCGTTCGGTTTTCATCCGAGACAGATGTCGAATCCTACTTGTGGCGGGTTTTCTTTTTCTGAAACCTGTCTGATCGCGCAGAAACACGAGAAAGGGATCGAGGATCACTGTTAGGTGTAATTCAATGCCTCGTGGGGCTTTATCGCGAGGAGTAGTAGTTACCTATAACGATTACGTAATAGCTTGGATATTCGGGAACTATTGATCATTCTGTAAACACCAACAATGGGGTTGGGAAAAGGCGCGTCACAATTGGGTCCAAAAGGCCATAGCCGAGTAAGTCTGCTCAAAATGCCCTTGAACGATATTTTATTAAAATTATCACGATGGGTACACGTTATACAGAACCTAAGATCCTGAAAGGTTCAGACGCTTGTCGCTTTTGGTTTTCGAGAAAATAAATAAATTGTAAAAATTGAAAAAGAAAATTAATTTCTCGAGATTGGCTGAATCTTCTGGGTTGAAATTCTAATGTGTGTTTGGGGCGTATAGAGACTCTTTTAGAAAAATGTGTGAGTTTTTAACGACATATCACAGAAATATATTTTTTTAGAATCTTACATTCTCAATAATATATATTTTGTATGCTGTGTTGAGCAGCGTTATTCCTCTATAATTTTATCATTTGTGTCTGCTATTCTTCTTATATAATTACATTTCTGTCTATTTCCCAATCTCGTGGTATCTTGTACCACGACTTTATACCAATGAATCTGTATTATGTTTAAAGTCTTTCATAGGCTTGAACATAGAACTGCATTTATATTCCATAACATCGTCTTAACATAATTAACATAAAATGTGTCACAGAACTGTGCCTCAAAATGTTTCCATAGGCTCACAATTTTCCAGCAAGAAAAAACCAATGATAATCATAATTGTACATTTTTTTTATTACCTAACATCCAGTAACACATTATATATCACAAACTGACCTGAATCAGACTTAATTAAAACGAATGTACTAAATATGGCACTTTAATTAATTTGTAATGTAAACAAATATACTGCGTTACAAGTGCGGATGACTTTTACGCAAATTAATTTTTTTTATGTCGTAAATCATTGCTTTGATACATGTTAACAGCGTGTCAGTACTTATTATGTTAGATTATCTGCTACAGTAGTTGTGCGAGTATTTACTCCATTAATGCCATTACGCGGTCATAATTGTGGCAGTTAAAATAATTGCTGTATGAATTGCATTATATATTGCACTATAGATTTGTGTACTAACTTTTGTTATGATGCAATTATCTTGATTATCTGCACAATAGGCATTTAAAACCGCTGCATGATATTACTCGGAATTAACGATTTTGGTCCAATATAGGTGCGCGCGTCAATTTCTAGAAACAGTTACTTATTTGAAAAAGAACGAAAGGACAAATGTCAGCACCTAATGATGTGATATTCATGTAAATGAGTATTAATTAATATCACTTTTGTGTAGTTAAAATTTTTGTATTTCAGTAAAAATTGTTAGGTACATTTTACTTATACAGGGTGGGGCATAGGAACCTGACTGGAATTTTTGATTGGGCGTATATGGCAGAAGTGGTTAGTTTAGCTGACGTTCCGGAGGTTAAGGGAGGGGATAGCATATCTGGCATCATTTCGCAGTAGCCATGGAGCACTGTACCAAGCAATGTCGTGCGTTCATAATTGAAACATTTTCTCAAGACGAGTAAATCAGTTATTACAACTCAGTGATTATTACGGATGAATTTTGGAATCCCTCGCCACGGTACTTAAAATTTAGCTTCAAATTTTAAAAAGAGTGGTTTTGCAACGAAGAGAAAGCCACTGGACGCTGTCCATAGTGGTAACTTCTAACACCACTAATAATGTTAAAGCTGCAGTTTATTGAAATCCATGCTGTTCAGCCAGGAGACTTGTTGGCACCTTCAAATCGAAGTCTTCGCAGGATTTGCACAAAGATTTGAACATTCATCCATACAAAATGGTGGTTGTTCAACAGCTAAGTGATGTGGACTTCACCGCGTACATTTTGCTTGAGTGCTTGAAATTTTGAATGAAAGAAATGCCCTGGACTTTCTGCTTATCTCGGATGGGGCTCCAAAGGCTCTAGCGTATGGTTCCAATAGGATGATGCAACTTCACATACGGCAAGGAAAACGATGGCTGTGTTGCGTAAAGTATTTCATGGACATTTAATTTCCCCGAACAACGATATTCTTTAGCCTACCCATTCCATCGATTTAACCTTTCATGTTCTTCTGATTGTAGTAATTAGGACACTTTCAATGACGTCCTCCAAAGACTGAGAAGTACAATTGGACAAAATAATTAATATATTTCCATGCATAGATATTTTAATTTAAGAGAATTAAGATACTGATGCTAGCGGTATTATTATTTTTTGGATCTGACATAAAACAGTAGTTAAATATCAGAGACAGGGATGTCAGAATGTTGCCGTATATATATTCAGAAGTAATACATCTTTATGCATAATAATCTGCATTTGGACATAATCCACATTAAATTACTATGCAGATTCCCCTTACATATTATTTTAATAATACGTTAGATCTAATTTTTGTTGGGAGTGACATTTAATTATATTATATGCAAGCTTATATTTCGGGAGATCTAATAGCTGATATTTAATTTAACTTTGCAAAAGTTGTAATGGAAAACGATGTATGGTACGTGATATAGAATAATATTATAACTAGTTTTTGAATTCTACTATGATGCTTTCAGTAAATAAGCAGAGGTAATTACTGAATCGTATTTGCGCCTCATAATGAATTTTATGTTAATCAATATAAACAGAAATTTAGAGTAAATATTTTGAAAACCCGCTCTAAGAGTTAGGAGGAACTAGCAGGCCATTACGCCATACCGCGTCTATTCATTTGCGTGGAACAAATTCGTTGGAAAAAACGTTTTTTGTTACCAACGCAAACTTGTTAAATTCATTAAATTATTTCCAATTTTTTGTCTCAATATTGAGTAGAAGATAAAAACCAAGCAAGTTACAGAAATCATGTGAGGATACTAGTTTCTTAGTTCCTCTTCGGTATTTTTCATATACGAAGCTGCAATCTGTCACAAAAATAAAAGCACTTGTTCAGCAGCAATGCTTACGTCTAAAAAGGAACTTTATATACGCAAAACAATGTTGTCATTTTGACTAACAGCAGTTAAAATGAAGATTACAACTAACGCACTTACGACGTCAGACCCAGAACAATGACATATATGTATGTGCATAATATTATACATGCACAATATCATATGTATGAGCATTTTAAAATGAATGATTTTATTCCACTCTTTACTCATTGTATATGAACCAACGACTGACATTTCCCCGGGAAAACGTATGCGATTCAATCCCGTGTAAAATTTATAACGAACTCAAACCAAATAACACCTGCATGCCTGCGACGATGAAAATGTCGGCGTTAACCTCTATTAGCATTTAAATTCGCTCACCTCATTTATTGCCCTACATTTCAACCCTTAAATTTACCTTCGCGCCCCCCGAGTCGCTTTATTTAATTCGCCACTCTTTTTTATGAAATACGAGGAGAAATATGGGGTACGCAGGTCTCTCACCGACGGCGACGGCTGTTATATGCAGAGGCAAAAAGGCCTGAGAGAAAAGGGCCCTTTGATCGGAATGTGTCTGTATTTCTGAACACACCGCGAGGTCAAATATTCCCGTGTGTGAATTGAAATGCGACTCGATGGTATTGGCTTTAATGCAAAGCTTCACGAATCTAGTAATAGATGGCAGCACTTATATGTTACAGACGTGCGCTGTTTGTTTGCTTGAATTCAAATACGACTCGATGAATTTTGCTTTAAAACAAAGCTTCATTAGATGGCAGCACTTATATGATACAAAAGTTCGCTGTTCTTTGTTTCATTTGGATAAGTTATGGTGGTCTCTCGGCAAGCGCAACGGCTGTAGTCTGCAAGGCCAAAAAATTGGGAGCAGAAAGCGATGGCATTTGTGTCATTTTGTTTTTTTTTTTTTGTGGGAATATGTCTCTATTTTTTAAGACTGCACAAGGTCAAATAATCGCTTGATTCAATTGAAATGCGGTTTAATATAAAGCTTCACGAATCCAGTAATAGGTGGCAGCACTTATATGTTACGGCAGTTCGTTCTGCTGCTCGTTTGTTTAAACCGAATACGACGACACTATTTATTTTAAAACATAGCTTTACTTTAGATGTTGCTCTACATGAGTCACATTGGTCTTTCATCTAACGCAAGGACTGTAATCTGCAAAGTCAAAAAAGGGGAGGCAAAAACGATCCTAGTACAAATCCATCCTGGTACAAATGTACCTGGATGTGTTATAGATACATTTTTAAACACACGCGAGGTCAATAGATTATTTGATATACGAGGGATGATCAAAAAATGCGGTGAATGAATTTTTATAGCAAAAACTGCTGACGATACATCTGTGTGAAATTATGCGTCCGACAGCCTGACCCTTTGAGATACACAGTGTCAAGTTTGAACAAGTTGTGACTTGTCAATTAGCTTCCAGAGCCGGAAGAATGAGGACGTGCTATGGTGATAATGTGGTGACTCTGAAGACTGTTTGCAAGTGGTATAAACGACTTAAAACCCGGAAATGAGTCGGTTGAAGACCAGCAACATCCTCAAAAATAGACGAAATCCTATAAAAGCATAAACTCTGAATATTACAAGGGCGTACTGCAACGTTTGTGAAGTCATGTACGGAGAAAGAGACAAAAAAATAGGTAAATGGCTTACTCCTTCATCATGAATGCACCGTGCCATACCTCACTTCCCGACATTGAGAAAGCCACGAGGAAGCAGCTGCAGGCCTTTCCGAACGAAACCTTCCAGAAATGCTTCCAATCATAGAAACAATGTTAGAATAATTGAATCGCTAACCAAGGGCGGTACTTTGAAGGAGATTAGTTCAAATTTGAAGTAAGCTTCGAATTTACTTTGTTCCTAATAAAATTATTCACCGTACTTTTTGATCAGACCTACTCCCCTTGCAATATCGTCCCCTGTTCATATTTTGAATTCTCTAAAGCGGTTAAATGTTGATTTTCTGCGCAGACAATAACTTAAACAATAAGAGAGATTGGTAGCTCTTGATGAATGATACGGTGGACAACATGTCTACGTATTTATTACTCATAACCTTAATTTATGCCTACGCTGACGCTTGAAGCATACTGCTTCAAAAATAACAATGTTATTTCTGTCAAAATTTTCCATGGAGCACTTACAAAAACATCACGCCTCCTGCGCGACGGATATCAAAACGATCGAGCGTCCTCCCAAAGCAAACTCGAGTCAACAGCCATCCCGGCCTTCAGGCCGTACTCAATTATCTTAATACACTCCATTCCTGTTATTTCCCCAAACATTCTTGACTCAATGGCGGGGTCCGACGGCGAGGAAAGGTTCGAGGCCGGACAGGCGACGAAACGATGAAATAATAAATGAGGTAATGAGGGCCCGTCTAGTTAGCTCACAGGCAAGATGTTACAGACAAAGGTGATCCGCCTGGAGCCTCCCCCCGCGATAAGAACGCCACGATGAATACTAAATAGAGGCAGCCAGAGCCAGAATGATTAATATGGATGGCTTATGCGGTGTGTTCCGAGCTGGATCATCAAAAGTGTCCTATTCCGCAACCGAGTGTTTGTCTCGACTCATCTTGTTTGCTTATTGTTAACTTCGGCTGTAATTAAGAAGGGTATATTGGTAAAAACAGCAACGCAAGCTACTCTTGCTGATATTAATGACGCCGTTATGTGAATACGTACGCTATATCGAAGGTAATCTTGATCATGTCGAACTATTTACTTACGTGTGAATTCTAACGTATAATAGATATCAAAGTATCTGCGAGAATTCTCCGGGCAAGTTTCTTGTGTAAACGCCCTTCCCTGCGCGGAAAGTTTTATAAGGATATTAGCCGAACTGATAAATGATGCGGATGTGGGACTAGGATTGTGCTTGTGTTGCAAATTAATGAGGAACGATCTCCTGAGAGGCTTATCGTATGGAGGGACTGGGGAGAGCGGATGATGGAAAGAAAAATAGAAACCAAGCGCAGGCGATAGTAATGGATTCTTTCGCGCATGTTCACAATAAGGGAAGGAGTTTTTGTTTTGTGCTATCCTTGAAATGGCAATGATATGAAAAAGTTATTTAACTCTTACATCTATTGACGCCAATGGTGGAAGAAGTTTAAGCTGACGTACTTCTAAATAAAGCTGAAATACTTCTATCTATTATCCTAAGAGGATGAAATAGCTTTCTATTACTCTATGAGGATGAAGGGACCTAATAATTTAAGTCATTTTTAAATTTTCTAGACAATATGACAATTAAAACTTAGTTGTAAAATACATATTTTACTAAGTAAACGACCAACTTTAATTTAAAGAAGATTTAGGCATGCACCACCAATCATTGACGATGAACAAATACGACGATATCCGCCGCTGACTTGCTCAAAGCCATCATCAACGGAATACTCGCACACAGAGACGCCGTGAGACGGTCTGCAAAGAACGCCTGCCTTCTTGCCCTCCAATTCCCAACGATGCGGCTAACCGTGGGGGCCTTAAGTATGTCTTCCCTTAATCTAATGCTCCAGCTAAGGATAATTACTTTCGCCGGAGGCTCACCTACGGAGGGAGACAAAGATAATAATATTATTACGCTGTAATTGTTTCTAAATGTTCCTTAATGCTTGGCGAGACAAAGATGAGTTTCTCGGGAGCGAATCCGGATGATATATTTGCTAATGGTGTCGCTGTTTCAGAAGGGAATGGTATATTATAACAAGATATCCGCAAATGTGGATTTACATTTTAGTTTGCAAATAAATCGAACGACTGCAAAGACATCCATTGGATCGCCAACTGTTTCTATTAAGTATAGGGTCCTTAAATAGTGGAACTTGTTAGGTTATAGCGGCCATGTTGTCAAAGCAACATCTGTCAAATTTATTGTCCAGTAGTGTATGCCAAATCACTATGGAAGGTTATAGCATTCAACAATGTATACAAATCATCAAATTCTATTTTCAAAATCAGTGCTCCGTTCGAGAAACATTTCGCGCTTTACGTGATTTTTATTCTTGCCATAAGCGTCCTGCCGAGTCAACCATTCACCGTTTGGTGGCCAAATTCGAGTCGATAGATTTGACAAATAATCAGCCAATACCCGTATGTCACCGAAACGTAAGGTCTGCTGAAAACATCGCTGCAGTGCCTGAGAATATACGAGGAAAACCTGAGGCAGTCTTCTGCGACTTCAACCTGGCGAATTTTGCGTCGGTACTTAGGTCTGCACCCGTATAAAATCCAACTGACCCAAGAACTTAAGGTAAACGACCATAGACAACGCGCTGATTGGGCTTTGGAGAAGTTGACCCAAATTTCGCCAAAAAAATCATCTTTAGCAACGAAGCCCAGTTTTGGACGAATGAATATGTGAACAAACAAAATTGTCGGATTTAGGACGATACTAATCTACAGGAGATATACCAACACCAAATACATCCTGAGAAAGTCACTGTTTCGTGCGGATTTTGGTCTGGCGGAATCATCGGTCTATACTTCTTCCAAAATGAAACTGGCATTGCCATAACCGTCAACAGTGAGCACTACAGCTCGATGACAAGCAACTTCTTGTGGCCTAAACTGGATGATATGGACACCGATGACATGTAGCTCCAACAGGACGGCGCTACGAGTCATACAGCGCATGCCACGATGGATATTCTTCACGAACGATTTGAGGGCATGATTATCTCGCGAAGCAGCGACGTGAACTAGTCACGAGATCATGCGATTTAACGCATTTAGACTTCTTCCATTAGGGCTATCTTAAATTGCAGGTCTATGCGAACAAAGCGCAAACAGTTGATGCCCTCAAAGTCAACATAACGAACACCATGCAGCAAATTCAGTCAAATTTATGCGACAGTCATCGAAAATTGAACCGCCCTAATACGTGCCACCAAGCAAAGCCGCGGTGGACATTTGAACGACGTTATACTCTATACTTAATGCCATAAAATATTCTTTCAAATAAAAAAAAATGAGTGAATATCTCACACACAACGTGTTTTATTTACGTTTAAAAATCGAGCGTCCTTATTGAAAGACCCTATAAATTGAAATGCAGTACTTCATTTTATGTAATTATCCAATCATCCACTGAATTTCATGGAAGTAAAAAGGGTTTTCACAAGCGTGAGAAAAATGATGAACGTTTAGTCATTCCCAGAATGTCTGTTCAGCAATAGGTAGCTCAATCATCTAAAGGAATTCTTAGTGACTGTGGATGTTCAAAACAGTATCGTAGAATGATAGAAGAAGGTCCAATCTACGAAAGATTATCAGCGAAGTTATTTTGATAAACGCATAATCCAGGTATCACAATCATCATCTTGACTCCTTCTCTCATCAGTTGTTCTCAGTTGATAAAACCAAGACACTTCTTCGTTTAGCAAGTAGATGGCGTTTTGTCAATTCTACATGTGCGCCCATGTCAGTTTAGTACAAGGCTCGTCTAATATTCCCAGAGCGCCAGATATAGTCCTGTATACTTGCACTGATGTTTCCTAATAAGGATGAAATAGCGATTTGCAGTTCAGGGACGGCCTGATGTTCTCAACTGAAAATCAACTAGATGGTCCTTTTGTCTGTGTTGTTTTAATGACAAATGCTGTCTCCATAGATCAGTTTTTAACCTTCTGGACATAGACTACTTAAAACTGCTACTTGTAAACTATCCAGAATGTTTCTATTATTTAACTATTGGCAAGGAATTGTCAGTTAACAACACGTTTAACTTTCATAATATTTCGATGGAAAGAGATTTATAATTATTAGTTCAAATAAATACGACTAATATTAATTAATATGTGATTAGAACAAGCGCTGTTGACCTATCATTATTCTGGACAGTAAAGGTGTCTTCAGCTATTCATCATTTGGGTTCAGTCAAGTTCATTCTAACCACTCAGTTTCATTAAAACTAGATCTGGATAATCTTCTATGGAGATGTGAACTTGGGTAAAGTTCTGCAGTTCTCACGTCCACAAACTATGGTTTCCTTGTAGTTGGGGAGAGGCACATCAAATCAGCTTATTGGCTTTGATTACTAGGTCATTGATATAAAAGGTAAGGAAGTAAAACATTAGAAGCCAAATACCCTGAATTTTCAAAAAAATTTATCATGCAAAAATCAAAGATTCTCTCAAATATGTAAGTGTTGCCAGTATTGTGCCTCCTTCAACCAAGCGTATCCTGGACCCTCTGGAAGAGATTAGATCCATTTAAATCGCGACATTTACGACTAAGACAATTTCCCATTGGCAAACTCAAAGGAAACCGCCGTGCGCGCCGTGAAAGATGTAAATTGAACAATTAATGCAGATGTTCTAGCCGCAGGCGACGCCGACGTCGCCGTCTCGAGCGTCGTGCGGGGGACCTCGACAATATTTATGATTCACTGGAGTATTGAAGTGGCAAGGCAAGGCCTTTGTCGAAGCAGAGAAAACCAACTTTTAATGACGTTTATGCGGCTTATTCGGAGACAAACTTTGTTGTGGAACAGTTGAAATATTACAAATGTAATGTGGGAGTTGCTCTGCTTTGGCGGTTATCTAGCAAGGACTTTCGGCATAAATAGACCGAATTCTGGTCGAGGAGTCGAGAGGCGCAATTCGGGCTAAGCTAGGCGAAAATCAGTGAGTTAACCTTTCAGTTATCGCTGGAAATGAGAGGAATTCTCAGCATTGGTGCGAATGCATATTCGTATATTAGAATAGTTGCAAGAATGCAAGAAACTTTGTTACTGTAAATGACTGTCAACCCCAAAAATGTTGATACCATGATAAATGCAGCATTTTCATTGCATACATACGATGCCCCGGTTTTTTGTAGTCGGACCGTACGAATTATACAGGATTATATTTCCCAAACGGCTATATGGAATCATTCATCAAACAAAAATATTTTTAAACTATGTGAATTATCTATCTGGATTAATGATATGATCTGAAAATGTATGTGATAACTAAAGCTGTCCTCTATATATATTTCTATCGGGTTTCTGTGACTTTCGTATGACGTAAATATTCCGATAGTTTACAGTAACACGCGACTGCTTCTGCATAATGTGGAAAGATTTATACAAGAATCTCCTGATTTAAAATATGACGGATCTCAAATATAATTAATTTACCTTCGTTTAAACGTTTACATGGTGTTACATTATCGCATTTATATCAAATAAAGAACCATTTCTTTAGTTTTGGAACAAATCTATATGAAAATTGCTTAATCGAAATAATTTGCAATAACATTTGCCATCCATGCACAAGAAAATAATATGAAATGCCAAATAGGTAATAAAAAAAACTATGGTTAATAATGGACGAGACGATTGATTCTACAAGCATTCTGTGGCCAACGTTGTCCTACGTAAATCTAATTATTTTCGACAGTACGTGAGATTAGCAAAGGTTGCAAAATATTTCAGCCCTTATATTAACTAAATAGTTATGATTTCTACTAGATATGTTAATATCTAGTAGAAATAGTTATGTCCTATATAAGAGCATAGTAATATTCTAGATAAGTGCATAGATAAGTTATTTTTTATTTTAGAGATATGATTATATTTACAAAATTGTTTGGAAATGATTAATTAAACTGCAACAATGAATAGCAAAATATAGATTGTCCCATTCAAATTTTTAAAATGTTCCTAAGTTATTTTCGGTGGAACTGAAAGTGGCTAAAACACTTTTGGTTATTATTAAGTTAATAGAAAAAAAGTCTAAAGATCCTACAATGTAAACTCAATACTAACAAAGCTACAGTGGTGTTTCCCTTAAAAAAACATCCGGTATGTCTTATAAAACATCTTCAACGGGATTTAGTTGCCACCAAAAAGACCACTCTAATATATTTGAGAATTATCTTCTTACAAGCCACATTTTATATCTTTATTAAACCATATTTCAGAAGATGGTAGTATAGTTTATTTCATCGCTATCTGCAAACTAAAAAATCTCAAAAAATACCGTGGCTTCTTTTTATGGCTAGCCTCAGGTAGACTGTTCCATTTATCGGCAAGATAAGACATTTTCTTATTTGACAAATAGCGATGAAATTAATAGAATAGTACACTTACACACAATATTATTGTTATAAATAATTAATTTTACAGCCTCTTATGTAATGCTGGGAATAACATTAAAACATATATTTCCGTTGTATTTACTTAGCTCCTCAGATTTCTGTTTATTTTTTATTTATAGCTTATCGTAAGAATGTGGACATCTCTGATCATTGTGTGAATCCCATTGTTGAAAAGAAACATAAAACTGTTTATCCTTTCCATAGAGGCGTTTGTGTTTCCACATTTAAGGGGCTTATTTCGTATTTTTGGGGGGATTCGAAATTTGTTGATCGAATTACGAGAATTTACTGCCTCGCAGATTGCTTTCACGAAAATAAATTACATTCTAAAAATAGATTCCCTTTTATATCTATATTATTAATAATACTTTTTTATTGCCGAACAGACATCCAGAAATTGGATTTTATGCATTATTTTATTGCTTCCTAGGCTTCCGTGCGATATAGTTTTTAGAAAATATCGAGTAAGGAATGGAATTAAATATAAAGGAAGCGCCAAGAAAAAAAAAACAAAAAGTTATAAATACGGAAACTGAAAACCTAATAAAACGGCAGTGAATTGATATAACTATCAAGCTTTTATTGTTCCGAAGTATTCCCCCATATTTACGGCCATTTTATGTTGAGCCCAACGAAGCGATTGTGTCAATACAGTGCAGCTTTCTAGTGCATTATAAATCGTTTACAAAACAATAATTATGCTTTCAGTTTTGTACTATACGATATAGGTGAAAACTGCGTTTTAATCTGTGTACAATTCTTCAAATAAATATGTGCAAGATACATTGGCTAGCACACATTAGATGCATATGTATTATCTGTAATCTATGTTAACCTATTATAGGAACGAGGGCGAATCAGATATAAATGAGGCTTTTTAACTATTTAATTTTTTATCATTTGATAACCAATTATTTTTCCACATTGCTCATGTTACGTATTTAAGAGCCAAAAATTGTATTATAATCTGTTGCACCACCGACAGGTGAATTTCCTTCTCTGGCATTGTATTTTCAACTAAGAAACAAGTGAACCCTGGTCCATCATGGACTCTCTTCCCTCCTCACATGTTCCCCCATCAGACCTGAAAGGATTTCCCCTTTATAGCCTCTTTTGAATAGCGAGAACAAAAATTTCGTTTATATTTGATCCATCCTCGTATAATCTATTCCAGAAAATTACTGTATTTATTTAATTCAGATGGAGGGTCGAGCTGGATTGCCGCTCAATGGAGACATCTGGTACACGGATGGAGCCAAGAATGGGAACAGAGCGGGTGCGGGGGTGTACAGGCGACGCGACGGGATAGGTAAAACCTTCCCCTTTGCCAAATACACTACCGCACTCCAGGCCGACCTAGTTGGAATTACATACGATGTTCTGGGGGCCGACTAAAATCGGACCCAGGAGAAGGTATGTATCTGCTCGGATAGCAGGACGGCGTTGGCAGCCCTGAATTCAGCAATTGAAGCTGGTCTATAATTGCTATGAAGCATTGAACCACTTGGCAGGGAAGGGACCGGTGGAACTCTTATGGATACCTGGGCATAATGGCATTAAGGGAAATCTAATTGCAGATGACCTTGCTAGACTAGGGACCAGGAAAAACCTCTATGGACCAGAACCTGCAGTGGGAATAAGTCGGAATCTGATCAGAGACCGCATCAATGGCTGGGCAAGAGACCAGCACAATAAAAGATGGAGAGGAGTAACGGGTTGTCGAATAACCAAACTCTTCATCGACTACTCAGATATTGAGAAATGGGCCCAAGAATTCATTAAATTGAACAGACACAAAGCCAGAACCCTGGTGGGAATCATAACGGACCACCATAGTAGCCTGAATGCATATAAGCAAGCTGAGGCTGACTGATAGCCCGGCCTGCAGATACTGTAAAGAAGACGAGGAAACCTCGATTCATCTTCTTTACACCTACCCCGCACTGGAGGAGAAGAGGTATCTTATATTAGGGATCCCTGTTATCCTAGAGGAGGCGAGGCTTAAGGCGGGGGACGTGCCTAAGCTGCTCCTTTTATGGGATAGCATTTTTGGATAATGACCCGGATAATAGGGAATCGTCAAGGGACTACCCATGCGATCAGTGGCTGATGAGGCCCAAACCTATATAATATAATAATAATAATTCAGATGGATATGAGATTCTTCTTTAACGTATGCTTAAAAATATTATTGTACCTTATTTTACGATGATATAAGTGTATTTCCTTTAATAAAATGGGTGACTTTTATATAAATCGTCGTCATTATAAATATGTTCATTACAAAACTCTAGGAATTATTTTTTTTATAGTCGTACCATTAATTCTTGCGGATAGATCTTTCTTTAGCTGCACAAAATATAATTCTACATTTAACTGATCCTGTTAGATGTTCGAATTTGCTTTTACTAATCGTCTGTTTCCCTCTCTTATATCCGAGGTCCTACATGAGGCAGTTTCTTAAATAATTATGTTATTGTAAATTTAATAAATGGATATTTACAATAATATCTGTCGCAAATAATATGCTGCATATACATAAAATATATTGTTATACAGAGTGCTCCATATCTTGTGGCCGATATTTAATTTTATTATTTTAAATAGAACGTCTTGTACATCTTTGACTTCCTCGTTTAATCCTAGATCGACTTTCTTAATCATACATCATACATTGATACATTAATATAATATAAATGTAGTAATACATCTTACATAAATTTCTATGACGTATTCGTAGTGCTTACATTGTTATTTTCTGTTAGACCGGAAGTAGTAATTTGTGTCTTAATCATGTCACATAAGTATTGGTTTTAGTGTATGCACTTCATTAATTTGTCAATAATACTTTTCATAATATCCAAGTTACTTTGGAGACGTAGAAAATTGGCAAACGCCATCTACCTGCTAAACGACACAGTGTCACCTACGGCAATGGTATGCTGCTTCTCATTTCTGGCGTTCTGAAATCATTAGATGAACTTCTGAAATATTTTAGAGAACTGCGATATGCAGTTCCGTGACGGCCTGGTGTTCTCAATTGAAAATCAATTAAATGGCAATAATACCTTTTAAATTACTTTGGAGACAGTGTTTCTGTGAAATTGTGAAGATCACTTAACGCATATAAGAAAAAACTTAATACTTATAAATATAGTTTTCGATAGACGAGGATAAATTTATTAATTAAAACATAGACAAGCCTCATTTCCAAATATTTGACATAGACCATGGGGAGAACCAGAGAAGCGAAGACCTACAATCTTATAATCTCTCTGAAAACAGCACCCTTAAACTGCCTGCTTCGCTCATGTGACTGGAAAGTTTTGTTGTGCTTTGGCGGCTTACTACAGCCATGGGGGTAATTTGGACAACTGCGACAGAGGCGTAGAATACTAGTTTCATTAAAAATATTAACTTGAAAACGAAAGGTGCCTGATTCGAATTATCATAATGAAGTATGTTGCCTGAAAGTGTCATAATATTATAGATTTTTGTTCGAAATTTCATGTGGCATAAAATATTTTCGTTACACCGTAAATAAATCGAAATTTTTATGCAACAAATGTTGTGCATAATAATAAATGCAATTGATTAGCAGATTGTCACGTACGATAGTTGCAGACGTTAACATTTTAAACTGTTTCGAAACTATGGATACAGTATATTTTAAGTGGTATAATGGGTAAAAATTATGGAATATTATAACATATTTTTCAGTAATTAAAGTATGAAGCTTTTACATATCTCCGGAATTATATTTTCACGCATAATAGCACTAAATAAAAAAACATTTGTGTAATATCATATTTGACAACACAAATACTTAGTGAATGAATAGCGTAATAGTAACGCAACAATTGCGAAACTAGCGCGTGACTTTTATAAGGTAAGAATAATATCGAAATTATTTCACGTCAAATATGTGAAAATTAACTCTAGGATGTATGTTGCTTTAAATAATAAACAAATTCAGAAATCTAAAGTAACATATTACTGACTGAGTAGCGTAACATTTACGCAACAGTTGCGAAACTAGTGCGTGTCTTTATAAGGTAAGAATAATAATGTTAAATATGAGGAAAGGTGTATGTTGCTTTTGCTAGGATGTATGTGTGTTGTTTTAAATAAGAAACAAATTGAGAAATCAAAAGTAACGTGAGTTGCAGAATGAACAAGGAAGTGTTGCAAAGTAATTTCGCTTTACATAACTGAACGATGTCATAATAACTCTAACGTTATGTACAATTCTCTTTATATATTGTCAATAACGTTAGGAACATATATTATGTTGAAGGCGTAGCTAAGTGTGTTACGAACGTAAACAGCTTTTCTTCTAGACAGCTTATTTCACGTTTCTGCAACATAATAGTTGCAATTTATTAATGATACATTGTGGCGGACATATAAGTAAAGTGTTACTAAAAAAGGAGACCACTTCTCCACGAACACCGAAAGATTACACGTTTCTCGACGAGGGTTTCGCCAACCAAGTTGTCACCATCGAGAGATGATTAAAGAGTAGTATCATTCAAATTATAAATGCATTTTTACATCGCAATTGTTGCAGTTTAGTAGCGGTGCATTGTCACGTGTAAATAAGCAATTTATTGCTAAAAACATGAATTGTGACTGGAACAAATTAGTAATATGAAATATGTTTCAATTTATTTTCAGGGATGTTGTAATTCATTCGATGACGTTTTTGTGTATGTAAATTATACAGTAATAGTGATTAAGTACTGAACGTTTGATAGAACGCATTATTTTAGTATGTAATTTACTTTGTCGTAACTTTTTAGTACACAAGAATATGTACTCAAGTAATAAATGAACTGAAATACCAATTAGAGTTTATTATAAACTTGAAAATTTTAAACTGAGCAGAAACTATTGCAAATCGCCTTCTAACAATAATGGCCCGTCGAATTCTAACAAATTCCGGATATTACGAGTTATCTTTGTGAAACAGAAGAATACCGTCGATTTGAATGGAAAGTAAACTCTGCACAAATCTTTTATTGGCATGTTATGTTTAAATGTCTATGGGTATCGCGTAAAGAAAATAAATGTCGCTAAGTCGTGATAAAAGTATATCGAAAATGAAACTGTGTGATGAAATATTTAATATAAATATTTTAATATGATAGTTTGAAATATAAATATTTCATATAGGGTTTTTATTTTTCAAAGCCACTAAATGTTCAGTAATTACATAATTTTTGAAATTATTCGTTTTACTTTTTAATTAGAAACACAAAGTTATTATATATTTCTTAATTATTATACACTAGGCATAAAAATTTGTTGAATAACCTGTATATTGATGTTACAAAAATAAGTGAATTTAGAAAATTAAATATTCTGTTTTGTTAAGTATAGAATTAAGGACGACTTGTATTTCATCTAAGCACCCGAACTATGAATGTTCCAATTATTAAAATGCTGACATATGAAGTTTCTTTGTTTCAGTGATTATACACATACATATATACAAAGATAAATCTAGAATAGTATCGCACGCCTTTTTAAACTATATAGACAGAACTTCGAGTAATGTAAAAATAATAATAAAGAAGAAATTAAAAGCAGTGCATCAAGACTTTTATTTATCCATGGCCTCCTATATTTCTAATAAAATTAAGGGATGTAAAAAAATCCTTAAATTTTTAGGTGATATTCAAAGCGCTGTAGCTTGAAGAAAAATAGTTACAGATCAATTTAAAAAAAGAAAATTGAAGCCCCAAGTTTCTAGTTTTCAGATTTTGAGTTCAAAATTGTTTACCATCAGCAGTCTTTGAGTGAGTAATCGCAAGAGTAAAAAAATTCCAAATTTTTGCTTGCCTTTCAAAAGGTCCACGGACTTCAATAAATTTTTCACAGTGTTCATTATAAAGGTTTTTTAGATAATTTTATCCTCTTTAATGTTAGCGATCTAAAAGCCTTGTACGATGATTTTTCGCTGAGTTATCGTCGTTCAAAGCAAAAAAGTCAGTTTAAATTTTTTTTGTAAAAAAAAAATTTTCATATTTTGTTCTTACAATAATTAACACTTTTATAAAATAAATTTGAATTGCTAAAAAAACATTTTTAACCTCTAACAATGAATGAAAAATGAAGAATTTATCCTTAAATTGATTTTTACCAAAAACGACAAATTCAATCATTTCGAACACAATGAAAAAAAATTGCAGCACATTGAATTTTTCGGGGTTTCTTTGAGATACTTGAATGAAAAGAAATATTTAACATCCTTAGTCTATCCATTATTTGTAAATTTATACCAAGTTAAGCGAATTCTCTAAATATGCAAATTTTTACCCTTTTTTCAATAACCATTCTCGTACCGAAATTTTTTTTATCAAAAAACAATAACTACGACTTATAGAGGATACCTTGCAGTTTCTAAAACCCTATTTGAATTTTGTGTACGATCGTTATTTCCGGAGTAATTAATTACCAAAGTCAAAACAGACTTCTTTGTTTTGAACCACGATAACTCATCATGAAAAATCATCGTACAAGGATTTTAGATCGCTCAAATAAAAAAGGATAATATTTTATTATCTAAAAATTCTTTATCATGAAATCACTGAAACACATTTATTAAAGTCTGTGGAACTGTTGAAAGCAGGCAAAAATATGGATTTTTTTCCAATGGTTTTCGTATGATTATTCAAAAACTGCTGACGGTAAACATTTTATAACTCAAGATCTGAAAAATAAAAACTCGGAGCTTCAGTTTGCTTGCTTACCTGTTTTGCAACTATTTTACAGCCCTTTGAAAATCACTTAAACATTTAGGATTTTCTTACATCCCTGAATTTTTGTGCTTAGTGTATATAATTGACATGTCACCTCCCATGTTCGATATGTTGTTCTTTGTTATTTATCAGTTATTACTATTATCATTATTATTATCATGCATTATATTTTTTGTTACAGTTAGTTATTCTAATCAACTTAGCATACCATTCTGAAATGTTAATCTGAATAAGATTTTTCTACAACAACTTGTCATAAACAAACTTCGTTGAAGTTCATTCCCTTAAAGAGGCTGTTAAACTATCCTGAAAATATGAGTAATAGGAATGGATAAATCACTTGCTACAACTAAGCAGTCGCCAATAAAAGTCCGGTGAACTTAGGCAATAGGAAATGAAATTATTATCCTGGAAGAAATTCAGGCGAATTTTGACGTCGACTAATAAACTCACCGCTTTGAACATCACATATTTCTACTGCAAGCAGCTTACCTGAAACAAAAAAAGAAAGTTAGAACTATGCTGGTGCAGCTAATTATACAGGACAATATTAATTAAGTAAAATATGTACCATCAAGAAATAAAGTAATGAGACATTGTCAATACGTTCCCCTGTTAATTATGTTTTCGAAATGGATACAAAACTTAATTCAGCATTGCCGATATTTTAAAAGAATGTATCAAAAATGTCTTATTACATTATTTCTTATTCCTACAAAAATGAACCGGAGCGAAACCCGTGAGGAAGGATTCTGATTTCAATTCCTCTAATATTAACACGATACTCTCCTATAGAGAAGAATATTAAATATGCCAATTTACACAGATTTAGTAAAGTAAATGCCCATAATGAAGTAAATATTTTGCATGCTTTTGTTATGGATATTCTTCACCAAAAATCCATCATTAATAATAATGAAATATTTGCAAGTTGATGATGACGTAAACTTTGTACATCCTTGGAAATAAATACATTACAGAAACATCAAAAATTAAATTAATATTTTATATTATTATTATTGAACTAGTGTTATAAGTAGAATACTTATATGTATACGAGTATACATAAATATGTATGCCATATTTATTATATCCCAAGAATGAATTCATCAAAATAATATCGAAATTTTGCAGACCTACACATATATTTTTTTATTTATCCGTTTCCCGAATAATAAAGGCATTACAGTATTTTCCTATATACCCAATAAAAACACTGAACCGCTTGACGAAATTATATCAGTCTGAATTGAAAAGATATCCGCATAAATTGTTTTTCTTTATATACGAAAATCTCTGACCTTTGATCTTTTATCAACCCCGAACTTTCGGTAGTAAAACCAGACGTGACTACACTTTTATTGCGCAAATACTATAGCATGAGTTAAAGTATTATCGAAGATAAATTCATGATGAGGACTAGATATTTTTGTAAAAAAATAACTCACATACACGTGTGGAAACTTATTTAAAGTATTCTCCAAGTTGAGAAAATATTTTCAAGGCATTATTAACTACAGTTCTATGGCAGTCAGGAATACATCAATGCAACATAAGATCTCGCCGTCTACATATATAATATAGATGACAAAATATATAAGAAGATACTAAAGGGCATTTTTGGTATTTAATCCATTTCAATATCAAAACTATCATTATCTAGGATAGGATAATCCTCAGTATATGCGAGAAAATGGCCCTAAAAGGTAAATAATTGAGATTCTCCAACAAATGATCAATAAAAACCATCAAGTCTCATTACTTAAGTTTAAATATGATTTACTATAATTTATGTAATATTAAAAGTCTGAAAACCGATGTCAATGTTCTTCAACAATACCTTCAAAGCGAAAGACTGGCTTAATTTGGATAAAAGTTCTGTCTGAGTATTAACGTATGAACAAATTACCCACAATTTGAAGAACTTTTTTAGAAAGGCAAGGAATAGATAGGTGGATAGAAGTGTGTTCTATACACCTCAAAATCAATAGGTGTCGCCTGGTAGACGTCCCCGATCATAATCAGTCAAAACCCGATCGATCCAACATGATTTAGTTGAGTTATAGTGTTAACAAAAAACATTTCTCAAATAGTCCATCGTCGTGCTTTCTCATGACCCATGGATAGGGTGGGGTGTGTCCTATCCACCTCAAAATCAATAGGTGTCATCTGGGAGTCATTACCGATTAGAATCAGTCAAAACCCGATCGATCCGACACGATTTAGTTGAGTTATCGTATTAACAAAACAAATTTCTCAAATAGCCCACCATCGTGCTCTCGTGACTCATGGACAGGGTGGGGTGTGTCCTATCCACTTCAAAATCAATAGGTGTCATCTGGGAGACGTTCCCGATCAGGATCAGTCAAAACCCAATCGATCCGACACGATTTAGTTGAGTTATTGTGCTATCAAGAAATTTTAATGCCGACGACAACGACGATACACACACATCACCATCATGAGGTCATCAGTCCTAAGACTGGTTGGACGCTAACCTCCAGCTTCTCCTATCTTGTGGTAACCTACGCATTTCGCTAATTGTGCTACAACCTACATCTCTTACCATTTGCGAGCAGTAGTCTAATCTAGGCCTACCTCCGCCTTTCTTCGCTCCTATTTCTGCCTCCAAAATATCGCGGACTATTCCCCCATGTCTCAGCAAGTGGCCTACCATTCTGTATCTATTTTTTGTTTTTAGACCGAAAAACGAAAAATAAACCCAAAAATTTTTTTTTCACTTTTTCTTTACACGATTACATTATTTTTCCGCTAGTATAGTGTAGTGCGGAAAAGTAAAAAAAAAGTGTTAACTGAAATTAATATAAAATATATGTTCAGCGTATCGTTGTTGGTGCATAGACATGTGCAACAACTTTTACATTGGGCAATGGCTTATGTAGACCAGAATTATGTAGGAATACTATGATTCTTGGGGACGAGTCGACCGTCATCGTACACAGTATTTCTACAGACATGTTTGGTAAAATTATTCCTATTTTTAAAACTCTAAATTTAGAGTAACTATTTCAAACAGTTATTTGTAAGTAATTTTTAAAGTGTTAGCGACTTGGGACGTTTGTTTTATATATTTTTTTATTTATGCTGCGTGGTAAATAATTGAATGATTAAAAAAAACGTATAATTGATTTACGGAGTTGTGGAAAAGCACAGCGAACTGATTGCCGCAATTATTAATCGTTCACAAAGTGTTGTAAAAAACTTTCTTAAACTTGCAATCGAAAATTATGGCAAAAGAAAGAGCTCGGGGTGACCTTTTAATTTTCACCGACAACATAGCATGCTATTTTGAGGAAATTATCAACTACAGGAGCGTCATTTCTTAGATTGTCCGTCGTTTTAATTTATACTGTGATCTCAGTCTCATAGGAAAATGTGCGGTGAAATCAGGACCTTTTAAATGCGAAAAATGCTTAAAGAAACCTGCACTTAAGCAGCATCACATAGAGGCCAGATTAAAATTTGCAGAGGAGTATGTTCAAGACACATACTTTTGGGACCATGTAATCCTTAGTGACGAAAAAAAATTTAATTTAGATGAACCGGATGGGTTTAGCTATTATTGGCATGATTTAGATTAGGAGTGAAAAATTATGTCAAGAAGACATCAAACAGTTGGTTCTGTTTTGATATGGGCGGTTTTCAAAAAGGGTATGTAAAGCCAACTAGCATTTGTAAATAAATGCCACTGCTTATCAAAACCTGTTAGAAGATTATCTGTTACCATCTTTAACCGTTACTGAAGATGATGGTGCAATTTAAAACAGGATAATGCATCTATTCATTCTGCAAGGTCCATAAAATACTGGTTTCAACTGTATCTAGTCGACCTTAGGCCATGACTAGCATTAAGTCCTGAAAGACTTAAGACGGAAGATTAAGAAAATCTATTGGGGATTATGACAAGGGCAATATACAATCTTACAAGGCCTTCAATTGAAAGTATTGATGAACTGAAGCGTCGAATTGTTGCTGCTTGGGATGAAATTTCAGAGGCAATTTTAAAAATTCTAATAAACAGCGAATGAGCATTCGCTTATTAAATGCAATAAAAAATAAGGCTAAATAGACCAACAACTCGTAACATAAAACACTGATTTCACGTGATACACTGCTCCAATATACCCATAAAATGAATTTGGGTTCTGATTTTTATTGATGATGTAGTCCAAATTAAGAGTGAGTTTTTATTTTTCACATCACTATATATTGCAGAAGTTATTCTGGGTGATTTGTTTTAAAAAAGACCCTGTATGTTGGAAGGTAATAAAAAATTTTTCACTGAAATATCGGGAAACAATTTGGGTTGGTCAGCAGACTCGATATTTGGGTTCCTCATGAACTCGGCGAATCCAATTTAATGGATCACATCAACATCTGCGATATGTTAAGGATTAGTCAACGTAGCGATCCCTTTTTGGGAAATATGGTTACTGGAGATGCAAAGAGGATCATTTAGGATAACTTCAGTCGACAAGATCATGGGGAAAATCCGGTGAACCTTCTCAATCCACACCAAAGGCAGGATTTCATCCCAGGAAGGTTTTGTTGTACGTCTGCTGGGATTTCAAAGGAATCATTTATTTTGAGCTGCTCCCGCGGAACGAAACAATAAGTTCGGACGTTTGCTGCGAACAACTACAAAATCTGAGCCAAGCCATGCAGGAAAAGCGCCCAGGACTTGTAAATCGTAAGAAGGTCGTCTTCCATCACGACAACGCTCGATATCGCACTTTTCTGCAGACCCGGAGGAAGTTGCTGGAGTTAGAGTGGGACGTTTTACACCATCCATTGTATTCTCCAGACCTGGCGCCCACGGACTTTCACCTATTCCGCTCCATGGATAATAGTTTACGAAACTCAACATTTGCCAATGACGAAGAAGTCAAAAATCATTTAAAAGCGTTTTTTTTCTCGAGCAAACCGGAAAGTTTCTATCAAAATGGTATTATGAAGCTTACTGAGAGATGGAAGAAAGTTATTGAAAATGGAGGAACGCATATTATTGATTAAAATAATTTGTAATAAGTACAATGTAAATAATAAATACTTATGAAAAAACCGAACGAACTCTTTGGACAACTCAATATTAATTCATAAAAACAGTCTCGTTTCGAAGCCTAAAGTAAAGGTATGGAACCCATTACATTTTAAGGGCGTATTGATCACCACAGGCCCACACATCTCATCCATTTAGACACTCTGTTTTAATATCGCAATATCCGCGAGCGCGGCTTTTCTAACGCCGAGTTAATTCGAAAAAGGATCAAAAAGTCCGCGGCCTTTGTGATCCGATGCGATGCAAACACACACACGACGTACACGCCGCGTAGCGTGGCGAGTTTTCATAATTTCAATTCGAGCCGGGGAGTCCCCGAAGTGTTCAGCCCGCAATATAAACATCAAGCAAGCACATTCAGCAGCTTTGTGGCGCGCAACTCAATAATAACATTAAAACAACTTTAAAATATACACAAACGCCCCGTTTCTTCCCCGGGAATAACGTATTCCGGCGTTGTTATCCGCTCTAATTGTATTTTTCGAGAAGTTGGCGGAAATGCGGGCGGTGTAAATATAAATTTAATATTCATTTATGTCTACAACATGTGAATACGAGAACAAATAGCAGGGTACAAAGGGAATCTTACCCAACTATAGTTAGTTATCTTCCGCCGCTCGAGTGAGATGTTACCATCTGGCGAAATAAATCTGCAGAAGCTCGTCATGAATTCTCATGAAAATTCGTCAATTTTCATGAGAAATTCATGTACGAGATGTGGCCACAAAATAACGAGATTGATGGTGTAAAGCTTTTTGTTTTAAATTTATACATATTTAATTATCATCGCCTTCAGTATACACCCCCACACCGCTCCGTGTAAATTTTCCATTATGCAAAACAGTACTGGAAATCTTCTGGGAGCTCGTTCATGAGTTTCATAGTTTTTTCTTTCACAGCTTCAATCGTCTGAAACCTTGTTCCTCTTAATGCAGATATGACCTTGGGGAAATAAAAACCATATGATACCAGGTCAGGTACCAGTCAGGTATTTACAGTGTCAATACACATTTTTTCACGAGCTTCTCTTTGTTCGATTGTGAGAATTTTCAGCACCATTTTCGCACACACTTTTTGCACGTTAAAATTATTATGTAAAATTTGCCTTACGTATTCTTTGCCGATTCCTATAATTTCAGAAATTGCACGAATAGTTAACCGACGGTAATATCGAATGAGATTACTGACTCTTTCAATATTTTTATTGGTTTTTGATAAAATTGAGCAGGCGTGCCGGGCGTCCGTTGTCTTCAACGTCCTCTCGGCCACCTTGGAAACGCTTAAACCACTCAAAAACCCAAGTATGTGATAAGCATTCATTGCCATATACTTTTTTTAATAGAAGATAAGTTTCAGTAGCGGTTTTTCCAAGTTTCATATGATATTTCACGACAATTCGTTGTTCTATTTAAAACATTTATCCATTTTTCTGGCAAAACAAAAAAAAAAGATCTTATACAAACGAAGGCCGTGGCCACAATAAGTCTACAGACACGGCAGAGTTAACAATTGAAAGAGAAGGCTTCACGCTACACAGCTGTTGATTGTACGACTTTGGCGCATGCGTAGTTCGTCTGTCTTAGCATCAGTCGCGTTATTTTATAGCCATACCTCGTATTTACTGTTCATGGAATTAAATTAAATCGAATTTCTATCTATTACCTATCCTAATTAAATGAAGTATAAAATTTAATATCAAATTCATATCAGGTTGAGTTAAGGTGTGAACTTATATCCGAATTTACTGTATATTATTTCAAACCAGTGGCTATAAACACCATGTTTCATCACGTCTTGACATTAAGAGATTCTCATGGTATTGCAGTTAAACAATAATCAACTCGCGACTATCGAAAGAACAGATACTTAAGGCGAAATTTTCAAATGCACGACGTCTTTCAGTGTCAACTCAGGTGACCATTATTATACAGCGATAATTCGCAGAAAATACATCATAGACCAATAATGAATATTAATGAATACTCGAATAAACAGAAAACTATCTGCAGTGAGACCTCGACGCCTATCACGTAACAGTATCTGACGCAATTAAAAAGTCCTCTAGCTCTTATCCACTGCTTCCATTAATCTGAGCATGTTATTAACCAAGTGATGAATGGTTTTCTGAGCAATATTCTTCCATTTGAGAAGAACGACTTGTTCAAGTTCCCTGTGAGTCATAGAGGCAGGTATGTAGCGCCTAACTGATCGTTTTAGTGCATCCCATAGATGCTCTGTGGGGTTCACATCGGGGCTTCTTGGTGGCCAGTCTATAGTTGGATTATTCATAAATCAAAGATGGTACCTTTCTAGCAAGGTGGGACTTAGGATTGTTCTCAATAAAAATAAAATTATGCCCGACAAACGGCGCAAGTGGCATGACATGTTTTTGTACGACGTTTTCTGCGTATAAATGTGCATTTATGAATCCTCTCCATATAGGAACAAATTTCCCCCCAGAACACAATTGATCCACCAGAAAATACGATTCCCGGAGAAATATTGCAAGACAGGAAACTCCTCTCTTGGCCGCCGCTAAACTCGTTGACATGCATCTGGCGAATTAAGACTTACTCTTGTTTCTTCTGAAAATAAAACTCGCTTCCAGTTGCCAATGGTCGAAATTACGTGTTGCAAAATTCAGTCTAGTAACTCTATCTTTCCTGGTAAGCAGTGGTGTAATAGCTGGCCTTCTACTGTCCAATCCTCCTTCATTAAGACATCTCCTGACCGTTCATCTAGAAATTGATAGAATTCGAGCTGTTGGTAGGGATCTGTTTAGCTCTAAACTGGTAGAACGCCTCTTTTCTTAAGGCGACTTGAATAAGATATTCCTCACCTCTTGCATCTGTAGACTTCTTACAACCTTGTCCTGGGGTTCTACAGTAACTTCCAAATTCATTCAAACGTTTAACTGTTCGACTAATTATTGTTGATTGTCTAACTCGTAACAAATTAGCCACAGATCGCTGGCTACGTCCCACATTAATCGGAGTTACCGCTTCCATTGCTTTATCTTCTCTTAAGTTACGTGGACTATTCATTTGTTCTACTCTAAGTGTACTGGACAGTATTTCATTCACTTGATAACATTAAATAAAAAAAAAATTACTAACGTAACTCAATTTGTTGCCTTTTACAAATAACTTTAAACACCACTAAATGCATTATTAACAAACAATTACAAAATGATAGTTTACATGTGTCAATAAATTACATTGTTTATCCTTTTTATCAGTAGTGTCAGAGGATATCCTAGGCCACCTACACAAAATGTTTAAAGATTTAAACATATCAAAATTTAAAATTATAAGAAATAATGAAACGTTTAGCTGATGCGTTAATTTTGCCCAGCCTTAGACAACTTTCAGAGCAGCTAAAAAAATAAGTATCACTTAGATACCAGTTCCTTCTCTGTAAGACAGACTTCCCAAACTTTAAATTGATCCATCTATAAAATATTCAAATAAAGGGCGGTCCAACCATAATGCACGATGTTAATTGTGAGTCACACCTTAACGTCAAGTTTTTTGCCTAACTTAATTTGACATTTCTTTGTTTCAGCGTTTGACAAATTCAACAATGGAGAGGTACACAATTGAGCAGCGCGTTAAGATTGTTGAAGCCTTTTACGAAAATGGGCGTTCAAATCAAAATGCATTTCGTGCATTTCGTGACTTTTTTGGTCAGCATAATCGACCAAATGTGTCCACAATCGGGAGAATTGTGCGCAAATTTCAGCAAACCGGGTCTGTAGGAAATGTAAAAACACCTATGCATGCTCGCCCAGTTCGTTCTGCGGAAAAAATTGCTGTTGTTCGCGATAGTGTAGCAGAAGAGCCGTCAACCTCGACTCGTCGTCGTGTCCAACAATTGAACATCTCACGAACATTACTGATGCGAATTTTGAATAAAGATTTGAATTTACACGCTTACAAGGTTCAATTGACTCAAGAGCTGAAGCCTACTGACTATTTCAAGCATCGTCAATACGCCGAATGGTTGGTTAAACAGACAGAAGTGAATGGTGACTTTACAAAGAAAATCACTTTCAGTGACGAGGCACACTTTCACCTCAGTGGATTCGTTAACAAGCAGAATTGCCGCATTTGGGCATTTGGAATCCACGAGTGATTGTTGAAAAGCCGATGCATCCACAAAGAGTGACTGTTTGGTGCGGTTTATGGGCTGGCGGCGTCATTGGGCCGTACTTCTTCGAAAATGAGGTCGGCCAAGCAGTTACCGTGAATGGTGTTCGCTATCGCAAGATCATAACGGACTTCTTGTGGCCAGAAATTGAGGATATGGACCTGGACGATATGTGGTTCCAACAGGATGGTGCCACTTGCCACACAGCCAATGAAACAATGGCACTTTTGCGCGAGAAATTCAATGGCCGTGTTATCTCACGTCGTGGCGATGTTAATTGGCCGCCACGATCATGTGATTTGACACCGTTGGACTTCTTTCTTTGGGGATATTTAAAGGAAAAAGTGTAGCCAATAAGCCAAGAACAGTTCAAGAGCTAAAGGATGAGATAATTCGGCACATTAACGACATTGAACCTCAATTATGTCTCAGAGTCATTGAAAATATGGACCATCGGATAGAGGTATGCCACCGAAGCCGTGGCGAGCATTTGGCCGATATTTTGTTTCACACATAATTGTCATAGATCCTTCTATCATAATAAAAAATGTTAAGATAAATCTCTGAAAATTTTTTGTTTTATTTACAATTAACATCGTGCGCTTTTGTTGGACCTTTATGTATATACTAACAGTTTACGTCAGTTTGTATACTGACGTATTATTTATTAAGAATTATTATTAATTTTAGGTGGAAAATAACAGGGTTTTCCAGAAAATCACTATCTTCATTAATTCGCCATAGAACTATTTTCAGGACAGTTTAATATCTTTAAAAATATTTTAATTATAACTTAACGATCATTGCAACAAAACTCAATGAGCCACAGCAAATTGCAGCCGCAATAGCTTATGACAAGCGTCCCCGAGTAAGCTTCAGACCTGATCATAAATTATTATTAATGTCAAATTACGCGATCCCAGATCTGTTTCGCGTTTACATTATTCGCGTGCAAAACCGTATGCCGATATGGTTGTACTGTACGTATCCGATTCAATATTTGCTCACGATGATTATTTACATTTCGCCAGATACTACATCGGGGCAACCTTTTCCTGTCCTGTTTGTTTTTAATGCTTTCGAATGTTTTGCTATGACGGGGATATCCTAGAAGATTTTTCGGCCAGTTGTGCATCCCTATTTAATTCTTTCGTTCGCAAGGAAAGTCCGCCAACACGGAAATAAAAACGAGTGAACTTTTGCTGTGACATGCAGCTTCATAAGGAAAAAAAAGAAAATACAGATGAAAAGCTTTACGTGTAATGTTTTTTATATTTTCAGTTTTCATTTACTGGTATTTAATCTTGCTGTTTTAATTGCGGAATGTGTATATTAATAGCGATTCTATGAAATCTCTAGCATCCCTTGTAGTATGCTAGTTAGTGTACGTTGGAATTTGTTTGCAGATTGTGCAAATTTTTGTGCGCCAGCAGAAATCATTCAAGTAGGTACAAATATGATAGGGGTAGAGCTTTAATGTTTCAGTTCTCTGCTAGGAGTACGGACTGTTGCACCCTCAACGAGACGAATTACAGCCTTCTGTGAAATAAATACTTTTTGAGTTATGCTACCGTTTCCCCAAAAAAACTATTCCATACGTCAAACGACTATGAAGCGACGAGCAAAATTTGTTCTCATGAAGTTATTTACAGATGGCCGTAGTCGTCTCAGAACAAATATCTCTGTACTTTTTGGCGATAGCAAGGATAAAGAGTGCATGCCTTGACCGAGAATCGAACCCGGGTCTCCCAATTGCCGGTTGGTTGCTCTGACCGCTGAGCTATTGAGGCATACTCATTATCCTTGCTAATGCGCCAATATAACGCGTCGCTACAACTTAATTCAAAATAGACACTGTCGAGATAAGTACACTAATTTATTCTAGAATTAAGTATGATGTCTATCAACCTCACAAATTCTGCCTTTGGCAAAACTTTATTCGATATAAATGTTACATTTTGTTAGAACCAGGTATTTGCAGAAGCTACACTCTTTCTATTCATCGCCTCAGTTCCTTGAGATAGCAAACTATCCCTTGAGAACTATCCTCTTTTGCGACTGGTAAGTCGATTATGTAAATGAGAAAGAATACTGGACCTAAAACAGATCCTTGCGGTACACCTCCTTCTACAGATAACAAAACAGTAGCGGAACCTTCAATATTAACATTGTTGTCTATTCCTTAAGTAGAAGTGCACAGAGTTGCATATGTGTTAGTTTTAAGATCAATTCCAAGTTCAACATCATTTATTAATACTAATAAATATTTTGCTATGAAGAAATCTTTCCTAAATCCGAATTGTAAGAGTGATAAAAATATATTGCGTGTCTCTTTTAAAAGAATTTCACATATTTTAGAAATCACAGGAACGATAGGCCGAAAGTTAGCCAACACATCAATATCCCCCCTTTTTATATACAGGAAGAATCTTGAGAAAAGGATTTGGTCTACTTTCCTCCACCATCTTGTAAGCAAGATAAGTGGTGAAACAATCAAATCATATTTTGATCATGTAACTTTCTTGTATTACTTATTTAAGTCATGTAAATATATTTATTCTTACATTGCGCGAAATAATGACGTCATTATCTCAACGTGTGTAGCAATGTAACTGAAAATTAAACCACGATAGAAATGTAATAGTTATTTACATTATTAGTGGGATTACATAACGAGTGGGAATATTGCCATGACGAGGTCGTAGACCGAGTCATGATAATCACACGAGTAATGTAATGTGTTCTAGCCCACGTGTGATGTACAACATTTTATCTACGACCGCTTGGATAAGAAAAAGAGATTAAAACCCGATTTTTTTACAAAAAATTCAGATTTGACATTTAAATAATTATGACGACATCCGTTAAAAGTCACTTAAACATTTTCATACCAAATCAAAGTAACATGATGCATCAAATTTGTTAAAACCATAGTAACAATCCAGTTGTTTTAAATAACGCTTAGTTTTGTGATTCTCTCGTCGCGTTGTGCGTCAGCTACGTCGAAAATCTTACTAAAATCTGGCGAAAGTAATATTAATATTTATAATAACAAATAATTATTGTATTGTTTTTAGTTTCAATAAATTTTTACTTCTTCGTTTATAATTTTTAAAAATCTAAATGTGTTATGTAATGAGCTCATTATATAACAGTGATGTAATGAGTTCATTACATAACGGTGATGTAACAGAGCTCATTACGTAACTCAAAACAGTTCAATGAACCCCATATTACAGCACGGTCGTAGATAAAAACGTATTACGAAATACCCGAAATTCAATTCGATACAGTTTAAAATTAAAAGGATGCATTTAAATAAACAATCAGTAGTATCGGTATGGCATTAATTATATAACGCTATAATATAACGGCATACAAATATGTATGTAGCAAATTAGTATTCATATGTAAAATCTGGTATTGATGGATCCATCGTAAATTCCAATTACGGACCTATTAGTTTTGTATTTGTATTGTTAATTAGGGTCGTTAACTACAACAAACATTTGCTTTATTAGTTTCGGCGAGGAGAAATAAAATTAATCTAATCATTCAATTGATACCGCTGAATGGAGTACGTTTAAAATTATAACCAGCCCCGCTGGGAGATTTTATTAGGATTTGTATTAACACACAATGTATTTTATTAGTCTATTTGTTTTCTTTCTTTGATAACAATTGAAACATATTACTGTCTTTTTACATCTATAGTAATAAGTTTTTTGACGTGTTAAAATAATGATACAGTGTGTTTCGGATTTGAGTTCAAAATATATTTTACTTAAATTTTACTTACAAAAACTTACTACTATGTTAAAGCAGCTATGTACTACTAAGCATATGTACTACTATACTAAAGCAGCTCCCAAAGAAAGCTATTGTCAAGCTAACTAATCTAATCAATGTCGTATTCAGGCTAAACTATGGAAAGTGGCAGAAACGTGACGGTATCAAAGCCCGGGAAATCGCTACATGCAGTTTCTTTACATAGACCAATATCTATCTATGTCCAATTTCTTTGAGAAACTACTCAAAAGAATACAACCAATCATCGAGAGAAAAAGACTAATCCCAGATCACCAGTTCGAGTTCAGATACAAACATTCGACAACAGATCAGGTCCATAGAATCGCTAATATAATAGAGAATGCGTTAAGAGAAAAAAGAGTTCGCTATGCTGTATTCCTTGACGTAGTGCAAGCGTTTGATAATGTTCGGCATGAGGGACCACATTATAAAATTATCCTTCCTAAACAATATGCAGATATTTTAAAATCCTATTTATCAGATAGACACTTTCGAATTAAGCAGGAAACTGCCTACTCTGTACTTAAAGAAATTAAAGCAATAGTCCCACAAGGCAGTGTTCTAGGCCCTGTGCTCTACATTCTGTTTACTTGTGATCCGGAGAACTAGAAAAGAAAACTGCAGCTACTTTTGCCAATGATACTGCCATAATAACAACAGGCAAAAGTAATATAGAAACAATTAATAAACTTCAAAACGCGATCAATAAATTCCAAAACTGGACCAAGAAATGGAAAATTAAATTAAATGAAGAAAAATTAGTTCATATTGATTTCACTAATAGACATATCGAACATATTCCAATAAGTGCGAATGGACGAGTAGTCCCATATGCCAATACAGCCAAATATCTCGGTCCTATCTTAGATACGAAGCTTCGCTGGAAAGCCCACGTAAAAAAGAATAGAGAAGAATTAGGTATTAAATAAAAAAATGTACTAGCTCTTGGGTAAGAAAATAGCCTTGTCGATACAGAATAAGCTCTTCTTGTATAAGCAAATATTAAAACCTGTGTGGATTTATGGTATTCAGCTTTGGGGTTGTACCAGAAAGTTAAAAACTATACAAACCTTTCAAAATAAAGTACTACAGAACATCGTTAGTGTACCTTGGTATATAAAAAATGAAGATCTTCACTAATATCTTGGAATAGAAAATAAATAGATAGATATACACATACAGATTCAAAAATGTACACGAAGCCAAGAAGGACGACTTCTATAACACGAGAATATTAACATCATCCAGTTTCTCGATAACTCCAATCAAATAAGAAGACTCAAGAGGATTAAACCCTACGAGCTAGTGTAGTGCTTTGAGCGACATTAAAAGAAGAGTAATTTGTGCACAAAAAAGTGCCTTACTTGTCAGAAATGGCTAAGAAGACATCAATGGCTGACTCTTAGAACTTAAGTAATTTAGTAGAATAGGATTAGAAATAAATTGCTCGTTAGTCTTAGACTAGATCGTAACAATATTAAAAAAATACTTTGTACGCATTTAAAATTTTGTTGATAATATGTCTTTACATAAATAAAGAATATTTCGAATCATGATAAACAAAATTAATGAACCCACTTCTGAAATGTATTGCTTTATACAAAATTATCAGCTCACAACATCGGATGAGATCACCAACGAACACCATCAGAAACAATTTTAGCACAAAGAAAAGATCAGGTTGTGATCTAGTAATTACATAAATACTCAATGTCCCACAAACACGGCATGAAACTGACGCATCTCTTCAACGCAACACTATGATTCCGATACGTATTGCAATAGAAAATTGCTGAAATATTAATGATTCTAAATCTGAAAAACCACCAAAAGATAGAAAAATACCGCCCAATATTCCTTTGGCCGATTTAAGCTGTTCGAAAATCTCCTTTTGCAGAGACTCAAACCGATCATTGAGCAAAAAAAGCTTATTCCGTCTCATCAGTTTGGACTTCGTAACAAGCATTCAACCATTCGTCAAGGATATTCATCCATAGAATCATCGATGTAATTGAGAGAGCACTAGAAGAAAAAAAGATCCGTGCAACGATGTTTCTTGATTTGGTCCAAGCATTTGACCCAGGTTTGGGACACCAGGGCCTGGCATACATAAGCTAGAAAAACATTTGCTACAGCAAATGAGCCAAATTATTCGCTCATGCATCACTGACCGTCACTTCAGAGCCAAACATGGTGAAGAATATTCTAACCGCAAGAAGATTGGTGCTGGAGTACTCAGGACAGCGTCGTTGGGACTGTTCTCTATCTGCTATACACCTGATATCCTACAAAGCCGACGACCCGATCTGCCCGCTACTGACCAAGACATCCAGTCAGTACGAACACACATGGGGTCAACAATGTCACCAACTGGACAATGGACAAGTAAATGGCGTGTCAAATTAAATGAAGTCCATTAAAATCTATTTCACCAACAGGAAATACGATTGTACCACAATGATAGTCAACCAGCAAATGATACCGCATGCCAACGAAGTAAAGTGTCTAGGTGTAACTCCAGATGCAAAACTACGATGAAAAACACATACGAAGAAGAAACGAACTACAATACACAATAAACTTCTCTAGAAAGAAATCGTGAAGCCCGTGCAGACATATGGCATCCAACTCTGAAAATGCACCAAGACATTTAATCAAAGTCATTCAGACGCTTCAGAATAAAGTACTTTGTAGTATCGTAAACGGATCATGGTATGAAAACATTTATCGCGACCTGACGATGCCTGTGGTTGAAGATGACATTAAGAAGTTTACAGGCAAACATTAAAAAAGACTAGCAAATCACAAAAATATCGAAGTTATATCGCTACTCGGCATCAATGTGTTTGTTCGACGGCTAAAGAGACTAAAACCGTTCAAATTAATAAAAGTGCCTAGTAATTCTAAGATATATCAGTCGCACAAAGTGATTAGTCGTATGTGAAGTGCGTCATTGGACGATCATCTACTGAACAGCGAAGTATAAATATTAGTAAAAAATTGTTATATTTAATCTAGTTACAATGTTCAATGCCTTCGGCGCTTTTTTATAAACAAGAACAACAAAGTAAATACATTTATACGATGTACCAGGAGCGAGTACCACGAATACCACAGGATTTGAGTAAGAAGATTATACAATAGAGTCAAAACAACATTAGTATTAAAACAGTGAACTGGTTTCTTTCGAAAATCAAAGAACTAATTACTTAAGGAGGTTCCAACGAGTGGTGAGGGGTAAGGGGATTAGCCCTATGCTCGCCATGTATAAGGAGTCAGTGTTCCAACTTATAAATAAAAAATGTTTACCCATAAATTTCGAAATTAGCACTTAATTGTGTCGGCTTCAATGCATATTGTTTTATAAAAACTCGAAAATAATCACATTTTATATAAAAACACAAGCGTTTGCAAATTGACAAATTTGTGAATTTGTTATCTGCGAGCACAACACGCAGTAACGCTGCTATAAAACTCTCGGATTTAGTGTGTTTTCGTTGGCAGTATGTCCTAACCTCTTATCATAACCTCAAAATATCACCGTGTTCACGTTGTAAAGGGCGCTTCGTTTCCAAAAGTCAGTTAAATAAAATCTGCATGGTGTCTGAAACCGGACAAGGTAATGCGGGCCGAAAAGCGAATCAGTAAAGAAACGAAAATCGTCGAATGTTTGTGTTTGCGAAGCCACTGGATATCGCATTGTTTCCCTAAGTCATTTGGAATAAACGATGAACTGCTCCTCGTGTGAGGTGTATTTATCCTTCGAAAATATCGTAAATTAATCGAAAATTGGGCTTGCTTTGGAACTGACTATAAAATGTCACAATTGCTTATTGCTGAACAAAGTTTGAACCGTCAACCAGTACAAGAATGCCAAGGAATACAAGTATTTGAATAGCCCGTGCTTCGTGGCGTTGCCGTTATGCGGCCAAATCACTCGACGACGCTACACGCATCGGTCCTTAATTTGCAATATAAAATAAACCAGATGGTCAATTTCATGCCAGTTGCGTCGCTGAAAGCTACAAAGTACGATGCATCACTGTAACGAACACGGAATTTTTCTATTGTTCCGAAGGTACTTTTCCTGTCGTTCGAAAATGTCGCGTCATAAGAATTAATGCATTTTACCTTTTTTACATTATTTTTTTTCTCTTAATCCAAATAGTAAAAAAAAAATTTTTAATTCATGAAGCCCTATTTTAAGTTGAAGAACATTTTTAGGAAATTTTCACTGCGTTTTATAATTTTTGAAAATCCCGTTGCAACCTCCTCAAATTAATCTCCAATACTGGGCTTGTAATAGTATTAAAATACGTAAAGTGGAGTAAAGTACGTAAAGTACGAATAATATTATTCTACATAATGTATACATAAAGACAACGATACATTTTTACATAAATAATTCATTATTCCTTGACGTATAAATAAATCAAATCTCATTTACCTCTTGACGCTAACGATAATGCATATACTAGATACATCAAAATTCGAAATAAATCTAAACCGTTGTTGACATTTGCTAAATAGCATACAACAATTAATATACATTTTATTAAAATGATTTGTTGGCACTGAAATATGCAAAGCATAATTTACATTTTAAACGTCGCTAATAATTTCAGGGCTTAAAGCTGGATAAACAATAACTAATATTTATTCCGAATTTAAAATAAACAAGTAATAATTTCATCTGCAATATGTATATATTCCGTTATTAGTCGAGACGTAACGAATTAATGTAGAACATTGTCGGTCGAGTCGAATCCCTGTTTCATTTCCGAGAGGCGGCAAAAATTGGTCGGGGCCTTTTTCATATGACTACTTTTTTTAATTTCAACATATCGGAAATAGAGTACTTTCTGTAAGCTAATTTGATATCATAGGAATGACGAGGAGAAATCCTTGAGGATTAACGGGATGAGGATACTTCCAGCGAAGAACCTTCTTGTATTCTGGTTTATTTTATACCTATTGGTAGTCGTTTTTTTTTAATCTTCTATAACTTTGTTGGCGAAGGCGTGGTCATAAGAGTGGATTGGGGTATATTTCGAGTCTATTATGGTGTTTATTGCTCCTGTTCTAGATAACATCACTAATGAATAAAATGCTGAGGTCGCTGTGTAGTGTATTGTTTGATACATACCTGGATGCATCTGTTATTGATCGGAGTCTCTCTGAAGGATATTAATACTCGATTTGCTGGCACATCCTCGCAGTCCTATTCCATATGCCCATATGGGTTTTATATAGCAGAAATTTGCTTTCGAAAGTAAAAAAAAACCAGTACAAATTTTTGAATTTTAAATCAACTTGTTTTCCCTTTTTTGCTACATGCTTTCTCCAGTTCAAGTTTTTATCTATGTGCTTTCCTAAATATCTAACGGATGAGGTTTATCGTATTATAATACCATTAAAACTAACTGGAGGGCATTGTCCTTTCCCTAAAGTAAAGGTAACTTTAAGGTAAGATTTTATTAAATTCATTTTTATTTTACACTTTTTTTTTGTCAAATATTCTACTAGATGTAGGTTTTGCCCTAAATATTGATATGCAATGATGCTGAGCAAATATTGCCGTCATCAGCGAATGTTTCGGTTATTGTATTGTCTGTAGTTGGCATATCCGAGATGTATAGTAAATAGAGTACTGGTCCTAGTACACTACCCCGAGGGACTCCATATTTAATTGGGATCATGTTCCAGGATTAACTTCGTCGTTAATTCTAGTTACGAATTGATGGTCCATTATATATGATTTAAATAGTGCAAAATAAAATGGAAGAACTTAATTCTATACAACAGTCCTTCATGTCAGACCTTACCGAACGCTTGACTTACCTCCAGGAATACTGATGGACAGTAGTGTTTGTTTTCTATGGATCTATTTATTTCATGGACTAATCTGTGACACTGGTGGATGGTTGAGTGTGAGTGACGGAAACCAAACTGGTGATTAGGAACTTCATCAAGTAGAAGTTTGATACTGTGAAGTATTTCTTCTAACTTTTCTAGAAGTTTAGATAGATATGGTTGACAGAAGGCTAATTGGTTTATAGGATGTTACGGAGTTAGGGATTTTCTCAGGCTTATGTGAAATTTTAAATAGTTTTGGCCATGACTGGAGCCTCAGAAAAGCATTAAATAAGTAGGTTAACATTGCAACAGCTTTCCTCGGTAGTTCTTTAAGCACTTTCGAAGTTATTTAGTCCAGGTAACTTTTTAGTTTTCAGAATATTCAAAATTCATTCAGGGAGTCAAAACATCTGAGAGATGTATAGCAAAAAGGAACGCTTTCTCCTTATTACTTCAAGCCCAGGGACTTGGGGTAAGATGATCTTGACATATAGGGGGGGAGGGGGTCGTTTATTGTGATATTAAAGCCTCGGCCACACAGAACTCGATCTACCGTTGCGGGTAGCGTTCTTTACCCGTATCAGTAAGGCTATCTAGTTGTATGATGCAATATTGCATCATTCATGTCACACAGAATGCGGTCTGTCGCAGCGGGAAAATCTAGATCGTAACGTGCAGCGATACAGTTGTACATAATTACAAAATATCGCAGTTGAGCGGTCAGTTTCAATCAGATTTATCTCGCGTACGCTGATCAGTTTGGCAAAATGAGCGAACTTACAGAATTATTAATTGAAAAAGTGCAAAAAAATTCGTATTTATTTGATATATCGCATCGATATTTTAAAAATGTTGTTAAAAAGGCTGAAGCATAGACTAAAATAGGTTTATTCCTCAAAACATTCTCAGGACATACGAAAATATTTAAAAAACCGATCTTCATATGATTTCAGTTCAATACATAAGCGATGTTATTCCCAAATTGTTCTCTCCTCGCATTGATATCATGCAACCAATATCATCTTTTCTTTCTATTATCTCGTAATACTAATAGAAGTAGTTGCTCCTCATCAGAACCATTCATTTTGTCCCAAAATCAATGAAGAAAAAACAAGGCTGTGTGAAACTGCTCGCCTGAAATCAAACATAATTCTGGATCGCTCACAATGATATCGCACTGTATGTGACAATCCCATATCATTGACCACTGAGACGATTGCACGATCGCTGAACGCGGCGATAGATCGCGTTCTGTGTGGCCGAGCCTTGATACTTCTTACAATTACTGAGTTGTAATTAAAATATGCATATAATCTTGTAAAGTAAAAGAAAGTATTTCATATAAAGTACTTGTATCGTTCTTGTATCTGTATCAAGGATACTAAGGATTTAAGGAAACGCAACAGACATCGCACAACATAAATATTCAGTTTTCGCTCCTAGCGCCTTCGCCATATTTCAGAGAGCTCCCGCGTTTCCCTGCCAAACCCCGACTGCGAACGGCCCCGTCGAACGTACGACATTAAAAATATTTATCTGCATTATCCGGTAATGAAATACAAGGAAATCCCATCGGTGCAGAGGCAATAAACAGGCCATCAAAGCTTTCAGAAGGTATTTCAATATAAAATTAAGGACGAGAACAGACAAAACAACGTAAAATCGAATCAAATGGATCTTAACAAGAGAACTCTCTTTGGCGTTTCGGTTTGCGTAAACGGCGCGCGGAGCGGGAGATAACGAGATGGGAGAATTTCAGGAAAATCACGAAACAGAAGGAGGGACAAGCGACGCGATGACGCACAATTGTGGCGTATGCGAAGGACGAGCCTTCTTGATTTAATTCAGTTTTTTTTTATGGAGTTAAGCGGTTTATTTCTATACGCGGTGCGGTGACGAAATATGAGATAAATGACGGGATGGAGAGGTAAACCGCGAGGAAAAAGTGCTCGGCAGAAATTTAGGTACTACTTCAAATATAATTCAGGCGTGGGATCGACGAGAAATATTCACTTCTTTACACGATACAAATATATCTAACTGCAATATATAATAAAAGTATAAAATCACCCAGTTACATGCAGATAAATACTCTTTAGTACATATATTATTTTCTACAGAGAAATACAAGTTGATTGAAGATTCCACTCCTTAAATTTTTTTAAGTGCCGCTCGCATATTTTTTTATAACACAACAAGTCATGAAATTAGCAACAATGATTTAGATTGACAAATAAGATAACCTATAAATCTACGCTTTGCTAAAATTTAAAAAACAATCTGAAAACCCATTTTATATTGATTTGGTGTTACTAATAACTTATTTTATTGTAGACATGAATTTTCAAACATATTTTAAATGTGTGTGGTAAACTTGGTGACTAATTGTAGTCCTTTTAAAAAAAAGTATGGTTTTTTATTACATAACGTGAAAAATGTACTACAAAGCGATTATTAAAAAGTCAGCACAATTTTTATCAAAAATACTTTCCTCATGTTGTATACCTTTACTTTATCTAGGTGAAGAATAGTGAATATATTTTTCTTAAGTCATCTCTACACTTAATACGTTTTTAAATATCCTCTGTATTGTAGTCATAGAAAAATTATAGAAAAAACTGGGCTTCCCTTGGTAGCATAATTCTGAGATACCCTGTATGGTTTTATGTTCCTATATATAATTTAACCATAGTCAAAAATATACTTTATTCTTTAACAAAGCGAGTATTAACATTAACAAACTAGTGAAGAATGTGAATAATTATCATATCTTTTCTTTCTGTATATTGTAGACTAGTTTTAATAAATTCTACGTGAATTTGTGACATAGAAGAAATTAATTCTTCTCACTTTTTGTAGTCAAAAACGTACTTTATTATTAACAGGTCAATATTATTTATAATGGTTTGCTCCTGATGAATATGAGTACTATTGATTTATGTAGGTGAAGAATGACGAATAAAGGTCATAAAGGAATATTTTTCATAGGTCATAGGTCTAAACTTTGTAAGATCTGAAACGTCCTGTGTATAGTAGACCATTTTTAATAAATTCTACGTTAACTTGTGACAAGAAAGTGAGAAAGAAGTAGAAAAAATTAAATTCCTAAATTTTCCTAAATCATTATTATAAAAAAGTGGGTTTTTCCTGGGAGCGCAATTCTGAAATATCCTGTACGTTTTTATAATTCCCTATATATCATTTAACAATAATTTTTAATATTCACGTAATTTGTTTGAAACATTTTTTATTTCGTTCTTTATATCTAAGTATTTAGGCTTAAATTTAACGTATCTCCGTCGTCCTTTAATACTAATTGTTAACACAAAAAATTCCTTACTTACTACGACACCCAGTACATATTAACGAAAGTTCATTAAAATAGAAACATGACACTTCGGAGTCATTTCTTGTTAGTTAACAATTCAGTTCATGAGGAAGTTGCCGGCCTTCATCATAAAGTGAGCACTGGAATACATCTCTAAATTAGACCTAACAAAGTTCTATTTCGCAGCTAATTAAACTTCACGAGAAGCAACGTAGGACATCGTCGTGTTGGCGGGTAATTCCATACATGCACACGAATGAGCAGTTAATTGCATAAGCCTCAATGGCAATAACTCCTATCAGATTCGCAGACCTGACGACATATCTTGGACTGATATTTCGGGCGAACTTCTGGGGATGGACGTTAGGTCGACTCACATAGCTGGACCATCAGACGAGTTTACACATCAGTTTAGAGGTTATGTATTATTCACTGCAGTGCCGAAGAAATAATGTTATGAGATGCGCCCCTTAAAATGTAGGCAATAATGAACTAATTGTATTATAGCTGTGCTGGTGGTGTCGATGTCCTCATGTCTGGTACTGTTCAATAGCATTATTAACTAAAAATTAATTTATTATTGCCTATATTCTAGAAAAATGTATACAAAGTATCTCATTTCTCTTTGAATACTCTTCTGAATAGTATACAGCTAGTTAGCGATTTTTAAAGAAATGGCGAAAATGCAAGTGTGACTTAATATTTACTTACAATTAAAAAGTTTGCAAAGAGAAACGTGTCTCCGTTTACTTTGTTTGCTTTGTCATTGTTTATCAATGTATTTTATGAGTTGTTAGTTCGTTTTGTTTTAAATAAAGCTTTAGATTTCTCCATAGCGTGGCCATTTGTTATGTATGCATTCATTAAAATTTAATAGTAATGAAATTATCACTTTGCAATATATTTTTTAATCACTCAAAAACCATAAGCCGTATTTAATTAAATAAAATCACATGCATAGAGGATGGTCGATTTAATAATTCACTCAACTTTGAAGACATTTTACTAGTTAGTTATGGAGGCATTAATTTGCAATTGTCAAAAACAGTTAAATATATTTTCATAAAACTTTAGAAGTTTAGTTTTCTTTCGTGGGTATTTAAATAGAGCCGCCAATACTTTTGAAACTTATAGTAAATGTATCGTTTGAACTAACTGCATCCACAGAAATTCCACAGGGTCAGTGATAGGGTCTCTTCATTTTACCTTATACATTAACGGTATTAAAAAGTTTAAAAGTTTGGACACACAGAAATCGACTTGCTTTCCCTAAAAGCTGAGGCTGCGCAGGGGAAGGTTACACGTAAAGACAAGGACAAACGCATCCATGCTCAAAATTGCTCATATAACTTTTTTATAGACGTTAGGAATTTCTCAAAGAAAAAATAAATTAGTGAAATAAACTAAAAAGAAAAAAAAATACCACTTCCGCAGCAGGTCTTATGCTACTTCAATATTCGGCACATGCATTCCTTAGAATCTCTATTAAGCCTTTCTGAAGGCAAAATTGCTGATGTAATTTTTTTTATAGATGTAATTTTTCGAAGACAAAAATACAAGATTTTTTGTGAAAGAAATTTTACAAAAATCACTACGTCTGCACTAGGTCCCACGCTACTTCTATATTCTGCACATATATTTCCTAGTCTCTACTAAGCCCTTCTGAAGGTAAAACTACTCATATAACTTTTTTATAGACATGTACGATTTTTTTAAAGAAAAACGTACAAAATGTTTAGTAAAATAAATAAAAAAAAAACACTTTAAGCTACTTCAATATTCGGCCTTTCTGTAGATAAAACTGCTCATATTTTTTGTTTTAATTTTTTGAAAGAAAAAAGTCCAAGATTTTACTTCTTACGTTACTTCTATATTCTGCACATACATTATCTTCCTTAGAATCCCTAGAATCTCTACTATACCCCTCTAAAGATAAAACTGTTCATATATATTTTTATTGTAGATGAAGAAAATAGCATAAGATTTCTTGTGAAGGAAATTAGAAAAAAATAACTAACGCAAAACATGTGGATTTTAAAGTAACAGTGTCACTAAATGATGTGTTGTCAAATAAAACGACCATGCACCACTTTTAACATCAACTTTGATTAAAATTGGTGCACTATTCAGTAATAGTGCATCCGATATTTATTGAGTTGATCTCTATTGAAAGTAATAGAGATCAACTCAACGGTTGGTGTACACAGTACGAATTTGAAATGTCACGTAAAGATTTCCATGGAAACTAACCTTTTCACTGAAAACTAGCAAACTGTTACGTTGTGCGGACGCATTTGCACACGATGACTACACATGATTTGGAAATAATAACCTAGATGGAGATTTAAACCATTAAATCCATCAATGCGCGCGCTAATAGACCTGCTGGGTCGTTATGCGTTTCGGGGGGAAATTGAAACATTTTATATTTGCGAAACGTTGAATCCCGAACGCCGCCATTATTTATTCAATTCATTTTAATCGAATTTTCGATCATCTATATTTGATAGACAAACAGTTATTGATTACTCTGTAAACACATCGCGTCCCAGCAGATGCCTGTCGCTTGTTTTTTTTTTTTAAGGCAGATTGAATGAATCCCATATCGGGCTATTTTTACAGTCGTCGAGATAAACATAGAGCGTGGGGGTTAAAATAAAAATAACATTAATGACAGGTAGCAGTTTTCAATTACAAGTATAATTACGCTGATGAGTTTTATTTTTGCCCGAAGATAAAACAGTGTCAATAAACTTTATGGGCTTTATTTTAATGACTGCAGTTGTGACATGTACAACAATTTAATGGGTACCTATACAACAACGTTAGAATTGACAGTATACTTCTCAGTATCGATTTCCTTGGTACAAAACTTTACCAAATCAAGAAAACTATTACCAAACAATAGTCAAGCAGTATATGAACATTATTAATAAATACGAAACGTTTTATATGATGGCTAAACTCTTTTTTATTGCTCAATACTTTTTGTCCTTCATTCAGACTTTTAAGTAAATACATGTATTATAAGGGAGTAGTTTTAAGTGAGTTATAATAGTCTGCTGATGATGACAACTTTGTTGGCGAAACGTGCGTCAAGTTATGTACAATTTCTCGGTGTTAAGAAACGGGTCTCCTGTTGTTTTTAAAGGTAGTTGAAAATAATATTTGACATTGGCCAATTTAAAATTATATTTTAAAAGGCCGAGCTAGTTGGAATTACATACGGTATTCTGGGGGCCAACCAAAATCGGCCCCAGGAGAAGGTATGTATCTGCTCGATAGCAGGGTGGCGTTAGCAGCTCTGAATTCAGCAACGACAAAGTCGAAGCTGGTCTATAATTGCTATGAAGCATTGAACCACTTGGCAGGGAAGGGACCGGTGGAACTCTTATGGATACCTGGGCATAATGGCATTAAAGGAAATCTAATTGCAGATGACCTTGCTAGACTAGGGACCAGGGAAAACCTCTATGGACCAGAACCTGCAATGGGAATAAGTCGGAATCTGATCAGAGACCGCATCAATGGCTGGGCAAGAGACCAGCACAATAAAAGATGGAGAGGAGTAACGGGTTGTCGAATAACCAAACTCTTCATCGAATACTCAGAGATTGAGAAATGGGCCCAAAAATTCATTAAATTGAACAGGCACAAAGCCAGAACCCTGGTGGGAATCATAACGGGACACCATAGTAGTCTGAATGCATATAAGCACAAGCTGAGACTGACCGATAGCCCGGCCTGCAGATACTGTAGAGAAGACGAGGAAACCTCGATTCATCTTCTTTACACCTGCCCCGCACTGGAGGAGAAGATGTATCTTATATTAGGGACCCCTGTTATCTTGAGGAGGCGAGGCTTAAGGCGGGGGACGTGCCTAAATTGTTCCTTTTATGGGATAGCATTTTTGGATAATGACCCGGATAAGAGGGGATCGCCAAGGGACTACCCATGCGATCAGTGGCTGATGAGGCCCAAACCTATATAATATAATAATAAAATGTAAGTTTAAATTTTGTTTTCAAAGTTAAATATATTTTCATATATTTGCTTCTACTATTTTATACTTGTACGAGAGAAACAGATAATTTTACCTGATATTCAATTAATAAGTTTGCTACGAATTTCTGCTAAATTTAGACAACAATAATTTATTTTGTGGAAAACCAATTATTGGAAGGGTCAAGTTAGGCTAAATTAAAAAACACGACGTGATTCCCAAAGCCGCGTGAACAGTGAATCTAGTGATAAGATTAATACAAACTCACAATAGGTATCTGTGTAACATGCGGTGGCGATGTCGTTGCTAGAAAAATGGACATCGGTAGCGTATCGATTGCTAGTCCGTTTTTGTTGCGGCTCGCTGGAACAGTCGCTTTCGTTATGGCGGTAAATTCTCCAAGTAGATCTCCTCCAAGACTTTTTAAGCAAGATAACGACTTTTTCCACAAAGAAAGTTGAAAGCTTACAGCGACAGTAAATCAGACAGACCCTTTACTGTTTCACCCAAGTTGAACGTGTTTCAGCATATTTCAAAAAAACGATTTAATAACAAAATTATGCTGTAGGCATCACGTTGTATATTTTCAAACATGTATATATTCGTCAATTTTGAAATCTGTATCGTGTTGGTTGGAAACATACACAACACTTTTAAAAACAATCTATACCAAATCCACAAACATAATAGGACCTGTCCATTTTATATGCGGATTAGAGATATACCTGAAACAAGTATGGAGGGCGATATTATATAATGTCTAATCTGGTAATCAAACCGAAAACGGGTACAATAACAGGGCGGGGTGAAAAGTTTCCGGCCTGAGCCAGAGATAGCGCCATCAGGTCTAATTTTTAACTCGTATTCTACAGTACTATTCCTGACTAGTATCCTTGTATAATAACTTACAGGTCGATGGCTCTGTTAGAATATGTTTGACAGCCTATTGAATAAGATGCTTGCTTACGTGAAAACGGAAACATTGGAGAAGCATGCGATCATCAAGTACATCTATTTGAAAGCCTTAACACCACTTAAAATCAAACAAGAAATGGATCCAACACTGAAAAACTGTTCTCCATAATATTCAACACCCAAACAGTGGGTTTCTGAATTTTAAGAGAGGTCGCACGACTGATGGTGAACCACGTTCAAGACGCCCCGTTGAGGTTATAACTACCAAAATGATCGAAGAAAATTCATAAAATATTGGTAGAGGACCGTAGATTGAAAGTGAGTGAAATAGCTGAGTCTACTGGGATGTGAACTGAACATATTCGCAATATTTTACATGAATATTTGAGAATGGAGACGCCCTGTGATAGGTGGGTGCCGCGTTTGCTAACTGTTGATAAAAGATTGCTACGGAAGACTTTTCGCCCGAATATTTAGCACTGTACAAGTGAAATCCCAGCGAATTTTGCGTCGATCTATAACTGTTGATGAAGCTTGGGTCCACCATTACTTATCCTCCTGAAGGTAAACAAAAGTCAAAACAATGGACTGGAGCAGGTAAACCAAGCCCAGAGAATCATCATTGGTGAATACTATGCAAAGTTATTAAATCGTTTCAGTGACGAAATGAAGGAAAAATTACCTCATTTGGCGAAGAAAGAGATCTTGTTCCACTATGATATGCACCTGCTCATTCATGAGTCATTGCAATGGCTAAAATCAACGAATTGAAGTTCGAATTGTTCCCCCATCCAGCATATTCATCAGATTTAGCCCTAATCGACTATTATTTTCAAGACATGGCTAGGAGGTAAAAAATGTATGAGCAACGAGTCATGAATGCTGTAAATGCGTTTTTAGAAGGGCACGACAATCCGTTCTAAAAAAAAATGGTATATATAACGGTGCATTATAGCATAGTTATGAAAAATGCATTAGATTTTATGAATGTTAAAAATTAAAATAACAAAAAATAAAAAAACATTTTTCTTCATGAGGCCGGAAACTTTCCACCCCACCCTCGTAGTAAACGCAACTTTAATAACGCGACACCCTCCACCATAAAATCCAGTGTACGTTCTAATAACGTAAAATTTAATCACTCCAAAGCGAGGCCCTTAGCCTGGCTACGTCGAGTCGATGAGTTACCTCTCTCGTGACTAGATAATCTGAACACATCAACTATGTTTCTGATGCCCAACTTCAGACGGGAGTCATACATCAGGCGGTATCAAGGGGAGATCGCCACAACTCCTGATAATGTAGTTGTTAGATGGGGTTTCATATAAATTAACAACGTGTGCTGAAGCTGGATGAACAGAAAACCTCGATACTCGCCAAAAAAGTGAGTGGGAAACGTGTGTGAAAATAATAATTCAAACACGAATTAACTACTTATACATTCCTGGACGAAATTAACGTATCAGTGAAACTTTCATTATTTCTTATAATTTTTCGAAGTTTTAAATTCTTAAACATTTTATGTAGGTGGTCTAGAATATCCTCTGTCAATACACATAAAAAACTGCAATTGTTTGATAGATTTGATACATTTAACTTTTGAACAAAACTAAATACTAAATTTATACAAAACTAAAAAATTGACTGGTTAGATTTTCAGTTTTTATTTGATAAACATAACAGACAGTGACTTCGTTAGATTTTGAGTATATAAACTGACAGTACATAGTCTATGTACTCAATATCTGACGAAGCCATGGTGTTGGCGAAACAATTGTTATGTTTAACAAATAAAAAGTGAAAATCTAACCAGTGAATGTTTTAATTTTGTATAAATACATTTAATGCTGTTCAAAGTGGTTTGTAAAAGGCAATACATTTAGTTACGCCAGTATTTTTTTTAATATAATGTCATAAAGTGACTGAAATATTTTGTCCAGTATATAGAAGAAATAGAATACAAGAAATGAATCCCTTACGCAACTTAATATAAAGCAATCAAAACGGCAACTCTGGTTAACGAGGGACGTAGCCAGTGACATGCGGGTAATTTGTTAGGAGTTAGAAGATCAAGAATTAGTCGAACAGTTAAATATTTCAATAAACTTAGAAGTTACTGTAGAACTTCAGGATAAGATCGTAAGAAGTCTACATGTAAGAGATAAGCGATATCTTATACAACTCATCTTAAGAAATAATCATTCTACCAGTTTAGAGGTAAGCAGAGCCCGAGCAGCAGCTCGAAATATAGCAATTCCTGGACAAATGACCAGGCGAAGTCTTAATGAAGGAGGATTGGACAGTAGAAGACCAGCTATCGCACCACTGCTCACCAGAGAAAATATAGTTACTGTGATTTTCCCCGATAATACCATTCTAATTTATTAAACATTAATTGAAACAATTTAATTATAATATCACATAGATACTATGATTTAAATCTCCGAAAAAATAAAAGTAAGAATGTAATAATTTCACTGATGCTTTAATTTTGTCCAGCAGTTTATATATGCCGATATTTCAATGACGCAATATATCGAGATTAAAAAAACTATGTATTTATTTATCACGTTATTCTACAGGTTCTAAAGACCGATTATAATATAAGAATTTTAAATAATAAATGTCAAAATTGCACATAGAATATATTCATCTGTAAAAAGAGAGAAAAGAAAGATAACTATGTATATACCAGGGGCGTAGTGTGAGACAAGAATCTAGGGATGCGATAAAAATTTTATAAGGGGAAGAGCTATAGTCAGATGTATGGTAGGCCATATGCAAGTGGTAAAAATAAAAAAGACACTAACATAAAATGATTATGCCGAGATATATATCCTAATTTTTAAAATGAAGATCAATTCTTCGGTTTTTGTTTGTCCAACGGAAACGTCTATCACTGTTTCTTTAAATGTTGGAGACGATCTCATGTATTCTAACAAGGCACTTTTAATATCTATTAATGCTAAAGCTGACAGTCTTTCTTGCTCTTGAGAATTTCGCAGATACATTTTTCTCTTTAAACATTAAAATGATTTTTCCGCGGAACTGCTTGTGGCAGGAATAGTCAAAATTAAACGACACAATTTTGATGACTCCGGGAAAACAGAAGATAATTGGAAGGACATAATATATTGGTGAAGCTCAAACACAGTGCTCTTTTTCATATCGGGATCACTATAAATCACTGAAAGTTCACTTTTTAAACGATTTTCTTCAAAGAATGTTCCATATGTATCTACTAAAGAAGAAAAAAGTTCACCAGTAAAACGTTTCACAAATGAAGTAAATTGTGTGGATTTAAAAATTTCAGTTTAGAAATTTCACTAAACCGTTCACTAATGTTCAAAGTAATAACGTCCAAAACTTCATAAAACAATCGTGCGTAGGTGATTTTCTTATCTTCTTCAGGAATTAAATCCAAACGTATTCTTTTACTTGGTGGTTGTAGACAATCTGTCCATACGGTCCCAAATGTCACTAAAATCGTTTTTATAATTTTTTTGAATATGTGATTTGAAATCGGCGATCTTTTTATTGCAGTAACTAATATCTGATATTTTTGTCTGTAGAATTTTAAAGAGACTCTGGGAATGTGGGAATATTGCAGAAAATACTGCTAAGAAAAAATTAAAATCAAAGTCGCGCGCAATAAAATTAAAAGGTCTCTAGCACAAATAACGGTTTCTCGATCCTATTCCTCATTTTCATTTTCCACAATTACCTGGCACAGCGCTTCCAAGTCTTCCTTATATTATGGCGATAGTCGCCAAGATGCGTTCACATAATCGCATAACTGAGTCCGGAAATAACGACAACACTCACTCGAGGTTCCACTGTTGACTGCGTAAGATTACTGACCATTTCGCCCATCTAACGCGTAGCTTGGATGTAACGTGGACCATCGCATTTCAGCACTGCAGCAGGTAACGCGGGAGTTCAATAATTTCGGGCGCCTTCACGGCTGATTTTAAATAAAAAAGTTGACGGTAGCGTTTAAAGTAAATAATGTATGTTTGCAGTCGTTTTAAAATAATTAAAAAATTGTAATAATTGACTAAATCGATTGTACTTTTAAATAACACTAATTTGCCAATTTTTTAAGGGATGCGACGTATCACTCGCATCCATGTACGTTACGCCCCTGGTATATACATAAATGTACATATATACATACATACATACATACATACGTACATACTTATATACAGACGAGGCAACTACAAATCTTGAATGGACTACTTATGCGTGGTAGAAAAGAAGAGAAATGGAACAAATCATGTGCTAGAAAGAAACAACCTTATAACAACTTTATATATAAGTTGTTGCCACTAACGGCTTTCGCCTAGGTGCCACTGGGAAGTTAATTTTTAAATAATAGAAGAACTAGGGCACATACGGTAATACACGGTCCCAGTTTCAGATAATTGTTAAGGAGATCTAGGTATTACAGGAAAGGGTAGTCGAGAGTAGAACGGATCTTAATCAAATGCTATAATAGACAAAGCATTTGTGCATAGTGCAACCAGGGTTAAATACAACTGACACCCCAACCTTGATAACACTCAAGAGTTACCAAATATATAATGAATAAATCCCTTCCACGTCAGCTATTGAACTGGTGAATACCGCCGCCGTATTGAAACATTACGACTAAACCCTAATGGATGTATCCCCTGCCCTTTAGCCCACGACTAATTCATCACGAACGGGCTATTCTTTCCCTGGTCGTTGAAAGAAACGTACTTTAACTGATGCACGCGGAATCGCCTTCGTGTGCGTGTCTCTCGATCCCCGGGGGACACGTAATAAAAAGCGCGGACAAATCAGGACGCTGGAGATGGGTGCGCCAGGGAATTATCGTGATTAGATGACACCTCGGGCCCGTCAATCAGCCACGGCCACTTCGGTCGCGTGTTCAATAACGGACCGCTAATGGACCCGGTGATCTATATAAGGAGAGATCAATTTTAAGGTGCGACGTCGACGTAGACACATGGTGCAGTATGACGTCATTATTAACTGAATCAGGACGATATGGGTATTCTTATTTAGTGGTATTATTTTATTACCAATCACTCTGATGAATCGAATCATGGGATTGGAATAGGATAGGACAGAAAAAGAAAACCACTACCTAACTATGACAAACTGTAACTTGAATGTTCCAAAAAGTGTGTTCACTGGCACATCAACTGTTGAGGAATGTGCAGCGCCAGATATAGTACAGAATAATTTTCATTCTAAGGGGAAGCGTTTTAACTTGCGCATTGAACAAGAGATCTAAGGCATTTTATACACTATTTGGCACAAAATTTAAGGAATGTTAGAAATTATGTGATTTCCAAAGGCGTGTATCTTGCAGAAAAATAGTCGCAGAGCAATTAAAAAAAAAATTAAATCGAACCTCAAAGTTTCTAGTTCTCGGATCTTGAGTTCAAAATTTTTCATCGTCAGCAGTTTTTGAGCAGTCATAAAAAACCATCGGAAGAAAAAAATTAAAAATTTTTTCTTGCCTCTCAAAAGGTCCACGGACTTTAATACAATTTTTTTCAGTGATTTTCTTATTAGGATTTTTTTGATAATTTTATTCTCTTGAATTTGAGTGGTCTAAAAGTCTTGTACGATGATTTCTCGCTGAGTTATCGTCGTTCAAAGCAAAAAAGTCAGTTTTGACATTGGGAAATTAATTAATTTTGACATTTTCATATCATTTGAATATCATCGAAAAATTTAGGATTTTTTACATCCCTTAATTTTTGTGCTTAGCATATTAGAAAACTTAGCAAATGGAAAACTAATATAATCAGCAATGCTATACTGTTGCCAACATTTTGTTTTGCCAACATTTTGTAACTAGAAATTCGTTCATTAATTTTGTTTTCCAATTTGTAAACTTGTAACTGTAAATAAACTTTATAAAAGAATATTAACATCATTTGTACTTGTACTACTACTTATACTCGTATCTTATTCTACCTTCGATGCAGCAACAAAAAGGAAACCAATTTTTCAGGAACACTGAAAGATTCATGTTACTCGACGCGCGTTGGGCCAACCAAGTTGACATCATTAGGAGATGGTTAAAACTCGTTTTAAATAATCTTCTGCTAACGATACTAACTTGGTTGACGAAATGCTCGTTGAGTAACGTATAATATTTCAGTGTCCGTGGAAAACCGGTTTCCTGTTTTTTTTCATATTTCGTACCTACATTGTATTGATTTATAAAAAATATTTAAACAACTATTATTACACAAAGCAATTAAAAACATTTATATAACGAATTTTCATTTCGCAATATTTCAATCAGATTTAATTCTGGAAATAACTCCTATTTATTTTTAATAAATTACTAAATCCCAATTATGTTAACAAATATTCGAAATATATATTTTATGTTCTCGTTTATTATTTATGGATATTTTGCTCTGTTAAATAAAATGCTTCGAATCAATCGAGTGCACATTTTCTAGTTATATTACATACAACAAGGTAATTTTATAACAAATCATTTTTTCTTCGGCGTTCAAAAATTCATACATAAATATTAACCATGAATTTCTTCACCTTATTTTCTTTCCTAGAATTTTGTGATATATATCCTTGGAAATCTGAATCTCAAAATATATCACAATTCTCTGACTTTCTGAGGAAAATAATTATAGGTGCCCCACCCTTAATTATCCTATACCAGCCCTCAGAATATAGGAAATAATGGATTTCTAATTTGACTTAATCATATACAGAAAATACGGTGGGCATTCAATGTCAGTCGATCAATTGACCAGTCCAGGGTGGCGGACTGGGAAGTGTCATTGTATACTTGGGTTCAAGTTCCAAGTCCAGTCCTCAGCATGGGTGTATTTATCTTCGTTCTTATGTAGGACCTTTACCTCCGTAGCCTGACACTTTAGAGGAGAAAGGTGTCACTTTTTTAAAGTTATTTACACTGGTTGAATTATATAAATCAATCCAATATCATCTAACAAAAACGATTCTCTTTTCTATTCGATATCTGCAACAATGAGATCTATTTTCTTTCAATAACATTCATAACATAACATATTTTGTATTGTCCTGTTTCCTTGCTAACTATTATTCTTATGTTTTCGTCTACCTCGTCATATTTTGACGATATTTTTTTCTCATCTAACGTTTTCTTCCGTTCGTTTCGTATTATTATCAAATATAGTTATAGTCTCACCCAATCAGATCTTGATTTGCTAATATTCTGTTGGAATTGCCCCTCTCATTTGCCTGTTAAATTTGGACGTTTCTCGATTTTCATTCTTTCAGCTATAATCCTTTTATCACTTTGATTTCCTCACTGCCTTACATCTTCATCTATTCACCCTCTTGACCAACTAATTATTACCTCTTTATTTCTACATTGCCTCACATTCTCATCTTATTTGGTCATCCTTTTATTATCTCCCATGTCTAGAAACCCAAACACAGAAGTTAGAAGCAAATTTCTCCATGGACCATATAATAGTTTCAGTGGGGTGCCTACAGTTTCACACTTTCTCATACACCTCATTCTAGGTAGTTCATCTCATATTTTTGGTCTCTATAATCTTCTCACTTTATTGCTCAACCTCTTCCAACATCTCAACCGTTTTATTTCATATTTTCAGCTTCTGACTGTTTCTCCTACATTAACCCTACAAGTTTCTGTGCACACGTGACTCCACAAACGTTTAATGACAGCCGTGACAATATTTGTATATATTAGTTTCAAGTTTTGTAAATATTAGAAAGTAGAAACTCTTGTATATTGTGTTAGTACCCGGAACCAGGACACATCATTTTCTTAGGGGTAAAAGTGCAATCATCCCAAGCAATAAATCGCGTTATTTATTGCCCCAGTCATCCTCTTGTTAAAACACTTGCAGATTAGGTCTATGGTTTATGACAAGTGTGGCGTCTGGTAATATCCGCATCAGGCTATCGGCTTTTAGGATGAACTTATAGAAGTTTTCATTCAGTCAATTCCTGCATCTCGCCGCGAAATATTGTTTCCATTTTCGGTACTAGCTTGCTCGTTATTCATTTACTCTAAATACACATAGATATAGCAACGATATAACCACTAATATCATTTCCCTACACGCACCCCGAAGACCACCATAAGTTCTTAATCCTATTATCGAATTTGCTTATTTTCTTTCATTATTGCTGTGTTATCTACAGGTCATTATCACACCTCTATCTCTGTTCGTCTTTCCATATGTACACTGGAATATCGTAGAGTAACCCTGTAAACCCTATATGGACTGCAGGCGAGGATAGATTAGTTTTTTCAGCAGCCCAACCATATAAATCATCCGGCTGGGTCGGGAATAATGAGAGAACGTTTTTGGTCCCATGTGATCGCGCCAACGAAGCTCATTCGCCGACGGCCGAACGCCGGCACGGTTGCCTTGTTCATTTGCTAATCATTTAGATTTATGGCCTATAAGGTCCGTAATTTACATTTTATGTTATACATAAATAACCGCTTTGCATATGGTAAATTGTAAAATATCCTAGTCAGATCGCGCCCATCCCGTGTTTTTTTCGAAATGGATTATAACCGGAGCATGACGCAATTTCGAATGATTGTCGAACAAGATTTAGGGACCCGTTTAATTATAATGCCACACTGAGAGAAGTGTTCGTTTGTTTTATAACTGACATAATTGCATAAATACAGTTTAATTATACGACCATCATTAATTAATAAATCTTCCTACCGTTATTATAGATTTTATGATTCTAATAATGGTCTTCAGTAATGTAAGTGCTCTTGATGAAGGTTGAATTTACTCCTGGAACTAGAGAGAAATTCAAATCGTTTAAGATTCAGAAAAATGATTCAACATTAAACATGAATTTGGTGAAGTTATTATCCTACAAAATTTACCATCTAATATTTTACTGATAATTCTTTAAGTATCATAAAATCACTGCCTTTCATTAAATATCTTAGGTTAGATCTTTAGATTCCATGTTATTTTAGGTTATACATCAAAGATGATAGATGAAGAAACACAGGCATGCCAAAATGTTTGTGGTCACAAATCTGGTGGTGGAAATAAGGTGTGACTACATGCCAATCAAATTATCTTGACTTCATAAACCTTTCCTTGCATGTATAAATTATGGGAAATTGGGCAGACAAGAAGAACTTTGTCTAAGAAAGAGCGACTCCTATGGTATAACAATGGCATGAAAAACAAGACTTATGGCAAAAGTACGAGAGATGATATTGGTATATCTTTGGAATGCAAAACTAAGGTACTCCAGGCAGCAGTGCTTACCTTGGCTATTTGTATCAGTCATATTAGAAGGGGATATTCAAATAAACATATCTATTTCTTCAATGATAAGATGACATCTCTATGTATTTCACCAAATTCGGTCAAAGCTAGTGGATAGGAATATTTAGGTATAAGGTCTAAGGCTTCTAATTCTGATGGCTACCAACATCCCTATCTGATGAAGCAATGTACAAATGCTAAATAAATTGGATCTAAATGATGTGTGAAATGCACTTATCTGTCTTGTGATTGGCCTTTGTCGGTTAAAGAAGCTCCTACATAGGATGGACCTATTTAGATAATATTCCATTTGTAGATTGAGGTATGGTGACGACGAAACTACCTTCCATATTATCTTTGTTTTAAAACTCACTATAGTCGACAATGCAAGCAAACGAGTGACCTTTCACTTGGCATAAAACAGTCAAGAGTGAAATCTGGTGAAAGCTTGGAGGTTGCAGTGCAAGGAAAGCGTATCCAAGATTTGAAGAATGGGGGAAGAACTAGGGAGTAAAAGACTACTTTAATTTAAAATTTGCAGTTGTAGTGACGGTTTTCTATAAAAAAAAAACAACAGGGTCGATCCTGATATTGTAACATCGAAAAACATTGAGCGAATATATTTTGCTTATGTGGGGTCATAATGTGTGCATGTATTTGCAACAGGGTTACCTTTCGTATACTTCTATGAAAGTGCCGAAATAATATTATTTCTGCTGTGATCTGGGGTGATGTATTCAAGTCACTTATTTCGATACTTTGAAGCAGCAAACTCCTCCCCTTTCTTCAATGGAAGAATTTCGTCCTTTTCTCTATATGTAACCATTATGTTCAAGGCCTTAGGAAAGAAGCTCAAGGCTTTAGGAGAAGGATATCGATAAGGAACTTTCAGTGTCCACAATTTCAGTTGTGGAAGCTTGGTCGACCTAGAAGCATTTGCAACTCATTGCTTTATAGTATCATTAATTGTTGGAGCCAGTTGTAACGGCAGTTAGAACAACTTTAGTAACACAATTATTATTCGTATGTTTCGTTTCGATGTTCATTCTTTATTATCTACAGCCCATTCGTTACGTAACTTCTTTAGTTTTCAGCTATAGCTGGTCGATCAAAGCCATCTTGCAACCTCCTGGACGAAACTATTAATTTAACAACGGAGATCATATTGAATATATGATTAAATTGTTAGTCTCTGACTGGCTAGCGTCCGACTATGACCGACCTATATAACAATGTTGAATAACAAGTACCTCACACAAACTAAAATCCAAACAGCCCTCAGCCATACAGCTGAACTCCCCCTTCTAACCGAATACGCCAAAGATGATCCTAATTTAGTAAAAGTTCCTTTACCTTCATCCCCGACGCAGACTGTGCCATAAATTCGGATCGTAAGCAACCGCCTCTATGAATTCGAGCTTGTTAATTTAATTAAGACGCATAACGCTGAAAGCTGGCATGGCCGATATAAAAGCGCCTGCATGCATTATTTAGAACATGCTAGTGCTTCGTTGGTCACTATAAATTTACTGCAAGCTGGATAGGGAATTGGTAAAATTCGCTGTGGCCACGGCCAAGTTTATGCACGCTTTGTGAATGATTTATGTTATTTGTGAATGATTGTGCAGATGTGTACATGGGACGTTTTGTATTCAATATGTGGAATAGCGGCATTTACAAGGCCTTGACGGGAGATAGTGAAGCGTGAATGTTTTAATCCCTAGATACTATATACGAGGGGGTGCCCACAAGAAATCGAACTGATGTTGTGGTGGGCGGAGTTTTTTATAGTACCACATTCTGCCGCTAGGAGCGTATACATCTACCATTCCCGAGTCAGTAAGCCAAGCGTCGTCGCTGAAGAGAATTCGATTCAGCCCATGTGATTTTTTTTGTGAGAGTTGTTTTGTGTGCTCGTCGTTTTTTGTATTTTCAACTTGAGAGGAGTTGTTCATTCATAGTTTGTTCCACAGGGTCAGACAGTTAACCAGGCCTATCCTAGCCAACTATCTACCTAGAAGTTAAAAAAAAGATTGTTCAAGTGTTTGCAGCAGAAGACGTCTGATTTGTGGCACTGATTTGGGGCGACTGAGACTGGTTTTTCCACCACGATAACATCACTGCTCACACAGCCCTGTCTGTGTGTCAATGGTTAACCAATTTCACAACTTCGTCAGTGGTTCATCGCCAATCTTTCAGGATGATTTCGTGAGTATTTTCAACATTTTCATCGGTTCGAGCCGTGGAAGTACGACCAGAGCGAGGTTTGTCATCAGATGACATTTCACCTCTTTTGAAACGGGAAAACCACTCAAACACTTGAGTTTCTCTAAAAGAATCATCGTTGTAGGCCGTTTTTAACATCTTAAGAGTTTCTGTCTCAGTTTTTCTTATCAATAAGCAAACCATGACGGCCGCACGCTGTTCACGAGAATCAAAAAATGACGAGCACACAGAACAATTCTCACTAAAAAATTCACAAAAGACGAACGGAACCTCCTTTAGCGATGACGCTTGGCTTACTGACTGGAGAATGGTAGCTCCATACGCTCCTAGCGGCATTTAACGTGTTCATAAAATCTTATCTCATAATACATAAATTTCTGGTACAATTTGTAAAATTTAATACTTTGACCTTCAATTTGTATGTTTAATAAGGTTTTCAAAATGCTTTATTTTTATTAGGATAGAATAAGATAGCACCACTCTTTTGAGGATTTTAATTTAAATTAGTTTTTTTCCAAAATGATACAATACTCGCAAGATCTTGATGAATTTTATTAGAAACTTCACTTACCTTAGAATATTGAACGTGGTGCAATATTTGAGCGTCATCTGCATATGCCTGTATCGTGACATATTTTGGGACATAAACTATGTCTACTGTATAAACAATGGCTAAAATAGGGCCCAATATTGACCCTTGTGGAACTCCCTTTTCGGTCAAATACATCATGATGTATTTTATCTTTCTGAAGGCGGCCTAATAAGTAGTATTTGAAAAATAAAATTGCAATCATATCAAATATATAGTAAGTTAATTTTTCACATAAAAGTTCTTGATCGACCGTGATAAATGCTTTCGCAAAGGCTACTGAAGCTAAAACTGTAGCCTGATCAGATATATTTGCAAGTTCTATAGATGTATCGTACTATGGGCAGAGGGAAAGTTAGACTGATGTACAGGTAAAATACTATTGTTACAAGAATACGAATTTATTTGCTTATACACAATTTTCTCTAGTATTTTAATAGTATGAGCAGTAAGCTAATAAGATGTAGATCTTGGAACAGATTATGCAACAATGGCTTTAGGCATAGGACAAATAATCGCTTCCTTCCATATCTCAGGAAAGTGCCCACTCAGCACACAACAATTAATAATGTGTGATATATACGAGAGGATAACAAATATGGAATATTTTAATATCATTCCTTGTTATCGTTGAAATATTGTCAGACCCGGAAGCATTACATTTAATAGATGAAAATACTGTACATACTTCTTCTTGACTAACCGGGGTATGAAACTAAACGTATTATCATTAAATTTATAATATAAATTATCAATATAAATATACAGTTCATCGATAACAGGAAAAAGTGTGGGATTTTCTATGTATGCATAGAAGAGTGAGAAAGCGTTCAAAGTGAAAAGGATGAACTTTACGCGCGGCCAGATGGAACTCTCTGTGTACGTTCACATTCAATACATATTCATCGATATTCACTCTGAAAAACTGTCAATGCGAGGAGCAGGTTATTTACTGCGCACCTCGTGGGCGGTCCGATATCGCAGTTTTGAGACTTGTTCCTATTCTTGATGACCTATACGTAACTGCATCAACACTTGTGTTTCTTTCTATTCGTTTGTGAAGAAGGATAAAACAATATTCACGTTGTACAGGGTGAGCGACACTCGATGTCTCAGTTCTATTATAAGAAAAGGAAAAACGATAGAGAAAATCTGAAGAGAGCTTCTTAAATGGGATTTAATAAGGTCCATTTTAAGCTAAATTTGCATCTTTTTCGATATTTGGAAACTGAAATAATGACGTCATTGATTCTTTCTCCAGAAACATACTGATATTTTGGAAAATTTAAAGAGATAATTTTTCTGAACAAATTTTGTAAAGAAAAAAAATTGCTATCTTTTTCCGTTAAAAAATTATACGCAAATTTGTAAAAAAAGTATTATCAAAAATTCGTAATCATCACGATTTAAACAAGTAGCCTTTGGAAACAAATAGCAAAGTCGCATCTGTCAATAATTAAACATTATTAATTAGTATTATTTATTAATTTAACATTATAAAACACATAATATGTTACGACTATTACCACAGAAAGAAACAAAGTATGTAGGCAATCACTACAACAAATTTTCAATATGACCACCTCCTAGTTCTAAACACTTTTCCAATCTTCGCCTTACTTCTCTCACTGAAGTCTTACTAAACATTTCTCTAGATAGTTCATCGCAAGCATTTCTGCAAGCAAAAATATTCATTTTTTTTTATTGGGCTTACCGTTACCAACAAAACGGCTTTCGTCTATCCACAACACATGCTGAAAAAACCGATTGTCATTGATCTCTAAGTTTACCAACCCTTGGGCAATATAATTAATTCTTCGTTGTTGATGTTGATCTGACAAGTGTTCTAAGTTATAAGTTTTATAATCGTGATAACTATTTTCTTTCAAAGATTTTTCGTACCGAACTATATTTTAAATTCAACTCACGACAGGCTTGCCGAATCGAGTTCCTTGGATGGTCTTCAAAATACTGCAAAACAGTGGCAACAGTATTGTCAGAATTGACTTTTTTAACAATTTTTCTTCCCTTTCGAGAGGAAAATGCCTCGTTATTTGCACGTATATTGCGTTCCAATCTTGAAAATATTTTTAAGCTTGGAATAACACGTTTGGGGTATTAACTGGGCGTATAACTGAACTGCTCTTCTAGGGTTCTTTTGAGATTTTCCATAAACTAATAACAGTAATAACATATCAACTTTTTCATTGTGCGTGAACATTTTTGAAAGTCAAATGACAACAAAACAATATTTGTGACCATTAGATTAATTATTGACAGATATACTCATAGAGCTGAGATATCGAGTTTCGCTCACCCTGTACTACGAGATAAACTGAAACTGCGGTATAAAAATTCAGATTCAATTTCAGGTGCGCGGTGGTATTCAAGGCAAAAGTCAAATCAAATAATACAAATTGTGATAAAATGTAATTATATTCATTACTATTCCATTAGCAGAAAACGTACAAAAAAAAGTTTATCGAAACCTCGCGCTAGCGAAGATTTTATGATACAAACAAAAAATCCTTGATTTACATTTGTATTTCACCGTTCGAAGCTCCCGGGATCCGGCAATAAAATTATTAATGGCACACACATCTTTCTCGCTAAAAGGTGCTGTACATTGCCGGCAGTTATCAGGCCGTTATAGTCGGCGTACAGCTCGCCGGTTTATGAATATAATGAAATTTTAAAACAGGTTGTGCACTGTTGTGAATTTTTATATCCCAGTAATGAGCGGATGTCGATTTTATTGTTTCCATCGCGGTGGCTGGGATTTAATTTGCTTATTTGGCGCGGAGTAATTTTTATCGTGGAATCGTGCACAAAGCGGATGAACATGAAATACAGCGAAATACATAGTCGAATTTACTGGTTAATGTGTCACACTACAGGGTCCTTAAAGTAGTCGAACTGTCAATTACAAAACATCTATTTACAGAAAAAAATACATGCGCTCAATATTTTTCAAAGTAGGACTCTTCTGCATCGACACATCGCTGTCAGCGGGATTTCCAGCTCTCGTACGCTTCCTGGAAGGCGTAGCCGGAATACTGTTGAGCTCCCTCGTCACGGTCTGTTGTAACGTTTCCACCGAGCCGCGATGGCGTCTTTTCAAGGAGGTATTGAGGCGGAGGAAGAGGAAAAAGTCTGGTGGGACAACGTCGGGACTGTAGGGTGGCTGAGGCAGGGTTGCAATGTTGTGTTGGGCCAGGTACGCCGCCATGCGGAAGGCTATGTGGCCCGGCGCATTGTCGTGATGGAGCCGCCAGGAGTTGACGATGGTTAGGCGGACGCGGACGATGCGTTTTCTCAGCCGTTCAAGGACCTCCACGCAAAAAACTGCATTAACGGTTTGTTCTTGTAGTACAAATTCCCTGTGGATCGCTCCTTTTGAACCGAAAAGCAAATGAGCATGCTTCCTTGCTTCGACTTGCTCATGCGCGCCTTTTTTTGGCGTGGGGACGTTGGAGTGTGCCATTTCGCGCTTTGACGTTTAGTGTCAGGGTCATACTTAAACGTCCACGCCTCGTCCCCAGTAACCACATTGTCTAAAAAGTCTGGATTTTTACTTACTTCGTCGAGAAGGCCCTGGCAAATCCGTTTGAGAACTAATTCTTGCTCGCCTGTCAGCACTCGCATCAACTTCGAGCAGATCTTCTTGATTTGCAATTTTTCGCTCACAATTTTGTGCAATTGGGATTTGGCGATGCCATGTCCATCGGCAATCATGCGAACAGTTAATCTGCGGTCACTGTCCAGCAAATTCTTCACTCTCGCCACATTTTCGTCAGTTTTGGAGCTCGAAGGTCGTCTTGAACGTGCGTCGTCTTGAACTTCCTATCTTCCCTCCCGGAATAGCTTGTGCTAGTCGAAAACCCCCGGTTTTGTTGAGCTTAACGCAAAATTTTATGGTGTAGCGCTGTTCCAAAGATGAACCATGATGCAGTTGCGAAGACGAGCAATCTACAATCCGCTACGGCTGAGAGCCGATGGCCTCTAGCTTTCAACCTATCCTTAGACCCCCTCCACCAACACTAGGCGCAGAAACCGCCGGCAGTCCGTCCGTCTGCCCGAGAAAAAATCAGTCCGACTACTTTAAGGACAGACCCTATATGTAGAGCGTACAACTTCATAACCATAACATTGCTCTTCTAGATGCTGTATCGGTTTCCTCTTGGTCTCGTAGGTAGACCGATGTTGTAATCGAGAATAAAATCGGGACTAATACTAAGAGCAACGCCAAAAAATACACCGAGACAAAAGTCTAGACCGCGATCAAAACCAAAACTGATGTTAAAGATCGAGACTAAAGCGTCTTTCTCACGGTGTGTGTTTTGACGAGCCTAGTCTCAAGTTCGTTATACCTCACGCCGCGGGAACGTGAGCCCCAACCAAGCCTTTGATGTGCGAGTATATACCAACAACACACGGGAAAGGTCAAACCATCTCGATCAATAACGTAAAGACTCGTTGTCTTTACGTTACCCATGGCGTGATGTATGACAAACTTCAGACTAGGCTCGTCAAGCCACATGCCATGTGAACAACACTTAAGGCCTGTTTTCCTAGCGACGCGTTTTTTGCGCTGTGTACAACGTGATACGCGCAACGTGTTATGTCGCCCACTCCTCCCCATGAATATAGTAGGGCTGTTTTCCTACAGAGCGCAACACGTTCCACGTTGATGTGATACGCTCTACGCGTTTGACCGGCTGCTTTGAGATAAGTCTATTGCGTTGCACGCTGCCTGATAATACCTCGTTGGTAAGATTGGGACAGTTTTAAGGATACTCCTACTACAGCCAACAATGAGCCATCAACTTCGACTGAAGAAACTGACATTGCTGACTTAGAAGGAGATGAGGAAGGTGCTCCAATCGAGTAAACGTCTGAGCAACCATCTGGCCATGAATCATCTCTGCAAACACTTACCGAACAAACCCCACCATTCCCGGAAAGTCAAGGGTTCTGTACTTCTTCAATCAAAATCCAAAAGGAGGCAAGAAAATGTTGCTCTTAATAAATATTCGAAAGAAAAAAAAGGAAGATAGGGAATATTTTAAAATGTGCCTGGAACAACTTGTGGAATCAGTACTCCAAAAAAAACGACAATGAAAATGACATATTTTTTAAAACCGGGGCGGCTACTGTGAAAAAAAATCGACCAGATCCCGCCACTCGGACGATTTTTTTTTAAATAATTACAGATATGGAACTACTGAATCAGCAGTCGCGAATTTCACATATTTCCGAAGCATATAGTCCTCTTTATCATCATCCATAATATGTTTCAGAACAAGAATCATCAATTTCCTTCTTCTTCGGTTTTTTTGATCTATTTAAACACACTCAGATACTATCCGTACCTCAACTGAATAGATCAACACGCTACCCCTAGGAAAACACTAAAAGCCGCGTAAATATTTCGCGCTCCTGCCGACGTGATTGGGACAAAACCGGTTCCTGCTGAGCAAAAACGCGTCGCTAGAAGAACAGGCCTTCATAGTCGGTAAATACTCGGACATAAAAGGCTTAGGGCTCGACCAATGACAAGCCTCAGTACGGCTCGAGTACCCGTTCCCACGATCTGTGATGGTTTGTTGCAGTTGTACATGTTCATTCTGAAACTTTTCTGAACGTTTTCGATGGGTGATTTGGGATAATTATGGTGGTCAAATAAAGTTACTATAGAGTTTTTCGACTTGTACGAAGGGGGCCCTTCTACTTGGAACCCGCAAAATCCTGACTACAAAGATAGAAACAATATATATGATGCCTGGAGGCTAATTCAAGGTACCATCAGTGTTGAGTGTCCTTTAACAGAACTGAAGAAAAAGAAAGAAAATGTTATGGCGACTGACAGCATGCTGGCGTTCATTGTCATCAAAATTTAATAACGCAACGGGCGACTAGTGGCCGCTCGACATTCTCCAAGCCACGAGCTTTTCCGGGTCATGGGAACGGCTTGCTGTCAGAATTCAACAGACCGCGACAGACTACAAGTCTGTGAGTACGTTCATCAAGCCACAGGGCGTGGGAACGAGACTTAGGACTGAGACGAGTAAGACCAAACATCACAAAATCCCTGTCGAATCGACAGTGTGAATTGCAGCTATTTTCGAAAAACATTAATCTCTTTTCGGGGTACAAATAATAACAACAAATTTACCTGCGTGGAAACTCGCCTTATAATAAAAAGGCGTGTTCAGCCATATTCTCCATTTGATTACGGTCAGTTGTGAAGCAGGAATTCCTGAAGATAATGGGTGAATTCATTGCTTCGGTTACACTTTATACAGGTATATTGTTTCTGTATATAGCAAAACTGATATTGAGATCGTGAATGAAATCAAGACTAATACCAAAACCGACGCAAAAAAAGGCAAAAACTGGACTGCGATCAAAACTAAGACGAGTACAAGATCAAACACCCAGAGATCTATGTCGAACCGCGACTTTCCTATTGAATTGTAGCTCATCATGAGGTCATCAGTCCTAAGACTGGTTGGACGCTAACCTCCAGCTTCTCCTATTTTGTGCTAACCTACGCATTTCGCTAATTGTGCTACAACCTACATCCCTTACTATTTGCAAACAATAGTCTATTCTAGGCCTACCTCTGCCTTTCTTCGCTCCTATTTCTGCCTCCAAAATATCGCGGACTATTCCCCCATGTCTCAGCAAGTGGCCTACCATTCTATCTCTTCTCTTCTTTATGTTTTTCCACATACTTCTTTTCTCGTCGACTTTCACTAATACTTCTTCGCTTCTAACCCTATCAGTCCACGGTATTTTCATCATTCTTCGGTAACACCACATCTCAAAAGTTTCTAATTTCTTCCTACTTGCTTCCCCTACCGTTCAGGTTTCGCAACCGTATAGTGCCGTGCTCCATACATATATTTTCAAAAATCTCTTCCTTGTTTCTAAATTTATTAGCCCCGAGCATAAAAATGATTTCTTTTTGTTAAAAGCTACTCGACCCTGCGCTATTCTTTGTTTTATATCTTTATCGCTTCTTCCATCCCAATTTATTTTACTTCCTAAATAAGTGAAGTCTTTAACTTCCTCCAATCTTTCATTATTAATTTGTACTTTCGATTTTGCTCTGCTCTCGCGCCCTCTGCACACTAACACTTTAATTTTGTTTTTATTCACCCTCATTCCGTATTCCTCTGTCAACACTGCCTCCATTTCGTTCAACGCTGATTCCAATTCCTCTTTACTAGATGCTAATACTCCTATATCATCCACGAATCTCAGCATTTTTAGTTTCTGTCCCTGTACTTTAATCCCGAAATCCACTCTATCTTTTACGACATTAATCGCCTCTTCGATGTACAGATCAAAAATTAGTGGTGATAGCGTACATCCTTGTCTTACTCCTTTCCTAATACCTACTTCCCGTTCTTCCCCTTCTACTTCTATAACAGCAGTTTGCTCTTTGTATAGATTGTGTACTACTCTCCTATCTCTATACGTTATTCCCGCGCTCTTTAGTATCTCGAACATTTTTTCCCATCTTACATTATCAAAAGCTTTTTCTAAATCTACAAATCCTATATAAGCGTTCTTTCCTTTTTCTATTGTTTCTAACATTACTCTTAGCGCCAGAATAGCTTGGCGAGTTCCCCTATTTCGCCTAAACCCGAATTGATCTTCTCCTAGTATTTCCTCCGCTCTATTTTCCATCCTCTTCTGCACTATTCTGGTTAAGATTTTTGACGCATGGGAAGTTAGGCTAATCGTTCTAAAGTTCTCGCATTTGTCGGCTCCTCTCTTTTTCGGTATAGTAACGATAATGTTCCTCTTATAATCCTCCGGAATCTCGCCCGTTTCATATATGTATTTAGAATTGTAGCTATTTTCGAAAAACTTTAGTCTCTCTTAGTAACTATAGATATATCTGTATAGAAATTCGAATTATAATAGAACATTCAGTCATGTTCCCAATTTGATTAAGATCAGTTGTGAAGTAGGAATTATCAACTAGAGTCGGTGAAATCCCTTCCTTTTGTTATACTTTATTTATTGATTCCATACGTAGAAAGACTGAATTGGGATCGATACTAAAACTGAGGCTAAACTGAAACCAAAACCGAGATGAATACCAAGAAGTATTCTTAAAATTAGATGGATAAGACCAAAACTAAGACAGGTACCAAAATCTAACGTTCACCTAATAAGAGAAAATTGCAATTTTTCCCGAAAATTACAGAAAATTTCCAGGTTTGAAAAAGCTGTTTTATTCTGGAAAATAATCACTGAATCCACTTAGATATAACAGCACTATTCACATTGTTCTCACTGTTAGCTTTGATTTTTTAAACGAACCCATCTGTGGGATACGATTTATCGTAGCATAGAAATAACCTCAATTCTTCATCATATATAAGTCGATACTTTCAATACAAACAAAAGATATATCCACGAAAACTCCTGTAAGCTCTCCATCGAAATAGTAGGTTAGTGCATTGATTATTTTTTTGGTTCACCCTGATTTTTTTATACATCAAGATGCCCTTACTGGTAATTTTATTCTATCAATCAGTACTAGTTGTTCGAATCGATACAAATAGATTTCCAAGTATTCTAAATGTTTATCATTTCTTTTGACAAGTTCATCCTATTATAAATTTAAATGTTGTTACTACATATTTATTTACTAAGGATACTTTTACAGGGATTGTTCATATGCCTAAAATGATTTAATATTGACCCATTAATCGGTAAAAGTCCCTACTAAATCAAACGCAAAAGTGGTAGTTTTCTCCGCAATCTTGACTTTTGAATCGTAAACTGCTAGAGTCGATAGCATCTAAAGGTGCGTCCAAACATGCAACAACGAAGTATATCGTATCGTCGCCCCGTGACAGTTTGAAGGGCTCACAGCGTAACGTCGCCGCGCAACATCAGAGCGTTGCGTGGCTTGTCGGATTTTCAGCGTCACATCAAAGGCTTGTACCGCAGTGGCGTTACGCATCCACCTTGCATGTCTGGACGGGACTACAGCGACTACGATGGATGGAACGGCGTGGTGTTACGAACCGATGTTACGCGTCGATGTGATGTTGCGGATGAAAAGCATGTGTCCTGTTGCGATATTGTGTCACGATAGTAAGATACGCGTCGGCATTACGATACGTTTTGGTGTTACATGTTTGGACGCACTTTAACGGAATAGGATTTGGGGACCTTCACGTACATATCCAAAATATATGTTACAAGGTTCCGAAATTCTCGTACGCGTGTTGACATGTCGATAGTAAAGATGTCTTCTCGCGGAGGCCATGGTGATAGTAAAGGCGCCTTTTCGCGATGGCCACGTCGATAGTAAAGGCGAACGACATTCAGTCATCTTCCTGGTTGACACCAGACAGTTCTCTATCCATTTAATAAATGGCATGGGAGGGTATTTTTCAGGTATTCTTACACTAAAATACCATTATGGATGGGGAGAACATGTTTCATTGGCATCATACACTTGATTAAATTTTGGCCCTTCAATCCACAAAAATTTGATGATGTACCTACAATTAAAAATAAACCGATTTCTACCTCAATATACTGGAGTGGGTAGGTTCGTCGGTTGACGTCGGTTGGATCCTTTGGCGTGAAGATACCACTGACTTAGTTTCCCACAAAACACCAAAACACTACACACTACACTGGACGCGCGTTTCGCCAACAAAGTTGGAATCATCTGAAGATGATTAAAACTGTTTTAATCGTCTCTGTTTTAAAACTAAGTCAGGGTTTTCCTACCCCAACCTTCCCATATACTTAATTGCTGGGGATGTTGAGTTCTTATTCAGAGCAAGACCATTGATCATAGATCCGATAAAATTAATGAATGTACTATTATTCTTACGGGATATATCCTCCAATTAAATTCTACCCGAGTAAATATTAACCGAGTAGTTCAAATAATCAATAAAACCGACGAAATGTAATAGAAATAACTGACAGCATATATACCTTGTTAAATGTACAGCTAATGGCTATAGACCGGATAGTTCCTATTCCCCTTTTACACGTTCAAAACCATTTTCCGATGAATATTTCATACGAATTCGAGATGAAATATTATACCTGTAAATGAGCTCTTCGCTTTCAGCTTTATCGAGAGTCTCCACTAAATTCAGTAACGTTAACCCTCGCGTACTTTTGAATTGGTTACGAGCGCGTAGTTTTTTGCACATTTCGATTTTAATTCAGTCCATTATTACCACATTTAGTGTTTAATATCTGCGGCGCAATACGGAAACTTACTTACCACATTTATTGTGAATTCGAGTTTCACTTAACTGAGCTGGATTTATAGTAAACCGACAATGTAGATGCACCAAAAATATCCTTATCACTAAGGAGTTAGTAATAGATCGCCGATCGCCCTATTGGCCTTAACGATGGTACACAGACGGATAAAAAATTACTGATGTAACCAAAGACTGTAAAATGAGCTTTCGTAAAATAACCGTCGTAGGAAATCATCAGGTTTGAAGAGGTTGGCTGCGGTTCGAGATGGCATCCCTTAACCTTTAAATGATATTTAATTTCACCTGAAAGTCGATGTTGTATTTCATTTGAGTAATACGGGAATTGAATGACCAACACTATCGCCAACATATTCCAGCAAGGATTCCAAAGCCTTCTGAACTTGGCACCAGTTATCGCAATTATTCCGAGGAGGGTTTGTAACATTTCTAAAGAAGTTGATGGCATAAAAAATGACGAACAAAGACAAAGTTTTTATATAAAATATTGTCATTATCTAAGGTTAATATACTGAGTTCTAACTGCAGACACTACGTTTATATTTTGTACATCCCAAAGTGTGACTTTTATTAATTGAAAGAAGAACAAGTTACTGCCAAAATATTGCGACACAAATTAAGCAATTAACATAAACCCCGAGAGAAAATAGGTAGGTGCGCCACTGGAATTAACCGCTTTCCAAAAAACCTTCCGCTAACGCACTCTTGTTGCAGTGGTGCAAATTTACAAACAACTGGAAAAACAGCTTTTAACATAACAAGGCTATCTATCTCTCTCTCATGTTGTTCGTAACGGAAAAGAGTTATTGCTCGCGAGAACTCTGTGGAACTAAGAACCTGAGAATATATCGTTCTTTCGAAGTGGATTCTACTAACTTATATTTCTGTTCATACAGTTGTTTACAGGTGAATATAAAACGTGTGCACCTTTTAACGTTTCTTTTGAAACCGAATTTCCGAGTCACTAAGGTAAAACGACACGATACAAGGCTGAAACAAGGCTGATATATTAGAAATACGATTTTTACATTTTTATTATTCTTTAATTTAATGCCATAAGGGATGAAGAATAATAAGAAGAAATAATCGAAATTGTAGTCTTTTCAGTCTTCAGCTGAAGAACTAAAAATCAAAATATGTTGCAAATGCATACGCGTTGATACGGCAATTAAGATATAAGTATAGTAGATTAAGATTAAGATATAAGTATAGTACGTCCTCTGGAGTAGCCAACTTGGATACCAGATTTAACACAAAGTTACTGAACTGAAGGTATATACTCAGTATTAATGGAATTAAAGTCAAAATGTGTCGACTTTAAATCCCACAAAAAAACAGGGTAACACTACGCAAAACATATGAAGAGTTGATGTATTAATAATATTCGTCATGTCTAACATATGGGCTAAAGTTTATACATATTTCTTTCAGAAAATTGTACACATGATCTCTTCTGTTAAACCAATTGCAATTGTAATGGAACATTATCTCAATAGGTGTATTTGACGCCGGGATACAATCGTGTGGCCTGCTCGGTCTCCAGATCTAAAGTCTTCAGAGTATTTTCATAAAGCTAGTTTACTAGGTTTAGGAGGTACTTTAGACACGCACTGTATATGTATACTATGTTATTTTAATCCTCATCAGCGAGTAACCACTCCAAGTGAACCCCAGCGACATTTTCAGTTATACTCACAGCAACGTTTCGCCGTATTCGATAAACATTTCATTGTTTTTAATCTCGTACCCGATGACAAATTCAGCGCAATCAATTTGCCAGATGCATTACGTCCCGGCCCAAACGGCCAAAACACAACATAAATTGTGAAGTACCGCAGCTCTATATCTATTAATAACATTAGCGGGCTACAGAAAACAGTCGAAATTAGCATGGCATACACGATTTACGTTATTAGATCTACAATAGGGGCAATTGTTTATTGGTTTACAAGCGGGGCTGGGAGAGCATATTCGATCGAGATGGAACTGCGCAAAATAGATGAGGATGGTGGTCGTTTTTGCGTAGTAAAGATCGCGGTTGGATGCTATATTTGTGTGTTTTAATAAAATGTATGACACGCCCTAGAATGTGTTACTAAATGTTACAATACCATGTTACGCGAAAGCTTTTGATGATCAGGATACGCTTTGTTGAAGATAACAATATTTTCTTCTATATTATTATTACTGGGGAAAGCCTTAGGAAAAACCCCCTACAGAAGAATAGGTACAATAATAGACACATGGAAAGGGTAACAAAGCAATATAAAAGTGTAGAGAGAAGAAACCAACGTACACTTACCTATACTATGAACCTGGGATAGTCGATGGACTAAGATGTTTTATTCAAAAAAAGAATAAGCATCCAATTTTGAACAATTAAAAAGTTAGATGAGTTACTCTAGCATTTAAAGAGGATTGTGCCTATGAAATAGGCAATAAGAACAGATATGAACTTAAATACACTTATGGGAAATATTATATTGGCCAAACAAGATTAAGAATTACAACAGGATTAAGAAGCATCAAGGATATACTACCTGGATATGTGTAAAGTTGTGACTGTAGTCAGTATTGGAGTCTATAGGACATATATCATTATATATAGGATATATGTGAACGTATGAATATATGGTTTAAACAGATTACCTTCACTGTAAACTTTCTGCTGAAGTTCCGCAAGGTAAACGCCAAATCAGGGCACTCTAGATACAATCTCTGTTAGGTAGACAAGCGACTTACCCACGCAATTAATACGAATTGAAAATACAACCAGCAAATGTAGCACAAGCGTAGACTCCGTGTGGCAATGTGATCCTCCTGGATAATGAAAAACACTACGTTATTATAATAATGCTGAAGGCGGGCGTCTGCGTCTTCTCGTTTGTTTGCATCGTGTAAGTTTTGTTTTCAGTGGAAAAGCCGTTATCTTTACTTCGTATATAGTGTTACCCACGCGCCTAGTGCCTTTAAAAGGGAATTTAAATGAATGCACCTGAGATAGTTATTACAATAAAATGTAGAGCTGAAATTGGGCGACTATATGAAAAAGGATAAATAATCCACATACAGTCACTTTACAATATTCAGGATGTTTCAATTTGTTGTAACACGTAATTATTTTACACTGCCCATTACTAAAAATATATGGAGTAATGACAAATGCAGATTTTCATAACCATCGTTCAATAAAGCAAATTCTTCCAAGTTATGTCGTGGTCATCGCCATGTCATCATAATTCATGTCAATGTACTATTGATCAATGGACTGTTTGGTATAGGGTTTTGTCTTTGTTCGTGTTATTATCACATTTAGCTGTCTTGATACTTTCAAAAGATATTTAATAATAATAGTTAGACTATTCACTAACTTTAAGTTACTAGAATCTATTCTGTGACCGTCTGCGAAAGCATGCTGGACAACAGAGGATTCTTCTAATCTCCCACACCATAAGTGAGTGGTATGTTCATTGAACCGAGTTACAATTACCCCTTTCATTTGCAAAATATACTTTTGATAGTAATATTCACAACAGGTTTCATAAATCTCTGACCTTCTAGTGTTTTCAATTTTATTTTTGGGATTTTCCAAAAGTTATAGTAATTTGCAAGACCTGGTAATCATTACCATCAATACAAAATGGCAAGCATACACTTTCTGGTCTATAATTTCTGAAAGCTGCTAGATAAAGCTAAGGCTTCTCTTGGGAGAGAACCTGTAGCATCTCTTTATCTATTACTCATCTAAATATTTCAATGATACCATGATTTTTTGTATTAAGCTTCAAAAGACACTAATATAAATATTTGCTTGCTGATAGAAGCTTCCTCAAAAGCATAAACATTCGAGTATATATATGGAAATTTCACCAATATACCATGAGATCATTGAATCAAACTACGAAAAAAGTTTTTTCAACATTTTTTATAATAAAATTCAAAATTAAACATATGAACACCTACACAGTTTGAATATAAAGTAATCTCGTATCGGTGGACAATACACTAACGCTAAACCTGATTAGGTTTGACGGTTACCATGTGAATTTTTGTCTCCCAAGTGCATCGATCGTTGAGTATGGTAAAGGGTGGTCCAACCATAATGCATGATGTTAATTGTGAGTCACACCTTAACGTCAAGTTTTTTGCCCAACTTAATTTGACATTTCTTTGTTTCAGTATTTGACAAATTCAACCATGGAGAGGTACACAATTAAGCAGCGCGTTAAGATTATTGAAGCCTTTTACGAAAATGGGTGTTCAAATCAAAATGCATTTCGTGCACTTCGTGACTTTTTTGGTCAGCATTATCGACCAAATGTGAAATAGGAAATATGAAAACACCTGTGCATGCTCGCCCAGTTCGTTCTGCGGAAAACATTGCTGTTGTTCGCGATAGTGTAGCAGAAGAGCCGTCAACCTCGACTCGTCGTGCACAACAATTGAACATCTCACGAACATCACTGATGCGAATTTTGAATAAAGATTAGAATTTACACGCTTACAAGGTTCAATTGACCCAAGAGCTGAAGCCTACTGACAATTTCAAGCGTCGTCAATACGCCGAATGGTTGGTTGAACAGACAGAAGTGAATGGTGACTTTACAAAGAAAATCATCTTCAGCGACGAGGCACACTTTCACCTCAGTGGATTCGTTAACAAGCAGAATTGCCGCATTTGGGCAAATGAGATTCCACGAGTGATCGTTGAAGGGCCGATGCATCCACAAAGAGTGACTGTTTGGTGCGGTTTATGGGCTGGCGGCGTCATCGAGCCGTACTTCTTCGAAAATGAGGTCGGCCAAGCAGTTACCGTGAATGGTGTTCGCTATCGCGAGATGATAAGGGACTTCTTGTGGCCAGAAATTGAGGATATGGACCTGAACGATATGTGGTTCCAACAGGATGGTGCCACTTGCCACACAGCCAACGAAACAATGGCACTTTTGCGCGAGAAATTCAATGGCCGTGTTATCTCACGCCGTGGCGATGTTAATTGACCGCCACGATCATGTGATTTGACACCGTTGGACTTCTTTCTTTGAGGATATTTAAAAGAAAAAGTGTACGTCAATAGGCCAAGAACAATTCAAGAGCTAAAGAATGAGATAATTCGGCACATTAACGACATTGAATCTCAATTATGTCTCAGAGTAATTGAAAATATGGACCATCGGATAGAGGTATGCCACCGAAGCCGTGGCGAGCATTTGGCCGATATTTTGTTTCACACATAATTATCATAGATCCTTCTATCATAATACAAAATATTAAGATAATTCTCTGAAAAATTTTTGTTTTATTTACAATTAACATCGTGCGTTTTGGTTGGAACACCTTTTAGTAGAAATTAAAGTTGTCAATTGTTTAATGAGGACTATCGAATTACGAAGAAATAAAGTATAAAGTCAATTTACACCAGGCACAAAAATTAATTTACATTAATTAATGTAAAAGAATTCTAAATTTTTAGGTGATTTTGAAAGGGCTGTAACTTGGAGAAAAATAGTCGCAGAGCAATTTTGAAAAAAGAAAATTTAAGCTCCAAGTTTACAGTTTTCGGATCTCGTATTCAGTTTTTTGTAGCAACAGCAGTTCTTGAGTAATCATAAGAAACCCATCGGAAGAAAAAAATTCCAAATTTTTGCTTGTCTTTCAATAGGTCCACGGACTTCAATAATTTGTTTCAGCGATTTCATCATAAAGCCTTTTTAGATAGTTTTATGCTCTTTAATTTGAGCGATCTAAAAGCCTCGTACGATGATTTTTCGTTGAGGTATCGTCGTTAAAAGCAAAAAAGTTTTGACTTTGATAATTAATTACTCGGGATTTTTTAATTTTTTTCTCATAATAATTAACATTTTTTGTGAAGAAAATATGGATTATTGCTAAAATAATGGGTTTCTTGGGATACTTTGAGGTTGAAAAGAAACATTAGTCTATCCATTATTTGCAAAATTATGCAAAGTTAAGCGAATATCCCTAAATACGCAGTTTTTTATCTGCCTTTCGATCAACATTCTGGCACAGATTTGTTTTTTAACAAAAATCAATAACTGTGACTTGTAAAGAATACTTTATAGTTCTTAAAACCCTACTTAAATTTTCTATACGATCATTATTTCCTGAGTAATTAATTACCAAAGTCAAAGCAGACTTTCTTGCTTTGAATGACGATAACTCAACGAGAAATTATCTGACAACGCTTTTAGGCCGCTCAAATTAAAGAGGACAAAATTATCTAAAGCATACTTATGATGAAATCACTGAGAAAAAAGTATATTGAAGTCCGGGGACCTTTTGAAAGGCAAGCAAAGATTTTGATTTTTTTTCCGATGGTTTTCTTGCGTTACTCAAAAACTGCTGATAGTAAAAAATGTTGACCTCAAGATCTGAAAACTAGAAACATGGAGCTTCAATTTGCTTTTTTTTAAATTACTCTGCGACTATTTTTCTCCATGTTACAGTCCTTTGAAAGTCACCTAAAACTTTAGGATTTTTCTTGCACTCCTTAATTTTTGTAGCTAGTGTATTTCATTACATTTATTAAATGTAACATTGAAATTCAACGTAGCTTTTTTAACTGTGGTGCATTCTCGTTCTACCTTAATTTTTATCACAACATACGCAAAAAATGAGCTCATTCGAATATTTAAAAAATATTAGGTTTGTTTTAAAATATATCGATAACATCATAGCTTTATACATATTTGTATAACTATATGGTTTTATGTATAATATTATCAGTTTATGTATAAAGATTTCAAAATGCATTTACGAAGAAAACTGTATAGAAATGTCAAGCAGGTCTACGTCAAGCATTTTAAACAGCACTACCAATTTATCCCCTTTACGAGGCACACAATAATAGATAATACTTAAGCGTAAACGTTATGCTCTGTTCTAAAACATGGACAACAACAAAGTATGGACATTTTCTATGCCCTCTTACAGCCAACACAGCTTAAGACACCCAAGCATCGGTCTTTGTCCGCCATTAAAAAAATACACAATTTATATGACGTCATGACACACAATGGAGTTATGTAGCTTTATTGCGCCGCTTCCGTCTTAATGTTACCGAAAGTCGTAAACTAACAGTAATTCTCGTAATTCCTCGGCGAACACTTTAGTAGAACTAATTCTGTAGTATTTAATACGCGACGGCGGGCGGCCGGAGGGGGTGGCTACCCCCACGAAATAGGGGCGAATCGTCGGTGCGCTATCATTTGCGTAAATTTATGGTGTTGTAACCGCAACCCATTCCTCGAATCTTTTTGCTTTGCAGAAAGCGGAAATACCGGAGAAGAGTTTTTGCTTTCGGAGCGTACGCAAGAGAGTGTTTTGAGAGCAGATCTGTGTCGAAAAACGATGAAGTCGAAGTAGCAAAATAGCGAAATAATGGATAGTTATTTGATTGCGTCGAATGAGAAGACTTACCACTACGGTGTCTATTGCGGAACGTACCTGAAAAAAAAGAAAAAAGTTATATTAAAATCTCGTTTAGACATTCCTTAATTAATTATAAGGAATAGAAAGATTAATATTTACAAAACTGATGATTACAATATTTTATTTAATTAGAAAGCCCCACTATATGACCTAGTAAACTGTTTTTCTACGGTGTTACTTACTAAAATCCATTTACATAATTCCGACAGAAAAATTAATAGTCTTTAAAATAGGCAGTAGTTCAATATACTTCCACTACACTAGGCACAAGAAGTAAGTGATGTTACACTTGCAAGAAATAAGTGAAAAAAATTCTAAATTTTTAGGTGATTTTCAAAGGGCTGTAACTTGGAGAAAAATAGTCGCAGAGCAATTTAAAAAAAAATAAAACTGGAGCTCCAAGTCTTTAGTTTACATATCTTGTGTTAAATACATGGTGTCATGGGAAACGGACATTTTTAGAACGAATAGTACACAGCTTGTGTCAGGCGTATGTAAGTGGGAGAAATGACAGTCAACACTCCTTGTGTTGCCATTTAGTATCCATTATGCCGTTGTGGACAAGGGAACACCGCGTGTTTGTTTACGACGAGTTTATAAAAAGTGGAGGTTCAGTGACAATAGTGCAACGTCTTTTCAGACGGCGTTTCAACATCGGCCGTCATGGTGCCCTCCCTCAGCGGAACACCATTCTTAGATGGGCTAATTCATTGCGAACGACAGGGTCACTGTTTAAAAGGAAACCACCCGGCCCAGTTCGAACGGCCCGAACAGCTGAAAATGTGGATCGAGTAAGGGAAGCCATGAACCGAAGCCCCACTCGTTCTGCTAGACGAAATTCTAGGGAACTGCAAATAAATCAATCCACGATGCAGAGAATTTTACACAAAGACCTTGCATTTCATCCCTATAAAATTATGATGGTTCAGAAGCTAAATGAGAGAGACTATCAGCAACGAATGACTTTTTGTCAGGCAATGCTTCACCTATACGAAGAAAATGAAAATTTGATTATCATAATGAGCGACGAAGCCCATTTTCACCTGGAAGGGGCGGTTAATAAGCAAAACGGTCAATATTGGGCTGCAGATAATCATCGGGGATTACATGAGAGACCGCTACACAGCCCTAAAGTTACAGTTTGGTGCAGTATTGGACGGTGCGGGATTATCGGACCATTTTTTTTTTTTTTTTTTAAGAAAACGAGAGAACGGTGAACATGTTTGAAACTTTTTTCTTACCTGAACTTCGCAGGCTAAGAATGAATAGGGCAGAGGTGTGGTTTCAATAGGACGGGGCGACCGCTCATACAGAAAATGCTCCTCTGGCTGTTGTTCGAACTGCATTTCCTAATCGCCTCATTTCACGTTTCGGAGACCTTTCTTGGCCGCCGCGCTCGCCCGATCTTTCCATTTGTGATTTTTATCTTTGGGGGTATTTAAAATCAAGGGTATATGAGCGTAAACCCCGTACATTAGAGGACCTGAAGACAGCAATACGTGAAAAAATTGCAGAAATTAACCTAGATACGTTGCGAAACGTAGAATCAAACTTTCGAAAACGACTTCAGCTGTGTATACGTGAAAATGGCCGTCATTTATCAGATATTATTTTTCGCACTTAGGCATATAAAATGGCATAGTTTAACGTTTAATTCTGTAAAAATAAAACTTATTTTTTCCTAATATTGCAAGAGTTATTCTTTGTTGAAAAACGTCCGTTTCCCATGACTCACCCTGTATTTTACCATCAGCAGTTTCTGTCATACTTGCTGGTTTTTGATAAAAAAAAAACATTTGCGGCGCGAGAATGTTGATTAAAAGAGGTCAAAAATTGCATATTTAGGATACATTCGCTTAACTTGACATAATTTGCAAATAATTGATAGACTAGATAGGATGTTGACTGCTTCTTTTCAACCTCAAAGTATTCAAAAGAAACCCTGAAAATTTCAAAGCGCTGCGATGTTATTTCTTCATTGTGCTCGGAATGATTTGTCATTTTTTCTAAAATCCAAGGCTAAATTTTTTATTTTCTATTCATTTTTTGACGTTGAAGATGTTTCTTTAGTAATATTCTATATTTTTTTTTTATCAAAATTGACTTCTTTATTTTGAACGACGATAACTCAGCGAAAAATCATTGTACAAAGCTTTTAGACCGCTCAAATTAAGCAGGATAAACTTATCTAAAAAATCTGTATGCTGAAATCACTGAAAAAAATTGTTAACGTCCGTGGACCGTTTGAAAAGCAAACAAAAATTTGGAAAAATTCCTTCTGATGGTTTTCTTATGATTACTCAAAAACTGCTGATAGTAAAAATTCTGAACTCAAGATCTGGAAGAAACCAGAAACTTGGAGTTTCTATTTTCTTTTTTTTTAAACTGCTCTACCGGGACTTTTGTCCAAGTTACAACCCTTTGAAAATCACCTAAAAATGTAGGATTGTTTTACATCCCTTAATTTGTGATTATAAAATAATAGAATTATAAACATTCATTTAATAAAAGAAAAATTAATTGACTAAAACCTTAAAAAAACCTATTTTTTCACATTTAACAAAAGTTAGAAAAATGTCGTTTATATTTGTATTTGGAAGATGATATGTATGTATTCACAATCTTCCAATGGTAACTATTGATGGAAAATATGCCTTAGTTTCCAAGCGGATCTTGATTTATTACTCTTATTTTCAAGTGATGTGATTCTCTACATAAGTTACAAAACTTAGTTATAATAATAAGCAACAATATACACGGACATAAGCAGCTTGTTCTTCAACACCTTAATATTTCGCTGAGCTTGCGAAGAAGAAGCCACGGGCACTATTTGAATTTTGTATACCTTCATATTATTGGGACATTTAAATGTCCTTTTTAATGTTTAAATGTAGGCTATAATGACAAGTCTTGATCCTATATGACTTAGAGTAAAACATTTGGAATTATTTGTTAAAATTTCTTAACATCTATATTAGATTTGCTTTATGATAGATCCAGATAACCGACACATGAGTCAACATATTGTCAAAATACGATAGAAGACATAACATTATATAATTGTTAGTTTTAACACAAAATGTATGAATAATACGTTTAACTGCAAGCCAGCTTATCTTTAAACACACGCATGTCATATAATTAATAAACACTTGCAATTTTACTATTTGTTCAAAATCTTTCAATCGCTCAAAAGCGTAAATTGTATACCTTTATTCCTCATATATTTCAACGTTTAATTTTCTTGAATACGTCACACGTGTATTTATATTCAAAATTACATCAATATTTAGTAACTTATTATAAACGTAATAACTTTCGAGTTACGTAAAATTGAGTGTACATCTAGAAAAGTAATCAATTCCCTTATTAATTAAATTACTCATTAGTTATTAAAATGGGTGTAATTAAATTTCATTGATTATATATACGAGGGGGTACTCAAAAGAAACCGAACTGATATTGTGTTGGGTGGAGTTCTTAGTGAGATTGAAATGAGATGAAAATGTTGAAAAAATTCACGAAATCATTGTGGAGTTGTCTGGAGTGGCTTGGAGTTCAGTTCAGCGGATTTTAGCGGAATACTTGGGGATGGAAAGGGTGGCTGTCAAATTTGTGCCTCGGCTGCTGAACAACATTTTTGACCAAAAATGGCATGACCTCTCTGACCCATCCGTCCTATGCACCTGACCTTGCCCCCTGCGACTTTCTTTTATTTCTTCGAATGAAAAAATACATGAAAGGAAAGCATTTTGCTAACGTTGCTGAGGTGAAAAAAAAAACCAACAGAGGCGCTGTCGGGCATTACAGAAGACGAATTTAAAAAATGAACAATGCAATAAAATATTAGACAAGTATATTGGGGCCAGTGGAGAGTATTTTCAAGGGGATTAAAGTTTCTTTGTTTAAAAATTAAATAAATAAATTTTAAACGAAATCGGTTTCTTTTGGGTACCTCCTCGTATTATACTGTTATATCAGTGGCGGCTCGTGATGAAATGAAACGTGTGTTCTGCACAGGGCCGATCCTAGGATATTGGCCGCCCGTGCAAATTTCAAACGTATCCAAACTACTGGTGCCGTAGAGGAGACAAAAAAAAAATTGAAAATTTTCAAGGTTACGCGTTTTCCTGATACTTCAGAATTTTTATGTAAAATCCGTTTATACAAAAATATAGACTTTCACAAGAAAAATTTTTGGAATTTAATACCTTTTTGAAGAACATTCATGTTTGCCGTCATATTCTTTGGTTAAGAGAAAAGGCTTATAAGGAGAATTTTCTACTAGAGGGTCTATAACACTTAAAATATTTTTCGAAAGAGTTTCAGCGTCACATTTTGTAGGTTTCAGGTATGTCCAAAAACGTTCAATCGGTTCACCATCGAGAATATATCTTAGAACTACCACTGAGTTCTTGCAGATACATCAATTGTTTCGTCTGCCATAACTGCCAAAAATGAAGGTTTGTTAATTTCTTTAATTATTTCTTCATGACATACTTTTAATATACAGTCTAAAAGATCATTTTGTATTTCTTTAGAGGTTCCTTTAAATACTGAAGCATTTTGTAGATGCTCGCTTAAAGTTACATCAAGCTCAGCAGAAAAATTTATCAAACCACGAAATATCCAGGAAAACAAAATAACGCATTTTTTTTGTTCCACCCACAAATCCAATTGTTCCTTGAATAAATGTCTCTATTAAATTGACGTTTATATGCTTTTCCGCGGCTAACACCTGCAGTCTCAAAAACAATATCGGGCAATGGTCTACCATTGTTTTTTAAATAAATTTTTTTTTCATAAGAGTATTTAAAAAATCGCTTCACATGAACTAAATTATGAACTAAATCCATTGTCACTATCACAGTATATAAATATTAATAATTAGTACAATAAATCACTACATAAATTCACAAAACAGTATTTAAAATCTCAAATTAACACGAAATACGAAATAGGTACGATTTACGCCCGCCAACTGTACGAGAAGTAGGAAGGAGTACACATTCACTGATGTTGGCTTAGCTGGAAAAATACAGCTCACTGACCGTGTAAATTCGCGCATTTACGAGCGCGAGTTGAGGGGGATTGTCGCGGGAGTTGAGGGGGATTGTCGCGGGAGTTGAGGGGGAGGACGGGTGTGCCGAGTCGTGCTGAGAACTACCTCGTGTGGCCCAGTTCAATGTACCGCGACGCACTCGCGTAGAGGCCCAGATAATTCATCTGGTCTACTACTCAATAGAGGACGGCGGGCAGAATGCGACTTTAACGCAATAATTTGGTTAGCTGCACCAACTAACCAAATTATTTTATTAATAAATTTTAGTAATTATTATGTCACGAAAATATACAAATATCTAAGTTTTTTGGCAGTTCTGCAGCTCTGCAGCACCTATACACCAGCCGCCCCTGTGTTATATCAATATACATATACAATATAAATATATTATACTGTTCCTAAACTTTCGTTTGGGAACAATATAATCGTTCAAGGAGAATACATTTTATATTATTTTTCCTTTAGTGTTCTGCAGATACGACGAGCAAACGAAGTTACATATTACTTTAGATATTTCAGGATTATTAATACCAACTTTTAAACGTTTCTTTTTCTGCGCAAAGTCGTAAAGGACCATCAAAACTTCTCGAGCTCTCCATCTCCCCATTTGTTTCTTTATTTCCATTTTATACATTTCATACAGAAGCCTTCCGATCCCAGAAATCTGACAAATTTACAACATCGTGGAAAAAGGGGGAGCAAAAGCCGGATATCATCTCTCGGTCCAGAAACGAGTATATATAACGTACACAGTTAATACTGGCGTCCATAAAAAGTCGTGCTGCCTCAGAGCGGGTACGGGCACCGCTTTATTATGCATGCCATTGCATTTTATCATTCCGAATTCGTTTATTTGGTGGGCCGACTTCTTTCGTATTTCGGTCACTGGGGCACAATACAATTAAGCTCGAGAGCGTATCGGAATAGACCCGTTCAAATGGCTGTTATATATGCAAAATATTCGATGGCCGCCGTCCTTATCTGGCGTGTATCGATTATTTATGACTTAGGTCAAGTTGTTTGCAGTAATTATTCCTCAAATTTATCATGCGATGGGAGCCGGATTGCAGCCCTGGATTTGAGGCATGCCTCGAATACCTTCCGCACCAATCCATACTCGATTCGTGTCATAAAATTGCTTGGAATGGATTGCTTTGTGCTCAACATACACGCGGTGATCTCATCACGGCAACTATAAGTTCAATGTAGACACTTTAATATGTTTCTATATTATAGTGCTTTCATAAAATAATGAATAAATTCGTTAAAAATTCGAGGAATAACATTTGGAGAATATTCTGAAACCCGTCAAATCTTATTTTTAGTTGCGCATCTTTCAAAATATCAAAATTCAAAAAAAAAAAGTAATACATACAGGGTGATTCGCGTAGGATGTATGATATCATCGATATATTTCTTTAATGACAACCTCTTGATTATTGTGGAATATGAAAGAGGCATTTTTTTACATACGCCGTGATAATACTCGTAATTACAATAGCGTGAGTATAGGTTAGACACAAAAAAATGACGAAAAACGATTTTCCGTAATAAAAAATGCAATTTAAAAATTAAAATAAACAGTTTTAAATCCTTAAAACGGACTTTTCCGCACGTAGAACATATCTATCTCGAAACTGAGTGGCCGAGAAAAAAATAAACCAACACATAAATGCAGAATATATGTTTTATGCGACAGTTTTACTTTTTTCAAATAGACCACCATCGTGCTTTCTCATGACCCATGAACAGGGTGGGGTGTGTCCTATCCACCTCAAAATCAATAGATGTCGTCTGGTAGACGTCCCTAATCAGAATCAGTCGAAACTCGATCGATCTGACACGATTTAGTTGAGTGATCGTGTTAACAAAAAAAATTTCTCAAATAGTCCACCGTCGTGCTTTCTCATGAGCCATGGACAAGATGGGGTGTGTCCTATCCACCTCAAAATCAATAGGTGTCGTCTGGAAGACGTTCTCGATCAGAATCAGTCAAAACCCTGTCGATCAGACACGATTTAGTTGAGTTATCGTGTTAACAAAAAAATTTATCAAATAGTCCACCATCGTGCTTTCTCATGACCCATGGGACAGGGTGGGGTGTATCCTATCCACCTCAAAATCAATAGGTGTCATCTGGGAGACGTGCCCGATCAGAATTAGTCAAAACCCGATCGATCCCACACGATTTAGTTGAGTTATCGTGCTAACAAAAAAAAAATTTAAATAGACTCATGGACAGGGTGCGGTGTGTCCTATCCACCTCAAAATCAATAAGTGTCATCTGGGAGACGTTCCCGATCAGAATCAGTCAAAACCCGATCGATCCGACACGATTTAGTTGAGTTATCGTGCTAACCAGAAATTTTAATGTCGACAACGACGACCACACACACACACAGGCAACATTTTTTTAAAACCATTTTCTTTTGTTTTTAGGCCGAAAAACGAGAAGTAAAGGAAAAATTTTTTTCCATTTTTCTTTACACAATTACATTACTTTTCCGCTAGTATAGTTGAGTGCGGAAAAGTAAAATATATAACGACGAAATACTATCTATATTTTCATCATCATCATGAGGTCATCAGTCCTAAGACTGGTTGGACGCTAACCTCCAGCTTCTCCTATCTTGTGCTAACCTACGCATTTCGCTAATTGTGCTACAACCTACATCCCTTACTATTTGCGAGCAGTAGTCTAATCTAGGCCTACCTCTGCCTTTCTTCACTCTTATTTCTGCCTCCAAAATATCGCAGACTATTCTCAGTCTCAACTAGTGGTCTACCATTTTATCTCTTCTTTTCTTTATGTTTTTCCACATACTTCTTTTCTCGCCGAATTTTTCTAATACTTCTTCGTTTCTAACCACTCTGTATGCATTAATTATATTCAAAAAAATGGGCACCTAACAATAAATTTTGACGACTCAGAGATTTATCCCCAAAAGTTATTCCTTAATTTTTTAACTAATTCATTATTACTTTACAAAAGCACTGCATAATAATAATACAGTATTTCAGTCATGTTTGTACATTCTTTTAACAACTTAATAAGATAATTTTGCACGAACTTAGACGAAAACGACTATGGAAAATGCTTCGGAAACTTTATATCGACATCATTTGGTGAATCGTGTTACTTATTGGTGCGAGTATATATAGCCTGTCAAACAGGAATGTGGTTAGCGTACATTTTACTTGCAAACTATACGACCGATGAAACATGTAAAACTAGGTAAGTGCATTTCATCTCTACGTCCAATTATGTAAATTTCCTAGTCGTTGCCCAATCATAAGCCTTCCCAATCATAAACTTAAAAACTTTTTTCCTAAAAATAAGATGGCACAAACGACGTCCTTCTCTTCTATATCTTTTATTCTATAAAAAAATGGCGTAGATGATATAAGCTGATCGTATGTTTGGGTTTAACATAAAACTATATGTAGCTATAGAAATACATGAAGAATCTGTTTAGGTGCAAGCTAGCTTATTCTTGAACACGTGTATATGTCGAGTAATAAAAAATAAAACGTATACACCGTTGTTTTATTAATGGCTTAAATAAAACGTGTCATTAGAAATCTAGTGATACCATAAAAACGAAATAGCATTCTTATCTCTCATCATTTGTGACCTATAAGGCAATCCTCATTTTCTTCAGGAGAATTTTTTAAATAGACGTGACGCTATCGAATAGACTATCTCCCTTCCCGCACTTGATGGTAAAACCATTTTAAAGCAGTTATAGTCATAGGCCAATGGATAAAATGTCTAAAGAAAAATCAACAGCACCTACAAACACGCATCCTTAACTCTAAAAACAAACATATGTTAGGAAAAGGATCAACTACTGCCGAAAAACAATCCATAAAATACGACAAATTAAAAGACATAAAAAGGTAATTAACAGCCGCACTGAAAAGACATAATTGAAATATACTATAACTTGTATAGTATATTTCATAGAAATAGTATATTGAGATGTTAATTTTACCACTAGTTTTCTACTGACTTAGTTTTCCACAAAACACCAAAATATTATACACTACACTCGACGTGCGTTTCGCCAACAAACTTGGCATCATCTGGAGATGATTAAAACTAATGTTCATGACATTTGTGTCAAATACTGCATCACGTCAAACACGTCATCCACATACCTAAGTCAAACCCTAGGGAACTACTCCAATTCTTCTTTTGCTTGTTTCATATCTATTCATGAAGAGACTGGCAATGAAAGGTGACAATAAGTTACCCATGGCTGTTCCTCCATGTTGTTCAAAAAAACCGTTATTAAATTGGAAATAATTCTGTTCCATGCAAATTTTAGTGAGTTCAATATATTCTTTTACTACATCTGGACTAAGTTTTTATAAGTTTTAATCAACTCCAGATGATGATACACTCGACACGCGTTATTCAAAACGCGTGTCGAGTGTAGTGTATAGTGTTTTGTGAAAAACTCAGTATTATAAAATAATACAAAAACAAAGAAATTTAGTGTACTAATTATGATGGTATGACTGAAGATGGAGATTAAAACGGAACATAAGAATAAAACTGAAATTTCAAGAAATACAATAAAAGAGAACCAAAATGGTATCGTTTAAAAATTATCCATTCTTGGATTAAACTGAATAACTGATTAGCCATTAAAATAAATAACTATAATAAACTAACAATTCAAAATTATTTTTATTTAATAGCTTATTGTATAGTTAAACTTACTAGATGATCGAATATTTAAAAACTCTAAATATTTCTAGATTTAAATTAAGAAGTAATATAAGTGATTAATATATCATTTTACTTCCCATTACATTTCTAAAAAAAACTCGGCATATGGATATTTCATATAAAAACAAACAGTTTAATTTTTAAAACACTAAATTATTTTTACGTCATCATTAAATGTTAAAAATTTTTAACAAAATCTCTTTTCTTGGCAATCGTTGAAGGTAACTATATAGTATAAGTTTGAACAAGATTATGCTCGATTGTGTGAATATTTTAGATTCAATATTTATTTCTATTGTATAGTTTGAATACGCGAAGACAATGGGGACAAAACCATTTTCATGATAAAAAAAAATCAAAATCAAAACTGACGGCGACTTAAATATAAAACGACACAAAAACTTATGGAATTACCTCGTTGTACTTTACTTAATTTTATAAGATACCGTTTTCTTTTTTATTAACGGTCCTATAAACTGCTAAACGAAATAACGGCAAGAGCGACTCGGTCGACGGGGAATTCTATTTCGGTATGCCGTTTCCTTCCACCACTTCTTGACACATAATTAAGATTGTCATCTTTATTTGTTCTTCTGTATAGCGTTATTCAAATAAAGCGCACGAAAATTGACACGAAAAGCAATTTACTTCTGCCGTTTTGTCGAGGGTTATACTTGATTTGGCCCGGATAAAGAGAAATAAGTAAGCTCTTTATTATGCGCTATTTTTAGAACCGCTTTTTTTATAATTTATTTAATTTAAATGAACCCACGTAGACGTCATGTCACATGGTAAATAAAATTGAATTTCGATTAGAATTAATTCCCAGTAGAAATTTGTCAAAGTTGACGACAATGTTTCGTCATATATTGTACGTAACTTCCTCAGGATGGTTTGTGGGCACTCATTGTTGAATTCATGTTCCGTCTACAAGTAATCATTTGTAATTACTTGTACATTTTAGAGAAATAAGTAGATATATTTATTATGTAAGTTCAGAAGCTTGGAGATTTTGTATATTGAATGATTATTTAAAGGAAATCACCTCTGTATCTCTGTTAATTGTGGGTTTACGATATAGATTCTTTAGAAGTTTTTTTATATTGATACTGAAAGGCCAACAGAAATATTTTACATCACTACCAGTTTCAAGGGAAATTGCACTAACTTTCAAATTTTAAATAGTACACCTTGTTATGCAATTTTATTAAAAGATACTGTTAAACGACTTTTCAAATTATATGAAATATGGAACCATATTTATAAAATTAAAAAGCAAGTTGGCTATGAGCAAAAAAATATTTTAATATACGGTGATCTTATAATTTAACAAATCAAAAATGCCTCTGAAATACCACATAATGTTTTTCTGTACATTTTCTGGAACATTCTCTAATAGCTCTCGCACCAGATTTTCCATTCACTGTTATAAACCTGAGATTTAATATAGTATCACAGAAAATAGTCCAGAAGATTTAGGTCGGGAGACCGTGGGAGCGTAATTCCATCATGCTAAAAAATTTCCCGCGTTGACCATTATCCTCTCGATGGGCAACATGGCCAATGCTATATTGACTGTATTTCTCATTTGTGCAGAAATCCAGAGGTGTTTTATTTTAAAAGAATCATCCGGTATATTGAAAAAGAACTAGAATTATGTTTTCACACAATTCTGCACTGTTTTTAAAAATAGACATTTATAAATAATAACAGTTTACTGAAAGTTAAAATTTCTCTAATGTATTTTAGCACCCTCGCAATTGCTTTACTAGTAAATTTTTGTAATCGTTTACTAGCTAGTAAGAATGGACATGACGGTTTAAGATAGTCCAGTGTATATTAATAACATGTTCTTTAGAATCTGTCGTCTCATCTACACAGAGCCACGATCTTTTATTTTGCAATTTTTCTTTAATCCTTTTTCGATTGCTTCGCACTTAGATGGTATCTTATTTCGCAACGTTTTCTAACTCGGTCTCTGATATATTTAAAACCAGTCTCGTAATCGATTTCCCAGTACATGTTGGCGATCGTTTACTAAGTAAGAATAAATATGACAGTTTAAGAGATTCCAGTAAACATACTATGATATTAGCAGCAGAACGTTTTTTAGAATCCATCGCCATCGGCTCGTCCACACATATCCACAGGCTTTTATATTGTAATTCAGATTTAATCCCGCTTTCGATTGCTTCGCGAAGGTCACATCTCATTTTGCAACGTTTGCAAGTTGATAATTACTAATCGGTTATTCCAGACCGAACAATAGGCGTCATTATCACGAAATTCTGTATTACAAGCATGAAATTTAAATCAAATTTAAATAGCGTATCTTGCTTTACGCCATTTTGTTTTAGATGTGTACCAGGCACTGTTTTCATATCCTGTACAGTCTCTTTTATTCTTTATCACATTAAAGGTGTACCTCAAACTAAACGTATTATATGTGACATATTTAAGTAACTTCTCTTATGACTTTTTATGGTGTCAGCAAATGGTCCTCTGTTAGCGCTATGTACGTTCGATATAATTAATTATGAATTACTGCTCGTCAAGGATAGGAAAAAGTGTGAAATTATCATGTATGCGTAGAAGAAAGAGTGAGGCAGCCTTCGGAGTTAAAAGGATGCACTAAAGACCAGGCTATTTACTGCGCAGTTCGTGGACGATCCGATATCTAACTTTTGAGACTCGTTCCTATTGTTGACGAGCGGTACGCACAACTATGCAGCATCGAATTATGCGCATAAAAACCATATAACTATAATTATTAATGAATCAATAATCAATAAGCATTTCAGCTATATCGATGACGGATGTTGTCTGCAGAAAGACCCAGAGGTAACTGAAATTTGGACACATAAATCGACTCCCTCTAAAGTCTCAGACAGGCGGAAGGTTACACATAAAGACAAGGACAAATATGGACATACTCATGGAGATATTTCAGGTTCGAACCTAAGCACACAATGACACCAATTCTGAGTCCAGTTCTCCAACTCCGACCACAGCACGAATGATATAGTCGCAGCGACTTCTATAGAATAATACAATGGGCCGTCCATCTATGTAAGGGACGCGAAGCAGCGTGCTACATTTTGACAGCTCCGCGTTGGACAGATTACCTTACTTTAAAATTTTTTATTGTACTTTTTATCTATTTTACAATTGTTAGTCTTAATCTAAGTGCTAATATGTATATAATAATATAATATAAAAATAGTTAATTCAAATATTTAACAAGCCTTGTCTTTTTGGCAGGCGTCTTTCAGCCATACCGGGTATGTTTTGAGGCGCTCGGTCGATGGAATGACCTAAATTTTCATGGAGGTACTTATGTGTATGTTGTTCATTATATTTATATGTTATTGGTGCGTTATTTGTTTGCGTATTATAGAATTTTGCCGCTATTTGTTTGATGTATTGTTTTATACATGTTAGTCCCGCCATTTCATGTAGTGTTTGTATGTTTATGTATCTGTATGAGTTTGTTAATAGTCTTAATATCTTGTTGTCTGCAGTCTTTTGATTGTGCTTTTGAGATTCCGTGACATACAAGACATGCATATGTTCATATGGCTCTAAATATCGTTTTGAACAGTAATAATTTATTTTTAACTGTCATTTTACCATGTCTGTTTATTAATGGGTATAGTTTACTGGTCGCCGAATATGTTTCTTGTATGCAGTTAGTTATGTGTGCCTTAAATCTCAGTTGTCTGTCTAGTGTTACCCCTAAGTAGCTCATTTTTCTTATCCCTTGTATTTCCTTGCTGTTTATCTTGGTTTTGATAAAAATGTTATTGTTTGTGAATGTTCTTGTTACTACGATTTGTTTTGTATTTTCTTCATCTATATTTATCTTCCACTCTTTAGAATAGTGTATAATTTTATAATTTAATAATAGTGTATAATATATAATGTATAATAATAATCTGCGATGTCCACCATGTATAGGGAGAATAATATAGGTGAGAGAGCACCGTTCCCTGTGGTGTACAAATTACCTGAGCGCCAATCGTACTTGCAACTGAAGGCCGGTGCAAACAGTCAGCGCGATGAGCTAGGTCCCGGAGAAAATTACTCGCTCTATGTAATATTAACTGACCAGTGGCGGCTCGTGATGATTTGTCATGAGTGGGCAACAACTAACTATTAGTAGGTTATATAGTGCAAACTAATGAAGTAAAATATAGTAAAAAAAAAACTTTGACTCATCACTCTGTGTTAGTTACTGTACAAGTATATGTTAAGATTTAAAATTCTTTCAGCTTTCAAGTTGAAAATGCATAGCACTAAAATTGGATAAAACTAGTACAGACTCTTATGAATGCTACACAATTTTTATATTTACAGATTTTCTAATACATTAATAACCAAAATAAGTTTACTTAATAATATAACAAATACAGTGTACAGAGTCCGATAAGAATCACAAGGAGGTCTAGAGTGTTCTCTAGACCTCCTCTAGAGAGAGGAGGTGATAGGGAATATGTGCATAAGGCATAACAGGATAGATAGACAAAGAAATTGTATTCCTTTGCTGGATTTAAAAAAGTAAATCATAAATTATATAAAAAATAAAATCACCCTCGAATAATTAAAATAAATAATTAAAACTTGTGGAATAAAAAATATAAATATATAACAAATTAGATAAGAAATAATTAAACAGAAAATTCACCCTAACCAAAATAAAATATAACTTCAATAAAAATGAAAATATATAATATAAAAATTAAATCAAAATATTATAGGTGACGTAGGTGAAGGTGAGGTTTACGTGTAATAAGAAGGAAATGATTTAAAAAAAGAATCAAATATGAAAGTAGCTTCAACATTGTTTATATTTTAACTGGATTCTTCTATCTTTTGTGGCAGCAAAGTGATCTATAACACGGTCGAAAAAAGTTTTATTATCCTTCAATGATCTTATAAGTTCTCTTTCGGAGAACGAAAAATTCGGAGATCGGACTTATCGGAGATCCTCGATTCCGTCTCCGCTTTGCCGAAGGCTTCTTCGGCAGGGTGGTCTTGCCCACCCGTGACACAGCTTACTCGAGACTCGAGTAAGCTGTGCCTGTGTTTCAAATTGTTTCATGTAGTTTACACGTGTATAATTTTATATTTATGTCTTCAAACCATTCGTAATACTATTAATTAATTAATTCTATTCATGTGTTTACACGAGAGTAATGATGGTTAGATTAAATTCGAAGCCAGTGGAAACAGTAATAGTGCAAGTATACATGTCTACTTCTAGCCACAGCGAGGAAGAGTTAGAAGCCGTTTATTCGGACATAGAGCAGGTAATAGGATTTGTGAAGGGTCATGAAAATTTAATAATAGTAGGAGATTTTAACGCAGTGGTAGGTGAGGGGAAAGAAGGAGAATTTGTAGGTAGGGAAATTATGGACTAGGAAACGGAAACGAGAGAGGTAGCAGACTGATAGAATTATGTGAGAAGCATAAGATGGTAGTCGCGAACACATTGTTCAAGAATCACGTTAGGAGGCGGTACACATGGAAAATGCCAGGAGGGATAGACAGGTATCAGATAGACTACATTCTGGTTAGGAAGAGATTTAGAAATCAAGTAAAAGACTGTAAGAGTTATCCAGGAGCAGATGTAGACAGCGACCACAACTTGGTAGTCATGAAAGCTAGATTAAAGTTCAAAAATCTGAAAACCCGGAAGGATAAGAAACGTATAAATGTAGACATATTGAGGGATCAGAATATGAAAGATAAGTTCCAGGAGAAAACAGATCAATTAATAAATAAAACGAGTAAGGACGAAATCAAGAACGCAGAAACTGAGTGGAAGGGTATCAAGAATAGTCTAGCTTCCGCGGCTACGGACGTTTTAGGACACGATAAAAGGGAAGCTAGGAAGCCCTGCACAACGGACGAAATTTTAAACTTAATGCAAAAGAGACGAGGCTACAAAAACAGACGAGACGAAAAAGGACTGAAAACTTATAAGTCAATAAAGTGGGAAATCATTAGAAAATGTAGAAAAGCGAAAGAACAATGGATAGAGGATAAATGCAAAGAAGTAGAAGATAAGTTGCAAGTAGGTAAGACTGATGAGGCTTACAAAATAATTAAGAGGAATTTCAGGGATATAGGAACAATAAGTAGAAACGTTAGGAGTCAATCGGGGGACATACTTATCGGAAGAGAGGAGAAAGCGGATAGATGGAAGCAGTACTTAGGAAATTTATACGAGGGTCAGGAATTACGAGAGATATTAGAGGAAGAATAGCATCGATAGGGAAGATGTAGATGAAAACCTATATTGAGAGAGGAATTTGAAATAGAACTAAGGGGGCTAAAGAATAATAGTGCGCCGGGTGTAGATAAGATACAGGCGGAAATTTTGAAATGTGCGGGACAGAAAGTAAATAGGATGTTTGAACTGGTAAAATACATATATGAAACGGGCGAAATGCCGGAGGATTATAAGAGGAACATTATCGTTACTATACCGAAAAAGAGAGGAGCCGACAAATGCGAGAACATTGGAACGATTAGCCTAACTTCCCATGCGTCAAAAATCTTAACTAGAATAGTGCAGAAGAGGATGGAAAATAGAGCGGAGGAAATACTAGGAGAAGACCAATTCGGGTTTAGGCGAAATAGGGGAACTCGCGAAGCTATTCTGGCGCTAAGAGTAATGTTAGAGAAAACAATAGAAAAAGGAAAGAACGCTTATATAGGATTTGTAGATTTAGAAAAAGCTTTTGATGACGTAAGATGGGAAAAAATGTTCGAGATACTAAAGAGCGCGGGAATGAAGTATAGAGATAGGAGAGTAGTACACAATCTATACAAAGAGCAAACTGCTGTTATAGAAGTAGAAGGGGAAAAAAGGGAAGTAGGTATTAGGAAAGGAGTAAGACAAGGATGTACGCTATCACCACTAATTTTTAATCTGTACATCGAAGAGGCGATTAATGTGGTAAAAGATAGGGTGGATTTCGGGATTAAAGTACAGGGACATAAACTAAAAATGCTGAGATTCGCGGATGATATAGCAGTATTAGCATCTAGTAAGGAGGAATTAGGATCAGCATTGAACGAAATGGAGGCAGTCTTGACAGAGGAATACGGAATGAGGGTGAATAAAAACAAAACTAAAGTGTTAGTGTGCAGAGGGCGCGAGAGCAGAGCAAAAACGAAAGTACAAATTAATAATGAAAGATTGAAGGAAGTTAAAGACTTCACTTATTTAGGAAGTAAAATAAATTGGGATGGAAGAAGCAATAAAGACATAAAACAAAGAATAGCGCAGGGTCGAGTAGCTTTTAACAAAAAGAAAGCACTTTTATGCTTGGGGGTAATAAACTTAGAAACAAGGAAGAGATTTTTGAAAACATATGTATGGAGCACGGCACTATACGGCTGCGAAACCTGGATGGTAGGGGAAGCAAGTAGGAAGAAATTAGAAGCTTTAGAGATGTGGTGTTACCGAAGAATGATGAAAATACCATGGACTGATAGGGTTAGAAACGAAGAAGTATTGGAGAACGTCGGCGAGGAAAGAAGTATGTGGAAAAACTTAAAGAAGAGAAGAGATAGAATGGTAGGCCACTTGCTGAGACATGGGGGAATAGTCGTAGGTTAGCACAAGATAGGAGAAGCTGGAGGTTAGCGTCCAACCAGTCTTAGGACTGATGACCTAATGATGATGATGTGTTTACTGTTTATTTAATTTTATAGTCCAGATTCCCATGTTTCTATATTATTGTGAAATAATTTAAACTTTCAAGGGATGTTGAAAGTATACCTATGTCAATAACATATTATTATAAATATTAATTTTAAAACTAATCTTGGTAGACACTTATTTACTTATATTTATTCATTAAAGCAATAAATATAATTTTTTATTTGTGCGAGGCGCTTGCGCTCTCTCGTATGTACAAAGCCAGAAAGGCAAAAGGCGTGGCTGCCCACCGTGGCCCGGCATGTAGGCATAACCACGATAACTAGTGTAGTTTCACGTAATAGTTCCACGGTCTTATATGCACTGCAATTTTTCACCACGGTTGCGCTGTTAGTATATAATCAGAACTTTTCATTGCATTATTGTTTTTATGTAATACATAATGTATTTAATTAATTACATATTACATAATTATATCTTCACTAATTTCTATAAACGATAAATAACGAACTTTGGAACCGTGTGTTCCTCTTCTTCTAGGAAACAGCTGGGTGGGCACTGCCCACCCTGCCACCCCTGACCAGCCGCCACTGTAACTGACAGACGTTAGATAGTGCAATTTCAAAGCTTAAAATAACGTCCAATCCAACGAACCAGAAATACACAATAATGATATTATGGTAGAACACTATTTTGTTGTAAAATATATTTCGGTCAATAAGTAGACCATCATCAGGGAATAAATTTAAATTCCTTGTGGAAACAAAAAACAGTGGGGAAAATACCGTGTAGAGGGTTTTTTATCATCGTGACAGCAATAAATTCGTTGCTAAAATTAATACGTAACTTTGCGAGGCGTTTTTTTTTTGCTATGAATTGAATAACTACCAGTTAATACTCGCCGACGTTGATGCATTACTTTATCCGGCAATTGTACGTTCCGTCCGCTCCGCGGAAAAATATAATCGATACTGCTGTTGTGTAAAAGCGCCGAATATAATTCATCGATGGCTCTCCATAGCCGATTGGGTTAATTTGAAATGTGAATATCATTAACATAAATTTCATTTATCACCAATTCGAAATGAATACGACAACAATGCATCGCTCGCTCCGAACGATATGAGAATATGAAATATTTATTTTCCCGGCGCGCCATTCTTTATAAATCTGAATGTGGAAAAAAAATCGCGCCCGGTTATCAATCATGTTCCAATACCTTTCCTTATTTTCTTTCAGGCCATTTCGAATAAAATTAATGCAACGCGCTCCCCGAATGACTGTTTTTGAAAGATTTTTTTTTATATTTCCGCCATTTCCGCATTAGGAGCGAGTTTTACCGTGTCATTAGTTTTATGATTTAGGTACGGCATTCGCTTGTTGTGTAAATTGGCAATTAGCCCTGTCGGCGCGAGATTTCGGGTGTGGGGTACGTATTTAAGGGGGTTTTTCATTGAATGGCGTGTGAGATTCGGAACGATTATCTTGTCAATTCTACAGTATTTTTTATTATGTTATATGGGTTTGGGCCTCATCAGCCACTGATTGCATGGGTAGTCCTTTGGCGATCATCTCTTGTACGGGTTATTATCCAAAAATGATATCAAATAAAAGGAACAATTTAGGCACGTCCCCGCCTCGCCTCCTCTAGAATAACAGGGGTCCCTAATATAAGGTACCTCCTCTCCTCCAGTACGGAGCAGGTGCAAAGAAGATAAATCGAGGTTTCTCGTCTTCTTTACAGTATCTGCAGGCCGGGCTATTGGTTAGCCTCAGCTTGTGTTTATATGCATTCAGGCTACTATGGTGGCCCGTTATGATTCCCACCGAGGTTCTGGCTTTGTGCCTGTTCAATTTAATGAATTCTTGGACCGATTTCTCAATCTCTGAGTATTCGACAAAGAGTTTGGTTATTCGACAACCCGTTACTTCTCTCCATATTTTATTGTGCTGGTCTCTTGCCCAGCCATTGATGGGGTCTCTGATCAGATTCCGACTTATTCCCACTGCAGGTTCTAGTCCATAGAGGTTTTCCCTGGTCCCTAGTCATCTATCTGCAATTAGATTTCTCTTAATGCCATTATGCCCAGGTATACATAAGAGTTCTACCGGTTCCTCCCTGCCAAGTGGTTCAATGCTTCATAGCAATTATAGACCAGTTTTGACTTCAGGGCTGAATTCAGGGCTGCCAACGCCGCCCTGCTGTCCGAGCAGATACATATCTTCTCCTGGGTCCGATTTTGGTCGGCCCCCAGAACACCGTATGTAATTCCAACTAGCTCGCCCTGGAGTGCGGTAGTGCATTTGCCCAGGGGGAAGGTTTTATCTATCCCATCGCGTCGCCTATACACCCCCGCAACCGCTCTGTTCCCACTCTTGACTCAATCCGTGTAGCAGATGTCTCCATTGAGCGGTATCCAGCTCGACCCTCCATCCAGTCGGTCTAACTGGTGAGGGTGATTTTATATTTCATGTCAAACAGAAAGTGGACACCGGTAGTTCTACAGTAAATTTACAAACTACCGATTTGTAAGGTGCGTTGATATTCATTAGAGTTCGTATTCGATTAACTGGAATTCGATCACCACCGAGTACTGAAACGGTATCTTCGAATTCGAGTAGGGTTTACATTTTCATGTATGTCAATAGCACACGAATTCGATCAGTACGTTAATCATGAGTGAGTTCCAGGTTTTTTAGATGTACCTATCTATTTCTTTTCTTCACTTTTTGGTTTCTTGGTAGTATATTGAACGCAGATTTTTTATTTTATTCTTAATCTTTGTACTTTCATTCATTAATTTGTCATTGCCCATTGCCTTGATAATTTCTATTAATGCAGTGTCACGCGCATCTCTGTCTTTATACTCTTGTAGAGTTAGATTCCACAAACATGGATGCAAAAGTGTACCAGGACAGGAAAGGTACAAAAAATGGTATCCAACGCGACGTCCGTCGCGTCGGAGCAATACGTCATCGAGACGACCGTCGAATAGATTTGAGGCTGAGAGCGATTCGAGAGGAGCCAGTGCTTTAGCCAAGAAATTTGAGAAATTTTTGATGAAGATTTAGATATTAATTATGAAATCGGCAATAGAATTATAAATTGTTTTGTCGTTTTTATTTGGCAACACGTGAAGTGTAAAATGTGTGATTCAGGCATCACGTTTAATGAAAGAAGTCCTCGAGGTTTAGGCTTCAAAATAGTTATCGATCCTTGGAAAATATGAAATCTGGGCGACCCAATTTCATAAGTTATCAACCGACAAAAATCCGTAGCACAAGAAGTGCTCAAAGTCTTGGTGTGACTGGAAGAAGAAGTAAGCAGCGGATTCCTTGAACACCTTCCATCATAAGCCACCACTTCCTAAGGGAGTTTTCTAAAGCCATCAAACGATTTATGAGGGTCTGAGCCGAGACGAGTTGCTAAACCGTTGCTTGGAAGGCTACACGGAAAATAGCAATGAAAATTTCAATGCCACTGTTTGGAAATTGGTTGCAAAATCTTGTTCAAGTGGCAGAAAAGTATTGAATATAGCGACTGATATTGCTGTATTCACTTTTAATGATGGTCTGACTAATATTCTTCGAATTATGAAAGTTTTGGAGATAGATATTGGAGAGTCCAATTATACAATTTTTGTCTAGAAGCCGATGCTAACCGGATCAAGCACGCCGAGATGTCTTCGACAGATGCAGCGAAAGACACACGCTCTAACATGAAATATTCGAGGAAATAGAATGAGGAAGAATTTAAATATGCAGGGGTAGATTTATGGTCTTGGGATAGCAGATTAATGGTTAAAATTCTTTAGACAGTCGGTTTTTCATTTTTTCATGTCTATAATACATTTCAAAATTTTAAACGCGTTCTTCTCGAAACAAGATTTTTAAAAATAGTACACAGCATAACTCCAGCAATTTTCATTCTTCTAGAGGATGGTCCAGCCATAATGCACGATGTTAATTGTGAGTCACACCTTAACGTCAAGTTTTTTGCCCAACTTAATTTGACATTTCTTTGTTTCAGTGTTTGACAAATTCAACCGTGGAGAGGTACACAATTGAGCAGCGCGTTAAGATTGTTGAAGCCTTTTACGAAAATAGGCGTTCGAATCAAAATGCATTTCGTGCACTTCGTGACTTTTTTGGTCAGCATAATCGACCAAATGTGTCCACAATCGGGAGAATTGTGCGCAAATCTCAGCAAACCGGGTCTGTAGGAAATGTGAAAACACCTGTGCATGCTCACCCAGTTCGTTCTGCGGAAAACATTGCTGTTGTTCGCGATAGTGTAGCAGAAGAGCCGTCAACCTCGACTCGTCGTCGTGCCCAACAATTGTGGCCAGAAATTGAGGATATGGACCTGGACGATATGTGGTTCCAACAGGATGGTGCCACTTGCCACACAGCCAACGAAACAATGGCACTTTTGCGCGAAAAATTCAATGGCCGTGTTATCTCACGTCGTGGCGATGTTAATTGGCCGCCACGATCATGTGATTTGACACCGTTGGACTTCTTTCTTTTGGGATGTTCAAAACAAAACGTGTACGTCAATAAGCCAAGAACAATTCAAGAGCTAAAGGATGAGATAATTCGGCACATTAACGACATTGAACCTCAATTATGTCTCAGAGTCATTGAAAATATGGACCATCGGATAGAGGTATGCCACCGAGCCGGTAGCCGTGGCGAGCATTTGGCCGATATTTTGTTTCACACATAATTGTCATAGATCCTTCTATCATAATAAAAAATATTAAGATGATTCTCTGAAAACTTTTTGTTTTATTTACAATTAACATCGTGCGTTTTGGTTGGACCACCCTTTACTAAAGACACCCTATTTTTGTCAACACCAATGGCGCGCCATTCAAACCCTATAGTTCCAACTGAGACACCCTATATATTACTCTATATATTACTAAGGTTTAAAAGTTGCTTTATTCCATAAAACAGATCATTGTTAAACGTGCTTGTCAACTGTATGTCTTATAAAATATTAGTAGACATTTCAGAACATGTGAATTGCTCTTGCAAAAAAAAACATGTGTTCTTTGCATTGTATGGAGTAATATTTTCCTTATTATTTATGAAATACAAACAGATAGCGCCCTAATGTTTACCCTTGTGGCACTCCAACGATTTATAGAATATTTTTTGTTTTATTTTACGTAATTGACTAGATAGAAATTAATCGAAATATCAATATTACCCCGTATTATTACACTAGAAATATCTTTAAAAAGCAATTTTCGTTCAATAACGGATCTACTGCAACTGCAGTAGCTATTTTCTTATTAAAACGATACATTACTCTTAACCTATTTATTTTCTCAGCACCAGCTTCTCCCCTCGTTCCGACATAATGGCAGAATATCGGTCAGACGTCGTGACTACCCCGGCTACGAAGGTATACCTTTGAACAACATTCTTACAGGCCCATCGGGCCTCTTGAAAAATTTCGCTTTCAATATGGCCGAGCGTAAATGAACACTCGCGTGCATTGTGAAAGCGCATGCATGCAATTTAGGAGAGGCCACTTTTACGAAGCTTTCTTATAGTTCTACAGTTTCCGCATAACCACTTAACCGCAAATTATATCGTAAAAATACCTAGATATATTCTTAGATAAGGTTAATATAATTCAGGTTTTTATGACATTCGCACGGCCAATTCTGACTAAATATGGATCGGCGGAGTTGCATTTTGCGAAATTTGCATTTATATGCCATATCTCATGTGCTATCACGCGAATGACAATTTAGATTTTTGCTAATAAAACTTGATTTTAGTAATAAAACTGGGAGTTTACTTTGTGTCATCGGTTTGAGTTATTTATGAAAATAAAATGTCAGATGAACATTGAAATATAAAGGTCGTTAAATCTGCATGAAACGATAACCTATTTACCTGATAGACTCGTTTTTTAAAATAAATAAAAGATAATATAAATTATATACAGAGTAACCGAAGAACATTGAAAAACATAACATTTCTTCACTATTGAAACCATGCGAGTGGTTGGTTATTGTGCAACATTTCACAAGACATCTTTGTTAATATACACGACCCTATACAGTATACAGAGTATTTGAATTGTACATATAATTTGATCTATCCCCTAATGTTTACATTTAGTAAATAATTATAGTGAGGACTATTTTTTAATATCATCAATGTTACATTACATTATGTTATATGGGTTTGGGACTCATCAACCACTGATGGCATGGGTAGTCCCTTGGCGATCCCCTCTTATTCTGGTCATTATCCAAAAATGATATCCCATAAAAGGAGAAATTTAGGCACGTCCCCCGCCTTAAGCCTTGCCTCCTCTAGGATAACAGGGGTCCGTAATATAAGTTACCTCTTCTTCTCCTTCTCTTTTTCTTCTTCTCAGCTTGTGCTTATATGCATTCAGAGTACTACGGTGGCCCGTTATGATTCCCATCAGGGTCCTGGCTTTGTGCCTGTTCAATTTAATGAATTCTTGGGCCCATTTCTCAATCTCTGAGTATTCGATGAAGGGTTTGGTTATTCGACAACCCGTTACTCCTCTCCATATTTTATTGTGCTGGTCTCTTGCCCAGCAATGGTGGTGGTCTCTTATCAGATTCCGACTTATTCCCACTGCAGGTTTTGATCCATAGAGGTTTTCCCTGGCCCCTAGTCTGGCAAGGTCATCTGCAATTAGACTTCCGTTAATTCCATTATGCCCAGGTATCCATAAGAGTTCCACCGGTCCCTTCCCTGCCAAGTGATTAAATGCTTCATAGCAATTATAAACCAGCTTCGACTTTGTCGTTGCTTAATTGAGGGCTGCCAACGCCGCCCTGCTATCCGAGCGGATACATACCTTCTCCTGGATCAGACTTTGGTCGGCCCCAGAACACCGTATGTACCGTATATTGCAACTAGCTCGGCCTGGAGTAAGGCAGTGTATTTGCCCAGGGGGAAGGTTTTACCTATCTCATCGCGTCGCCTATACACCCATCAATGTTAACGGAGCTATTAAATTTTTAATATTCAGAAATATTTGCTCAACGTTTTCAGAACCACTGATTTATTACATGTATCCAGTACATCCACGATACATGTTAGATCAGATGTACAGCGTCCACTACTGCCAAATCTCCACGATACAGTTTTGTATTTTAGTTGAAAAATAAATGGCCAAACATTTATTTTATTGCAAATAACATGGAATAAGAAGCAGTTGAATATAGACTGCTTTTATGACAGGAAAAATATTGATGTTTTAAGACATATTTTGTACTTAATTTATATTAAAAGCTTTCAAATACCGAAACGGCAATAAACCTTCCAAACAAGTTTTCCAAACTTGTAACTTATTGTGTATATATAGAGGATTTCGGTTCAAATAGCTAGTGAAAAAACGCATTATTATTTTGTGTATGTTTTTGTTGTGACCTCTAGAAACTAGTAGACGATAGGGCATAATTTTAGGGATATTAATAATCCCTGTAAACCATATTCGTAGTAAATAAATATTAAACAATTTTAAAACCTTAAAACGGGCTGTTCCGCATCCGTAGAACATCTCTATCTCGAAATTGAGTGGCCGAAAAAGAATGAACCAACACATAAATGCAGAGTATGTGTGTTATGCCACAGTTTTACTTTTTTCAAATAGTCTACCATCGTGCTTTCTCTTGACCTATGGACAGGGTGGGCTATGTCCTATCCACCTTAAAATCATTAGATGTCATCTCAAGATCAATAGATGTCCCTAATCAGAATCAATCGAAACCCGATCGAGCCGACACGATTTAATTGAGCGATCGTGCTAGCAAAAAAAAAATTCTCAAATAGTCTACCATTGTGCTTTCTCATGACCCATGTACATGGTAGAGTGTGTTCTACCCACCTCAAAATCAATAGATGTGTGTGGGAGACGTCTCCAATCAAAATCAGTCAAAACTCGATCGATCCGACACGATTTAGTTGAGTTATCGTGCTAACCAGAATAAATACAGACGACAACGACACACACAAAATGGTTTAAAAACCATTCTTTTTTGTTTTTAGGTCGGAAAACCAAAAATAAAGGCTAGAAAACAATTTTTTTTACACGATTACATTACTTTTCCGCGTATAGTGGAGTGCGGAAAAGTATTAATAAATTTCCAATATGTAAGAGAACTACTTGGCGAAAATAAATGATAAGCATGCAGAATATCGGGAAATTAATTTTGGTGGCTTGAATAACTAGTACTTACTGAGAAATAAAATTACAGATGAGGGCATTCAGATTTAAAAATACGTCTGGATAAAACGAGAAGTAATCAAAGTAATGCTCGTCAATAATAGGAAAAAGTGTGAGATTTCTCTATATATGCGTAGAAGAAAGAGTGAGAGCAACGTTTGGCTATTTACTTAGACCAGGCTATTTACTGTGCACTTCGTGGGCAGTTCGATAAAGACTTTTCCTATTTTTGACCAGAAGTACTTAGCTGTTAACCCAATAGACGTCTTCATTTCATAGAGGGGACGTATTTTTGATACTTCTACAAAAATCCTTTGTCGTCGTTGTTATTCTAAAAAAAAAAAACGGTAATAAAATATTAATCGCACGCAATAAAACAAAATCGAATTCCATTCAACGCAGTCATCTATACACGTATTAAACTATTTACGTTATTATAAAATGGAATTAGCGCAGCCAAATCGCTGGTACATAAAGTAACTTTTGATTCTGCCCCATAATAATGAACACGACAGCATAACAGTTAATATATATGAAACAATTGAAATTTTAATCGCATTCACAGGCTATTAACTTTGAAATCGGTTTGCATTTAATCGGTATTAAAAACAACAAACAGCAGTTAGATATAATGTACTCGTAGTTCAGTCGTGTGTAACTTTCAAAAATAATTCAATAATAATATATATGGCTTCAGCGATGTGTTGTTTTAAAACTCGAATCTCGAACACAATAAAAATGTTACAAATCTGTTTGGAAAGTATGTTTTTACATAAATTACCTATAAAGTTTTGTATAGGTATAAATTACTAGTTAAAAGATGTGGCATCCACTGGCGTATGTAGAAAACCGCGTCGTGTCGGCCATTCATCTCCAGCCGAACTGTATTTGTCCCAAGCAGATGGGTAGGGTAGTTTATTTTTTTTGCGTAGTCATAAGCCAAGCTTTTAAATTCTTGCCTGCTTAATCCATAAAACAGGCCATCCATTTCTCTTAAGTAATCACACAAGTCAGGTTCTTGCTGTTTGGTAAAAACAGCAAGAACCTGACAAATAGGTACATTTATACCTACCCAATTTTTCTTCTGTTGAACCAGATTTAACGTGACGAAAAAGTGTGATCCGTGGTATGCCATATTTTATAGACACACTTCTGACAGACAAGCCATTTTTACATTTTTGAACAGCTTGCTTCATCACATCTTCTGTCCATGCAGCACGGTTGGTGGTTCTCTTGTATTTGCAAACCAATTTTAAAACTGAAACGAACAGTCCATAATAGGTATGAAACTAAAAGGATACTAAAAATATATTAAATTGTAAAAGAAATACTTCTTTCTTGGAAAAAAATTCAGTTGTTAAGAAAAACCGCCCGGGTAAAACGAAAAGGGTGGTCCAGGTAAATTGAACATCCTGTTCATTTTATCCCTGTCCGTTTTGCCCGAACGTGCTCTATAACTTTGCAATATCAAACTTGCTGTACACTAAACACTATATGAGTGAGAAATATGGACGTCAGTCATGCATATTATTTGGCAATTGATAGTTCTTTAGTTAATATAAACGTACTCGTATCTTGACAGATTACTTTGCTTACCTGTGTTAATTTTTTAATATTCACTGAAGTCTCGTTATTTTCGCTGTAAAAATGACACGTCGCACGTTACCGACTGAGTGATACCGGCGTTTTACTAGTACATGTGAGTTGAATTCATGAGATCATCCTTAAATCGTGTATACGCTTTTAAATATGAAGGCTTTTCCAATATCTTATTGAACAAATACCATTTTTTACGATAAAAGTACTCATTAAAATGTGATTGGCCAAAGAAGACGCTTTTAAAACGCGACTGCAGTGGTGCATGGCCTAGATCGCAAGAAGACTGTCTACAAGAGAAATTAAAATACTAAGCCGTGACTTTGCCCTCGACACAATGAGCTAATTACCATTGAATAGCCGGAGTGAAGCCGTTAGACGACAAAGACGTTAAAGACATCCCTTATTTAGACGTTAAAGAACGCCGTATTCAATGGCGTTCGCCCCGCGCCACAGAAAGATGGAATTCTTCGAGTTCCTAATATAAACGACATCAAGATAAACGGCGTGGAGGAAGTAACAATCCGCTATTGGGAGCCAGTTTCCACCTTGTCACTTTTCCGACATTGCGCTATCGATCAATCTTGTTTGCCTTTATGTAGCGTTCAACTACTTCTTCTTCGACAAGGCCGAATTCGATGCGGGCATTGTCTTGAATTCGGCTGGAAGGCTTTTTTGTCGTCGTCGGGTTTTTGTGCGTGCGATATCGGCGAAAAAATTATTAAGCGTACCGTCTGAAAAAATGTCGTAGGCCGCGTCTATCTATTCACGGCGTATAAAAAATAAAACGTAGTAAATCATGTTATAATCATAGGCTTGTGTGTGATAAATTATGGGGGACGTGGCATTGCGGCTCGTGGCAAAGTATCTATGTATCTAACTGGAGCTTTTATAGTTCTTACCCCCATTAGAAGGTTTTACTTTCTGTTACGTAATACTAGCCGATTCAGTAATTATGTCCTGTAATAAATAAATATGTCCGTTGCCTTCATAGACATTAGTCAAACCTCGATAAAGTATGGCATACAGGTCTGTTATATAAATTAAAAAAGGCATACCACATCACTTCTATGAAATATGAAAGTCTTACTTAATTAGCAGATTTTTTCTCGTAAAGCAGCATTCAGGATATACGAACATACCGGTGGGGTTTAGGGTTATCTCAAAAACTATAAAGGAGACATAAAAATCGACGCGTGGTTTCTAGGGGCGAAAAAAATAGCAATGGCGAATTCCATTTCTTTCCGCTTCAAGAGAAACAGAGCGTTTCTTCAAAATATGTACTTTAAACTAAACTATCTAAACGTCACTTAAAAAATTGCAACAACATCATTAAGGCACATAAGTAGTCATTGCGATGATTTGGCGAGGGAAAATTCTGATGACCGTGGGAACTTTTTGATCCTTTGATGTTTGCCGCCGGCACGCGTCATATTGAGATCAAAGGATGCCGCCAGAGAGGCGTTAGCGTCAAAGGTGACAAATGACATATCAATTATCGGCACGCGTCATATTGAGATCAAAGGATGCCGCCAGACAGGTGTTAGCTTCAAAGTTGACAAATGACATATCAATTAACGGCATATCAATTAGCGACAATTAGAGGCTTCACTTTTATTTCAATACTATTTAAAAAAGTCGGACTCATGGAGGAGTTGAACCCGGGACCTCCGGGTTCCCAGCTAAACATTTTAGCGATGAGCTATCAGGGTATTTTTAAATAAAATTCAATAACATTAAAAGAAAATTGATACGTTCATTTTTGTGGTATATTTGGGCGCTTCCACATTTTGGGAATTGCATTAACAAGTAAATATCAATGAACACGCCTAAAAAGATTATTCTCTCACTTTCGATTTACCGGAAATGGTTATGGTTTATGTATTTTAAATTAAATATCCTGTATATTTTTAGTGAGTCATTTGACGCTCGATAAAACCATTTCGGAGAATGTTTTCGCCAAAAAAAAAGTTTTAGTCAATATCTAGGTAGCCTTGACTAATACACAATGTTTTTCAAGTCACTGTCTTCAAGTACGGGAAAAGTAAAATCGTAACATTAAGTCGGCCCTCATTTCTTTTATAGTCATTTAAATATCTGGAAAATGGTTTTTCCTATGTAAATATTTTCTTTATGGCGCCATTCCATAATGGTGCCATAATATGGCACAATGCCATAATCATTATACTAGTTTAAAGAGATTTTTCTTCCACATATTTAGATACCAAACACCTCATCATATACATAAATAACTTACAAGAAAAGTGTTAATTGCTTTGATAATTTTATAAATAAAACAAATGCCCCCTACGAATATTTAATAAAAATATAAATACATGACAAAAAGAGTAATTAGCTAACACATCAAAAAGTTGTAGCAGATATTTAACATGGCCACCATTAACATGTTGACACCTTTGAACCCAGTTATTGTAATCTTCACCATATTATTTAATTGTTCTAAGTGGAATTTAGTAATGGCATTTCTTTCAAGATTTTTTAAGTCTTCACAGGTGATCGGGGCTGGAGTACCCCAAGGAAGTGTACTGGAACCGGTACTATCTATCTTGTTCACCTCGGACTTACTAACTAAAAGACGAACTACAGTCTCCATATTTGCTGATGATTCAGCAATATTAGCTTCTTATCACAACCCAGAGACTGCATCAAGGAGCCTACAAAATAATTTAATATCCCTCACTTATTTATGTAGGGGTCAATTTAATATCCCTCACAGGGGTCTAATGTGGGACCGCTCCTATTTAATACTTTTATTAATGATATCGTGACTGACATAGCCGTAAATTGTATTTCATATGCAGATAATTTAAAATTAATTTGCAATATTTCATGTTTTGACAACTGTATAATTTTAAGTCTGGATGGGGTTCATTCCTAGTGCATAAATACTAAATAGTCTCTTGATATCTCAAATATAATTTTTTGTCTATAACAACCAAACAGAACACGATAGTTTATGATTATAGACTCGAAACGACATAGTTTGTAGACCGGAGACATTTGCTGATTCAGGTGTAATATTTCATAAAACAAATTCATACCGCACTTTAATTATATAAACAAATCCGTATCAAACTCTTGGATATCGAAGATACGAGACTACAAGAGTCTATTATTGTTGTGTGTGAGCTTAATTGAAAATGAGTGAAACCGAGAATTTTAGGCACGTGATGCTTTTTTATTTAAAAAAGGGCAAGAGAGCCGCTGAAATTTGCATCAGATTGTGTTCTGGGTACGGCAAAAATGTTATTCGAGATTGAACGTGTCAAAAGTGGTTCAAGAGATTTCGATCTGGCGATTTTTCCCTCGCGGACGCTCCAAGGTCAGGCCGACCTAAAGAAGTCGTTCGCGAGCATTTACGAACCTTAGTTAGAGGCAAATCCTCGCCAAATCATACGTGAGCTTACATAAAAAATCGGGTCGTCAAAATCTAGTGTCAAGAATCACCTTAAACAACTTGGGTTTGTCAGTAGACTCGATATTTGGTGTTTTCACGAACTCAGCGAATCCAATTTAATGGATCGCATCAACATCTGCGGTATGTTAAGGATTCGTTAACGTAGCGATCCCTTTTTGAGAAATATGGTTACTGGAGATGAAAAGTAGATTATTTACGACAGCGTCAGTGGAAAAAGATCGTGGGGAAAGTCCGGTGAACCTTTACAATCCACACCAAGGGTAGGGCTGCACCCCAGGAAAGTTTTGTTGTCCGTCTGGTGGGATTTCAAAGTAATCATTTATTTTGAGCTATTCTCGAGGAACGAAAGAATAAATCCGGACGTTTACTACGAATAACTACAAAAATTGAGCCAAGAGCCATGAAGGAAAAGCGCCCAGGACTTGTAAATCGCAAGAAGGTCGTCTTCCATCACGACAACGCTCGACCTCACACTTCTTTGTAGACTCAGAGGAAATTGTTGAAGTTAGAGTGGGATGTGTTACCCCATCCATCACATTCTCCAGACCTGGCGCCCTCCCTCAGATTTCACCTATTCCGCTCCATGGATAACAGTATACGAAACTTAACATTTGACAATGACGAGGAAGCCAGAAATCATTTAAAAACGTTTCTTGCGAGCAAATTGCAAAGTTTTTATGAAATTGTTATTATGAAGCTTACTGAGAGATGGGAGAAAGTTATTGAAAATGGAGGAATGTACATTATTAATTATAATAATTTATAATAACTATAATGTTAATAATAAACACTTATGAAAAAACCGAACGAACTCTTTGGACAACCCAATAATATTCTTAATAACAGCAATAGAATACGAAATTCTGACTAGAACCGCGAAAACCTAGTAAATTACCAAAGCTTTAAGCGAAGTGTTGCCCCCGGCATATTGCCTATTTCGCAAATCCCAACATTTGCAATATATTCCACGAGGACGTTTAGATGGCCGCCGCCCGATATTCCATTACGCGATTTCGTCTCTTCCCGGGCCGGAGCAGCTCCCGATTTTATCCGGCGCGTAGACAATCGCTTCTGAATGTATCGCGGATTTGGCGCGTCAATTATTGGTATAGGTTCGCAGAACCTATGGGAAGGTCGGCCGCAATAACCCGCCGTCACTTTATCCTAAATAACGGCCCGGGGCCAGACCACAATCGGATCACAAGTCACATTGTGGTCCGGTCTGCAGCGACCCCGTTGGAAACTCACCTCCCTCCCTGTCGTCTCTCCGGCGACACGGGACCAGATAGGATATTCCAATCTTGGAGCGGACACCTCTCTGAATGAATCTTCGATCGTAGGAATTGGAAAAGGGGAGACGACGTACTACGAGGCCTAGGATAGACGCTATCGTTTCAAAATATAAAAAAATTTAATTGTTATGTAAAATATTAGTTTTTTAAATAAAACCCTCGGCCGGTCGCGTCCTTCCCATGACACCAACGGTCGCGCGTTGCACAAAGTGCAACGCCAACAAAAATGTGATTATTTAGATCTCTCGAATTAATGTAATCAACAAATTAAATGATAAATAGGGAGAACACGAGAGAGAGAAACAATCACGATATCTCCCGTAATTTACTTTCTTTGTTTAGATGTACATGTTCGTAAAATATACAATTTGATCAATAATAGTGTGGTCAAAAAAGATGGAAAAATTATCGAGCGGTGTAGATACATTACGAACATCTTTTTCTGGCCCTGGCAAAATTTTTATTATGTTCTTGGATCTGGTTTTACCTTTCTTTTTTGGCAACTTGTCCCATTTAGCATTTTTATCCTTTTCGACATAGAAAGAACAAGGATTCTCATGTTCGACGATTTCATCACCGGACTGTTCTGACTCACTGAAGTGATCATCAAGTTGAATTTCTTCATCTTCACTTAGGTCACTTTCATTATCAATTGCATCATGTTCTTCGTTTGATAACTCTTGAAGAATTGCAGGGACATCATCTAAACTAATTGTTTCCCCACCGGCCCTATCACAAAAGCACAATAAAAAACAAAAAAGAGTAAAAATCAAAAATAAAAACTCACATTGGTCGTCGCGGGTAGCACAAAATAGAATAAAGCTCGAAGTCACAAAAACTCTTAAAAGACATCGAACAAAATATGCATCTAATGCAAGAGTTAGAGGGGTACTTAGATTTATATATGAGGTTCAAGTGAGGACCTTAACAGTTATCCAGATATACTATGCGAACAACAAAATTATCAAAAGGTGCTGCCATATTGTTTTGTTTAATTCCATATTTAGCATACAGTAATCAGAAGGGGAAAGAAATTCATAGACGCCATCAGTCAAGTGTCATTATAATTGTAAACTTTTATACATTCTAAGAATAAAACTAATATAACTACATCACAGTATAGTACGTTTTACTCGACACGGGGTAGTGCTGAGTAAAGCGTGGTAGTGCAGCTTACCATATCAGTTCTAACCAAATCTTAAAAGAGTGACTTAGTTTTTCTACAATACCTACCTGTTTAATTTTACTTTTGGCCTCTTCCCGTGAGACGTAGACAATATTTGATGAACAAAATATCACCCATCGAACGTATTTATTATTATCACGTTTTTATTAACTCGCCTTCTTGTCTGTCCGTCTATTCGGTACAAATTTTGCAATTTATTATAAACTAACTTCCCGATGGATGGGCTAGAGACTTGAAACTTTAAACATAGCTCAGAACTGGATGACAATGCAATATTAACTAGTTTTCTTGTCTGTCTGTTCGTTAGGATTCCGTACGAAACTCTATTACTAAGCTCGCGCTATCTGTCCGTCCGTCTGTCTGTCTTATATTTAAAAGACTGTATCCTTTGAACCGTAAGGTTCAGTCTAAAAGTGAATCAATACTAAAAAGTATAATATAATTTTTCCTAGCCCCATACAGATTCCTAACCCCAATCAGATAATCCTGAGAATTTGTGATTGTGAATTTTCAATAGCTATGAAAATACTTGTAAGACTTAAAATGAAAAACGTGGGGCGCATATAATAGATAACAGTAAGGAGTGTAGAAAGTAGCTGTCATTGAGAAAATTCACATAACCGTTTATATTATTTTCAGTGCAATAAAATTGTTAGTGACTCATGTATATTATCCATGCATCAATTATCTATTGCATGCGTTCCACATTTTCCATTTCAAATCTTACAAGTATTTTCATAGCTGTTAAAAGTTCACAATAATAAATTCTCAGTAGTAGGTATGGGGGCGCTTGGACGTGAGAAAATTTCTGAGGTCATGGGAAAATTCAAACTTGCGTATTCACCTAATTCACAAAAATTTGAGGCGTCGGCATACATAAAAGGGTTGCCGCTTTCAGGTGTTAACTACAGGTGCGCCGCAGGCATTCGCCCCCATTTTATCCACAATTATCCACATTTTATCTACAATTATCCTATTACTCTTATGTTAAAGGACTGTACGAGCTGTACAGCCCCATTTAAACAGGTCTTACAGTTCCATTTATACAGATCGTACAGCTCGTACAGCAGTACAGTATAGGTACAAGGTAATAGGATAAGTGTGGATAAAAATATGGATAATTACGGGGGCGAATGACTGCGGCGCACCTGTAATTAACACCTTCAAGCGGCAACCCTTTGATGTATTCCGACGCCTCAAATTTTTGTGAATTAGGTAAAAACGCCAAGTTTCAATTTTCCCACGACCCCACAAATTTTCCCACGCCCAACCGCTCCTATGCCTACTCTTAGGACTATCTGTATGGAGTTAGAAATTTGTGTGGGGCTAGGAGAAATTGTTTTATACTTTTAGTCCGTTTTAAGAACGTGGTATATTAATTTTCTCTATTCAAGTAATTTTGTTGTGATACATCTCAACGTATGCAATCTAACGTACAAATATAATTAACCGGATCTAGATACTCAATTATGCAATCGACAACTTGTCAGGGAAAAGGTTTTATTAAAGTTACACATGTACCTAAAGTCCCTACGTTATACGCCGAGCTGTCACATGTCGCCAGGATGTGCAGTTGTGATCGTGTTCGAATTATCCGTTAATTTATGGGAGCGCAGTTAGGAGCAACCGAGATGTGAACGACGTCTACCCGAGCTATGGTTGCCGCGAAATAAAGGAAATTAATATTATTCAGGCGGCGTCCATGTCGCCCCTAATGAACAATTATTATTCCACATGAAAAGAGAGGACTCTTCCCAAAAGGGCGAACTTGTTTGGAGATTGATTCGATCATTGCTGATGAGCGTCGGATTCGCTTCATCCACACTGGAGAAGTCCTTTTCCAAAAATAAATATTGTACAGGGTTGTTTATTTTATTCTAACTCCACGTTCCAACTTTATTTAGTATTCTAAAAGAAAATGCTAAGAGTTCCGTCTCTTTTTTTTAATATAGCATACGCAAAAAAAGTGATTCCCTTAAATAAAACAATCTGATCTTAGGTCATCCTATAGTAGATATTTTTCTAACCCAATCTCAAATATACAGACATAGTTGGGTCCAATATATCTCAAATATACATACACATCTGTGTGTAATATTCATTGACATACTAGACAATATGCTCCAACTATCTACTTCATCGCTATTTGCCAAATAAAAAACTCTCTTATCTTGCAGATAAACTCATCGCTATTTGCCAAATAAAAAACTCTCTTATCTTGCAGGTAAATAGAACAGTCTACCTGAGCTTAGCCATAAAAACAAGCCACGGTATGTTTTGAGATTTTTTATGCGGCAAATAGCGATGAAATGAACTATATATGTATTTTAATATTGCTAAACGTCCAGATTGGTATAAGTTTTATTCAGTTGTGGCCTGCGAGGGTAGGCATTGTATCATCCATAAAAAGAAGAAGTCAGAAAACAGAGTAAGAAATTATTCTTAATTGGTTTGCCGTATCTAGTTTAAATTACTTTCACTATGTAATATATTGTGTTACATCTAGCATATTTCTAGTACATTTAGGACCAATGGTAAAAAACGAACGATAACGAGTTTTAACGGGGATAAACGAGTGACAATCCTTCTTATATTGGGGCGGTTTAGCAAACCGGGGGATTTAAAAACATAGCTGTGTAAAATTTCGCTGTAAATAATATAAGTAACTTAAAGACACAGTCAAATAAGAAACTCCAGTGATAGTGTAGCGTAGCGTAGACTTTTTAACAAAATTTTCATTTAATTATCTTTCGTGATGATGATAAGTTGTATATTAAAGATTCGCGTATTCCATGCTCTGATATAAGTAAGTCTTTATTAAGTAATAATTATGGAAATTCCATCTCAGTCTTTGTAACTGTTTTATCTTCATATCAAGTCAACAGATTTATGATTCAGTATATAGGGTGAGTCATGATTCGATATAGGCCGGAGACAGATAGGAGATAATAAACATGAAGCGCAACACGATACAACAACTTGTCCTTATTCTTAAACATTCACTATCAAAATAATGAATGTTTGGTTACTACGATTTGTAAAGTGCGTCCAATTTTCGGTAGAAATAATGTTTAGTTTAGCAACTCTTCAAAGTATTCTTACTGAAGATTTGCATCTCCATATTTATAAAGTCCAATTGACTCAATAACTTCTGTCAACAGATCATGCACAGCGAAGATATTTCATCAATTGGATCACTGAACAACAGGAATTGAATATTGATTTTTCGGACAAAATCACCTTCAGTTACGAGGTCCATTTTTAACTTGATGGCTTCATGAATAGGCAAAATTACCGAATTTGGGGCTCGGAAAATCCATGCATGATTCATGATAAACAAATGCGCCCCCAAACGTGTCATTATGTGGTGTACATCGTAGTTTGAAGGAATAACTGAACCATTTTTCTTTGAAAACGAGGCAAGTAATGCAGTAACGGTAAATGGCGAACGTTATCTTGACATGAAAACCCAGTTCCCTGTGCCCTAATTGAAATATATTGCTCTTGAAGGCATGTAGTTTCAACAGGACAGTCCCACTTGCCATACCACCCGCAAAATATTGACGATCTTGCACAAGTTCTTTCCTGGTCGTGTCATCTCCCGTTTTGGTGACCACAATTGGCCGCCACGATCTTGCGATTTAACACCTATGAACTTTTATCTGTAGGGTTATCTGAAGGCTCAGGTTTATGCGAACAAGCTAACGACCAGCCAAGCATTGAAGACCGAAATTGAACGCTACGTCGAAATACTGCCACATTTATGCAAGACCATTATTGAAAATTTCGCCAGAAGAATACTCGTGTGCCACCAAAGCCGCGGCGGCCATTTACTGGATGTGTTGTTCCGTACATAATTCCTAAATATCTACGATACATTATAGATCAATAAATATTTCAATACTTTGCTACAGAAAACAACGTTTTATTTAAAATCACATCCAACGCTCTTATGTAACATGTTTTACTAATGCTTCTAATACTATTTATTTTAACTATTCTCTTCCTTAGTTAATGTAAATATTACAAACCTAATACTTAACCACGATAGGTTTTGTTAATTGATTAATTAATTATTTATCAAGTTAATAGTCTTTTAAAGCATTATCTTATGTTTTTTTTTTCATTAATCCTTCCGTGACGATCTCATGTTATTTCTCGCCACGATTACTCAACTAATTCCATCCTCAGACCATCGCAGCATTCCTCTCAGCCCCTGCTCAAATACGCCGCAGCGTATTTGCTGGAATTCCGAACCGCTAACAAAAAAAAACTAACGGACGTAATTTCCGCAAACCCTCTCGCCCATTCCGGACTACCTTAGAAGATCTAATTCTGAAAACTGCAACGTCTTGAAGATTGCAGACAAGTCTCGGGCCTAGATTAGTGAGGGACGCGTCCTCGAACTCGCGTTGCGGGATCGGAGAACGGAATTGGAGCCGAAGTCGGGCAGTTTAAACTTCTTGACTGCGAGTCGCACGTGTATCTGCAACAGAATGAGGAGGGCTGGCGATGGTAAAAAGGCACCCGGTGGCTTCCGGCTCCCGAGGTCCGCATTGCAGCTGGGGGACGGAGGAGCAGGGAGACACCACCCGCGCCACTTGCTATCTTATGCGCGGCTGTCCTCATCTCGACGGTTGTGTGCCAACTATCTCGTCTCTGGATACACTAATGTATTTAAGATGGGTCCCGGGGTGTTGGATGAGTGTCGCAAGACTTCTTTGCAAAATCTCGATTTCGTAACGATTGATTATCTACGAGGATCGAATAAATAATTTAGGTTCATAGTTAATGGCGCAGAATGCAAGGATATATCAAAAACTATTTTGATTAAAGGTGGTTATGAAATGGATAGCGACTGTCTTAGGTCATATCATCATTTTGAAATAATCCTGTAAAAATTTAGTTACTTGCGTCATAAATAATGCGCAAATGTTTTATAATTAACATTGACATAGTTTTCCATAAAATACCATACCTTACACTTGACGCGCGTTTTGCCAACAAAGTTGGCATCATCTGGATATGATTAAAAATAATCTTATGCTAACAATGCATCCTATTTATATCTAAACTATTGTTATAAATAAAGCGGGAATATGTAGATAGGTCCTCTGTCACTATTCATACCATGTGCTCTTTGAACCAGATCGTTTGGTCTGTCCAACATACTTTTTATTACAGTCGATACAGCTGATTTCGTAAATCTCCGACCTATCCTTTGTGTTAATTTTGTCTTTTGGATTGCCTAAAAGTTTTTTAATATATTTCTCGATGAATGAACTACCGTCATCCCTATATCTTTAAAAACCTTACTAATACCACGCAATCGAGGATCGTAAGAAATAGATACATATTCTTTTGGGCATTTCCTTTCAGTTTGAAAGGTCGAGGAATTTCGAAGTGTTTTTTTTTAATTTAGTATCCCTAATAATTGTATTAACTGTACCAACAGAATATCCATTACACTCAGCTATATTCTTGATTAACGTTTTTTATTTTTCAAACATATCTTTATTGAGAGGGAAGCTTAGTAGGCGATAGACTACAAAATTGAGATTCGCCATTTTGTGTTGAACACAATGGTTGGAATCATTAGAGATATATCTGAGGGATATATCCGGTGTATTTTCTGTATAAAACCCCACTGAGTGTTTTGTGAAAAGCTACGTTAGTGTTACCTCCACACCAAAGGTTCCAACCCACTCCAGGAAGTTTTGTAATTGGAATGAAGAAATAGACACTTACACCTCCCTCGTACAAAACGGCGAGGTGTAAAGGTCTGGTTACACAGTAAGAGCTGCTGACGTGACAGTAGACATCTACTGCATATGTATACTCACATGACAGTAGCTCGACTGGCTTCGACCGGTCATACGATGAGAGTAGCTGCTATGACACAGGTAAGCAGGTATTGTTTGAGAGACTGGAGTCAAGTGTGAATTTCGTTGTGTGCAAATGTATCAAGTCTACGAGCTACTGACATTTCGCAAAATCGTGCGAGTTGACGTATGATTCGCATGCGAGCTGCTGCCTTGTGGGTGGTGGGGAAGGAGATGGACGAGTAAAAACAAAAAAAGTAATTCGAATGCAAGCTACTCACCGAATCGCATATGACAGTAACTCGTATGATGCGGTCATACGTTGCGAATAGCTGTACTGCAATAACTGACTAGATCAGCTCGTATGCTAACTCGCACTGTGTAACCAGGCCTTAAGTGTCACTACTGCACGAATACGCTCGGCGTTTTTGATACTTCATGTTCGCCTGGGTCGACCCGTTAGTTTTTTATTAATGGTAATGCGTTTTTTTCCAAATTTAGCGACTCACACTTTAATTAATTTAATTTTGCTGAAGGAACTTGATTAAGGTCGTGAAGAAGGTAGTACAGGCGACAAACTATTATGACAAAATGATGGTTCTCGTAAAGCTTCCGACACACATGGCACGCTGTTCACCTGTGAAACGATTTATTGCAACTGAATTTCCAAAGGTTGGTGTTTAACAAACACATGCGAACGTTTGCCACTACTATCCGAGACGTTTAACAAACAAATAAGGAAAATATTTCAGGACACCTTGTATAATGGGGATTTAAATGAGATAGTGAATAGTACTTGATTTTGTTAAACTATGAAGAACTATTAAAGATTTAACTGACACCGTCATCGATACAACACGATTTAATTGAGTGATCGTGCTAACAAAAAATATTCTCAAATAGCCCACCATTGTGATTTCTCATGACCCATGAACATGGGAGAGTGTATTCTATCCACCTCAAAATCAATAGGTGTCATCTGGGAGACGTTATCGATCAGAATCAATCAAACCCCTATCGATCCGACATAATCTAGTTATCGTGTTAACAAAAAAAATATCTAATAGTCCACCGTCGTGCTTTCTCATGACCAATGGACAGGGCGGGGTGTGTCCCATCCACATCAAAATCAATAGGTGTCGTCTGGGAGACGTTCCCGATCAGAATCAGTCAAAACCCGATCGATCTGACACGATTTAGTTGAGTTATCGTGTTAACAAAAAAAATATCTCAAATAGTCCACCGTCGTGCTTTCTCATGACCCATGGACAGGGTGGGGTGTGTCCTATCCACCTCACAATCAATAGGTGTCGTCTGCGAGACGTCCCCGATCAGAATTAGTCAAAACCCGATCGATCCGACACGATTTAGTTGAGTTATCGTGCTAACAATAAAAAATTCTCAAATAGTTCACCACCGTGCTTTCTGATGGCCCATGGACAGGGTGGGGTGTGCCCTATCCACCTCAAAATAAATAGATGTCATCTGGGAGACGTCCCCGATCAGAATTAGTCAAAACTCGATCGATCTGACACGATTTAGTTGAGTTATAGTGCTTTTTAAGAAATTTTAATGCCGACGACAACGACGACACGCACACAGCAAATAATTTTTAAAAAACATTTTTTTTTTGTTTTTAAGCCGAAAAACGAAAAATAAACTCAAAAAATTATTTCTTTACTATTTTTTTACACGATCACATTACTTTTCCGCTAGTATAGTGGAGTGCGAAAAAGTAACATGTGAACAACTGGCTGTGATTAAGCAATATTTATTGAGGTAATCGAGAAATTGGACTAGTTATTAAACTTATTATAGATACAAAATGGTAAAAACTGATAGTTTTTTTGTGACAATACACTCCAGTGCATATCTGATATAAGAAATTATAAGAAAGCTGCAGAAAAGAAACTGCATAAAAATTATGAAATTAAGGCTCCCGATTTAAAAAGTATTAAAGTCGTAGACATAGAGGAAAATATGGATGGTGATGAATTACTTAACTTAATAAGACAGTAAAATACTAAAATTTTATATGATGAATGTGAACTACAAGCAAAAGTTATAAAAAAGATGAAAACTAAATTTAGGACTATCATTCAGTGTGATCCTGAAAGATTTAAGAAAATTATGCAACAAAATTCTCTTTTTATTGACTGGGCTAAAAATAAGTGTAGAGTCTTCGAATATGTAGGCGTTTTCAGGTGTTTCAAATATGGTAGTTTTGATCATCACGCTGATAATTGTGCAAATCCAGGTAAATATTTAAAGTGTACCGCATCAGGCCATTCTACTGATCATGCGTAGATGATAATTTTAAATGTTTAAATTGTAATAAGGCTAAACAAAAATTAAAAATAGATATTGATGTAAATCACTTTATATATGATAATAAATATTCAATTTATTTAAAGAAAATTGAGAACCAGAAAAATAAAATTCAGTATACATCATTTGATACTTAGTAGTCCATTATTTATTTTAGTACTCCATTATTCATTATTTATTTATGTTTAAAGGTATTTAGAGTTACTTTTTTGTTCTTAATTATACATATATATATTTTATTTGTTTTTATAAATATGTTTATATTTAGTTATTAAATTTTTTAGTTATAGTTATATATATATATATATATATATATATATATATATATATATATATATATATATATATATATATATATATATATATATTCCGCACTTTGTCCTGCAAATGGAGTCTTCTGTTGGAGGATAAAGCATTATTATTATTATAAAATACTGATTAGTACTATCACTTTGTTAATAAACCTGTGATATAATTAGTACGTATCAAAGCAGATTTTAAATAATCAAAAAAGGACGTAAATCACTTTGCGGGAACCCCCACAAAAGTAATATTCATATAACCGAGTTGTATTATTAGATTTAAGAATGTGTCCAGGAGGGGAATATTACGCGGAAAAGAACAGCGAGGAAAGCTCGTTTCTGTCATAGCACGGGGGCAATAAGAGCGACAGCAACCCGGGGCAAAACAAACAAAGGGAGCGGCACGCCAGCCGAAGAGAAAAGCAGAGGATTAACCAAATGAAGCAGTTATTAAGCATTCAGCGGGCATAGCCGGGCCCGGCACAATCGCAAAGCGAAGAGACCAGATGCAGATTGCATTCACAATGGCGGGGCTCCGAGAGTTTCGGCATTCCGTGCACTTCTTATGCTTCCTCTTTAGCGCAGTATATTACGTAATAGTCAGGTAATTATCGCAGCTCCAAATAATCCAATCCAGAGAATTCTCCAAACGGTCTCCGCATCGTTCTCTAGCCTGGAATAGACTAAAGTCGTCCTCGGAATCTACGCCGCACAGCTTAATGGCACAGCTCTAAATGCGTTGGGGTAATTTATTCAAATCGGGATGAAAATCATGTGCATTACCGAAGTGGAGACCACCAAAAATAACGAGGAATTACTAACTCCTCAGAATACGATTCGTGAATGTGTTTACAATGTACACATATTTAAAGTTATTTAAGGTTAGTTAGTACCTCTAGCATAAACCTAACTAAGAACTAAACTAAAAACCTCGTAACTGGTTTCAAAAAAATACTGAAATAGTATTTGTAATTAAATTTCGCGACAAAAATTTAAGAAAGGATGGAAGTTAATCCAAAGCGGAAATCGTTGGAAAGTGGTTATATGATTCCAAAATTCTTTATTATTAAGAATGGCCCATAAGAAATATTATATACATAATCCAATTGCGAGAGGACAAAAGATTCACACTATAAAATTTGTAGTAGAAAGGACATTCCCATTGCTATACATCAATTTTATTTTTCCAGAAGATTCTTTTATACAACTGATTCGTTTTGGAAAATTTAAAGAAGCATCATGAATAAGCTTATTTTTTGCTTCCTCCTTTATCTGTAATTTATTACAATTCATATGTATATCTACTAGATCTCTAACATTACTGTGGCCGTACCGACACGCATCACCTGATACTTAGAGGAGTTAATTATGAGTAAAAACCCTGTGAGATTTGTACACGAGATCTTAAATCCTCATTGATTGTGGCACAGATGGTAACAACACTATTTGGTTGAAAAGAGTAGTAGGCTTACGTATCGTCAGCATAAAAGTGTAATGTACAATATGATAATGAATCTCGAAAACTCACAGCGTCCATATTAAAGAATAATGGACCCAATATAGACCCTTGGGGCACACCAGGTACCACTTGATAACAATCAGACAATTTGTCACTTAGCTTAACTTTTTGCAGTTCAGAATCTAAATAACCTTGCCATAAACTTACTGAATTTCTATCAAAATCCATACAATGTGCACTTCCAAAAGCATTCGATGGTTAATTATATCAACGTGAAGAGACAAATGGAAATCAGAATTTAATATAAAAGATTGGATACCCCTTTGACACACCTTCAGATACACGGTCAGATAATGAGTTTATTCTTCTTTAATTGCTGTTATACATATAGAAGCTGAAAACCGACTCGATCGTTTTCAAAACAGAACAAAAGGCCGGCCGAAAAACTACAGTTTCGGCCATTATATCCGCCCCCGTTGCGGAGACAAATCGCACATCCCGTTGTCATCTAGACAAGGTGGATAGGCGCCATTTATTGTTTCGGAATGAAAAGTTTTAATAGGTACATTGATTGAATGCCGCTGCAGCTGACAGTGAATATTTAAACATCGAAACTCGGTTCGCGCTAGGATCGAGGACATTGATCGCGAAAGAGTAATGTTCGTCATTCTAACTTTAAAGGTAGGGCATTAATCAGCTTTATCGCATGAATATTATTGCATATCAAATGAGCAATTTGTAAAGATATTTTGCGGGACAAATTGTCGGTTCCTGAAAAATCGCCCGCATGAAAATTGGGTCGCCACGCGGAATGATGGCGCTCCGCGAAAAATTTGCTTACGTAGATGTATCTCTCGTCGAAAATGGAATTTCGCTTATATAGTACTTTTGTAAAGTAATGATTAGATTCGTTAAAAAAATTAAGAAATAACTTTTGTGAAAACTCCAGTTGCACATTTTTTATAATATAATGAATACATTCGTGTAGGAGGCAGGATTTTTGTTTACTATGGCCTGTGAAAGAACACACTTTTTTACATATACATACTACGGTAATCATTACATTAGTATGAGTATACGTTAGATAAAAAATTAAGAAAAACGATTGCGCAATTTCAAAATACTAAATTTAATAGAAATGATTATTTAGAAAATAAATTAAATTAAATGTCATTGTGCACCGCTGCATTGGTTGTCTCGTAGTAGTCTTAGTAACCAATAATGTTTTTTTGTTGCTGTCCGACAAATACTTCAAATTGTCAAAACAATGCAAAGGTTTACTTGGCAGAGTGTAATTTTTAACCTTCTATCTGCTAATGCCTTATATAATAAGAACTAAACAGTAGTATTTAGTGTTTAGTCCTTATTATGTAAGGCATTTGCAGATGGGGTGGAGTATAATAATCTCCTTACTTCAGTAGTTTAAAAATTACCCTCTGCCAAGTAAAACTTTGCATTGTTTTGATGATCAAGCTTTACTTCGATTTGGCTTGTTTTCAAAACTACCGAGAGATGGCGCTTGGTTACACTGTACTATTGTAGAACTTAACGGTGTTTACAAGATGCGAGTCTCGTTTGACAAAGATATATTCGCTTACACTGCACTGACGAGACCCAAGATAAGATCGAAACCGGTCTGCAGATAGCGAGATCCTGAAATAGAGGATAATTTGCATCTTTATTGTGAATAGCTGTTTTGGCCTAATTTGTTTAGACCTTATTATACAAGGCATTTGCAGATGGGGGTGGAGTATAATAATCTTACTTCAGTACTTCAAATAGTATTTCGTTAAATAGTTTTCTGGCTTTTGGAGTTATTCCTTTAAAAAGTTTCTTATCATTTGTTTGGCAAAAGCAGTGTGTTCGAAGTGTTTATTGAATAGTAAAAACTTCGTCATTTTATCAAATTTAATTAAATCTATTAAACAAGAAATAACTAAAATTCTATTCATGATCGGATTTGGAGACAGGTTGTGTAAAGAATAGTTGAATTGTTTAATGCAACTCATCTTGATCGGCTACCCATTAGCCAAAATATTAGGCTTATTATCATAGAATTGTACATGTTCGTGATATTCATAAATCTGGTCGACCCATCAGAAGACGATCAACTTAATGTTTTGTTGGTAATACAAGAAAATCATCACTCCATACTCAACCAATTGGCTTCTCATTTCAATATGGTCTACATACAGTACATGATACCGTCACCCTAAAATTATAGGGTTGTATGTGGCATTTTTTTCACTTTCTGACTTATTGGTGTAACAAAGTTGTATATATTCCTGGCCTTATTTTCCTACCGAAAAATTGATGGCAGCATCAATATTAACAGATATATGAAAAGTATTACATAGATGTGTCATTTTAGCGTTTAGTTTTAGCAACAAGATTGTATTGTCGTTAATGGGCCACCGAGAATCCCTGATGTATGATCGAGGATCACACTCAAAATCCCCAGAAAGTGAATTTGCGGTTCGGTATAGTTGACGGACGAATTCTAGGTTTCTATTTCTTTTATGTGAACTTAACTGGTGCAAGATATTTGGATGGATTTTCTTCGATGTCACCTTATTGTTTTATATCCAGATGTAGAGAAACCTCATCTTCCAAAAAACTACTTTGTCTTTCAACAAGATGCAATCTTCTTCCTATTATGCAGCACCTGTCCGCGCTTGTTTAGATGAGATGTTCCCGAATCATTGGATAGGGGACGAATTGAGTGGCCAGTTAGATCGTTAGATTTAACATTCCTATATTACCTTTTGTGGGGATATTTAAAAGGCATGCGTTACTAGGAAGTAAAGTAAACGTTATTAAGCCAGAGAACTTAGAAGATTTAAAAGCAATTTTTTATATATATATTTACTGCCATTAGCGATGGGGATACTGACGGGGATACCACCTCTTGATATCACCCTGAAAGTGGAAGCCGTAAAGTCAATGCACAGGGTGGGAAACATGAATAGGAAGGTAAGGGACCTGAATAGACTCTCAAGAGAGCTAGCTGAGGAGGGACTCCTATGGATGCCCTCTGACAGTACAGGTGTCCACTTCCTGTTTGACAAGAAATATAAGATCACCCTCAGTAAGACCGGCTGGATGGAGGATTGAGATGGATTACCGCTCAATGGAGACATCTGATACACGGATGAAGCCTAGAGTGGGAACACAGCGGGTGCGGGGGTGTATAGGCGACGCAATGGGATAGGTAAAACCTTCCCTCTGGGCAAATACACTACCGCACTCCAGGCCGAGCTAGTTGCAATTACATACGGTGTTCTGGGGGCCGACCAACATCAGACCCAGGAGAAGGTATGTATCTGCTCGGATAGCAGGGCGGCGTTGGCAGCCCAGAATTCAGGAATGACAAAGTCAAAGCTGATCTATAATTGCTATGAAGCATTAAACCACTTCACAGGGAAGGGGCCGGTGGAACTCTTATGGATACCTGGGCATAATGACATTAAGGGAAATCTAATTGCAGATGACTTTGCCAGACTAGTGACCAAGGAAAACTTCTATGGACCAGAACCTGCAGTGGGAATAAGTAGGAATCTGATCAGAGACCGCATCAATGGCTGGGCAAGAGACCAGCACAATAAAAGATGGAGAGGAGTAACGGGTTGTCGAATAACCAAACTATTCATGGAATACTCAGAGATTGAGAAATTCGGCCCAAGAATTCACTAAATTGAACAGGCACAACGCCAGAACCCTGGTAGAAATCATAACGGGCCACCATAGTAGCTTGAATGCATATAAGCACAAGCTGAGGCCGACTGACAGCCCGGCCTGCAGATACTGTAAAGAAAACGAGAAAACCTCGATTCATCTTCTTTACACCTGCCCCGCACCGGAGGAGAAGAGGTACCTTATATTAGGGACCCCTGTTATCCTAGGGGAGGCGAGGCTTAAGGCGGGAGACGTGCCTAAATTGCTTCTATGATGGGATAGCATTTTTGGATAATGACCCGGATAAAAGGGGATCGCCAAGGGACTACCCATGCGATCAGTGGCTGATGAGGCCCAGACACATATAACATAATGTAATGTATGTACTACCATTATAGTTAGTATTATGAAATTACAAAATCGGTTTTCTTATTTTTTTTATTTAATATATAATCATGCTAATATAATTATTATCACAGCGTATGTAAAGAAAACCTGCTCTTTCATATTCCATAATAAAAAAGAGGATTGCCATTAAAAAATATCGATGACGTCATACCTCCTACATGAATCACCCTGTATATATTGCTTATATTAAAAAAAAAGTGACAGTAAAAATAAAATTTGACAGATCTGAGAGTTTTTCTCAAGCGTTATTCGTTGATTTTTTAACGAATTTATTCAATATTACGAAAGCTCTGTATATTATTTGTGAATAATATTCCTTGGTATGACTAAGGAAAATATTCAAACATAATTAATAAGAATGATAATTTTACACAGTTAATAATTTCATCTTAGACAAATAAAAACCACAGTTTCACACGTCCATTAAAAATCTGTCCACAAAAATAAAAGAACTCTGTCTTAAACCCGTAAATCCCCAAGATCGATTATTTTTATTCCACTTATTACATCCTAATGCCCTCCTTAAATTTCCCCGAGAAAATAAAACCAAAAACATTTACACTCCTCGAACAATAAATAAATTTTATAGTCGTGCCATCCTCGCTTGTTCTCGCCGTTATATAAAATCAATCCCCAATATTTCTTGTACATAATTTATGGTCCGCCGATAAACTGCGCCTCAACCCCGACTTAAAATTTATACGGCCCGGAGCGTTACGTTTTAAAGTAATCTCCAGTTCGTTATCATTATAAAGTTAAATTTATTTTTGCGTGTATTGGGAAAACAATAATGGGCAGCCCTCCAAATGGCAGCTTTGCGCCTTGCCCGCATTAAAACTTTCGAAGGAATTACAATTGGCACAAGATTGCAGTGGTGTAAAAATAGAATTGCGAATAAATTGGGCATCCGTGCAACCCGGACTCGCCCGGATTGCCCCCTCAGGATTGTTGGTCCATTGAAGATAATTCTACGTTTTTATGTACGGTAGAGCCGTTGTAAGTTTGGAAACGCGTCAAGCATACGTAATCAAACATATTCGTACGAATTAACACTTCGTCGGGCGCAACTGATTTGTGAGATCCCTCAGTCACTTTTTTCTTTGTCCTTTCGTGTGTATTACGAATATTAACTTGAACTTCCTCATATCTACCTAGCTCTTAACCACTCTTTTCGATATGGTGTCGGTTTTTTTTAGTGCATGTCCTGGCCTTATATGAGCCGCCCCGATCTGTCAGATGCATTGCGCCTGATTACGTCATTATGTTCACTTTTACATTTTGTTAGATTTCTTTTGAAAACAGGCAAATGCTCTATTCGGATATTTTGTGATCTCGTTAGAGCAACCGATAGTATGAGCCATGAAAAATTACCATAAAAATTGTATAAAGGGTGGTTCAACCATAATGCACGATGTTAATTGTGAGTCACACCTTAACGTCAAGTTTTTTGCCCAACTTAATTTACCATTTCTTTGTTTCAGTGTTTGACAAATTCAACCATGGAGAGGTACATAATTGAGTAGCGCGTTAAGATTCTTGAAGCCTTTTACGAAAATGGGCGCTCAAATCAAAATGCATTTCGTGCACTTCGTGACTTTTTTGGTCAGCATAATCGACCAAATGTGTCCACAATCGGGAGAATTGTGCGCAAATTTCAGCAAACCGGGTCTGTAGGAAATTTGAAAACACCTGTGCATGCTCGCCCAGTTCCTTCTGCGGAAAACATTGCTGTTGTTCGCGATAGTGTAGCAGAAGAGCCGTCAACCTCGACTCGTCGTCGTGCCCAACAATTGAACATCTCACGAACATCACTGATGCGAATTTTGAATAAAGATTTGAATTTACACGCTTACAAGGTTCAATTGACTCAAGAGCTGAAGCCTACTGATCATTTCAAGCGTCGTCAATACGCCGAATGGTTGGTTGAACAGACAGAAGTGAATGGCGACTTTACAAAGAAAATCATCTTCAGTGACGAGGCACACTTTCACCTCAGTGGATTCGTTAACAAGCAGAATTACCGCGTTTGGGCAAATGAGAATCCACGAGTCATTGTTGAAAAGCCGATGCATCCACAAAGAGTGACTGTTTGGTGCGATTTATGGGCTGGCGGCGTCATCGGGCCGTACTTCTTCGAAAATGAGGTCGGCCAAGCAGTTACCGTGAATGGTGTTCGCTATCGCGAGATGATAACGGACTTCTTGTGGCCAGAAATTGAGGATATGGACCTGGACAATATGTGATTCCAACAGGATGGTGCCACTTGCCACTTGCCAACGAAACAATGGCACTTTTGCGCGAGAAATTCAATGGCCGTGTTATCTCACGTCGTGGCGATATTAATTGGCCGCCACGATCATGTGATTTAACACCGTTGGACTTCTTTGGATTTTTTTTGGGGATATTTAAAAAAGAAAAAGTGTACGTCAATAAGCCAAGAACAATTCAAGAGCTATAGGATGAGATAATTCGGCACACTAACGACATTGGACCTCAATTATGTCTCAGAGTCATTGAAAATATAGACCATCGGTGCAAAGAATTTAAATTTCTATGATGTAAAATTTTCGGAAATTAAATAAATTAATGTGTATTAGATTGTTCTCAGGTTGTAGATAGAAAAATTGTTCTTAGTTACTCTCAAGTTGAAACTAAATTTCATCTATCGAGGTAAACCTCTGATTTTAAATAATACCCTGAAAATAATTAAGTGGAAACAAATTGGGAGAATATACTGGCCATTTCGAGTCTACTGAAATCTATTGAGAAAAACACTGCAAACACACAAATATGGAATAGGTCGATTCTGCTGATATCAAATGTTACTTTCAATTCCATTTCAAGAGCTTTCTTTATGAAATCATCAAAGAAACATCATGGTAACTCTGGAATTAAGAGATTGAAAAAAAAATCAAGTAACACTCATTAATTATTGTGCTATAAAAGAAAAATCCAAAAATTGATTATTTTTGTGTAATTCCAGCAAAAACATTAATTTTCTTACGATATGGAGTATCAGCCTAAACCATCTCATATGGATATTCTCTACTCCAGTATCTACAATTCTCTTTGTGGACTGTTCGATTTAAGAGAATGTTATTAAGTAACATTTTTGGTAAATAGATAAAAATAATATGCAATATGCTTAGCTTCAGAACGTACTGATCGTCAAGAATAGGAAAAAGTGTGAGACTATCTAGGTATACGTAGAAAAAAGAGTGAGACAGTATCCAGAGGGAACAGGATGCGCTTGGATGCACTCGTAGGAGGAGGGAACAGATCGAACTCTGTGTACATTCACATTCAACATATATTCACCGACTTTCAATCTGCAAAGGTCTCAATGCAACTAATTGTAAATAAAGACCAAGCTATTTACTGTGCTCCTCGTGGTCGGTCCCATATAGCAGTTTTGAGGCTTGTTCCTATTCTTGACAAGCTGTACTTCGAATTCGACGGCATACGCCAGAAGAATTTTATTCAATGCATAATGAATGGTCGACGATAGCTGTATTCTACCAGTTCGATTTTGAAGAAAGTCAGTTGGTTAGAACTAGTTCAGGACTTCTGTTAGAACGAAGCCATTGCCAGATGCACCTGAGTTGTGTCAAGATAGGTCAGGTTGTAGACCACTAATGTTCCGGATACTAAAAGTCTAGGGAATGAGAAATATTGAGAAAGACTTATTGAGAGTACAACTTAACAAGAATAGGAACAAGTTTTAAAACTGCGATATCGGACCGCCCACGATGTGCACAGCCTGGTCTTTACTCAGTCGAATTGAGACCTTTGCAGAATGAATATCGATGAATGTATCAAATGTGAATGTACACAAAGTTCGATCTGACCGCGCGAAAAGTGCATCATTTTCCCTTCGAATGCTGCCTCACTCTTTATTCTATGTATCCTAGAGAATTTCACACTTTTCCTATTCTTGATGAGCAGTACATTTTGCACAAAGATTATTAAATCTTCTCTTCACATAAGAGTCGTTCTGTAGTTAACAGAAGGGGAACGGCAGTAACAATAAAAAAGTGACACAACCATGAAAATATTCTATTGTTGCGTTACCCCTAGACAGTCTCACGATATGAAAATCCCTGACGCAACGGTGCGACTAGATTTAGAACTGAATATCTGAAGTAAACTCGCAAATCCGTTAGCCGTCAATAAATAGGTATCTACAGCGTCAGATTTACGCCGTGAATCGTCATATACATATATATGGCGGCGGTGCACAAATGGCATTCGCGCTACGACAGCGTAACTGACACACTGACCTATCCCATTAATTTCAGGTTATAAAGCATTTGGCTCGTCGTTAATGTTCATAAACGCCAGATTGGATCGGATGGGAATGACGAGGAATACGGGCGTTCTGAACGCCGTCGATTCGACGTTGACAGTTATTTATCGGCGTGAACTGTTGCTTATATCTCTGGTTATTTACTAATCGAGTGTGTTTCAATTATACGCCGACGATCGCGATATCGATCTGCCGGGTGTCGCGTTTTGTACCTATCCTCCGGCTTTGACGTGTGTAAACAAAAATTAAATACGACGAAGTGTGTTAGAGCACTATTAAAGTTCGTTACGCGTTTATTTTGGGTTATTGACTTTTAAATTAGAAAGTTAAATCTACAACCGCTTTGCGATTTGGTGGTTCTTTCCTCGATTCCCGACTTATAAGTTACTGACACAGATCGTATCGATTTAGATGAATACCCCACGGATTTGATTCGGTATTTGTCCTGGATCGGCGTAGCGTGTACAGTGCTGATGAGAACTAATAAGTTCGAAACAGCTGTCTGTCGTTCGGTTTATATCCGGGACAGATGTGGAATTCTACCCGTGGTGGGTTTTCTTTTCTGAACGTTAAATCTCTAATGTTCGACAATATCTACGGATTCAATTGGTAACGTGAACTCAATTCCTTTCGTGATCTCGGTCAACAGAATACATTTTATAAAACGAATTGAACACGCTAATATTAAGTCCGGAATCCCACCACCAGAGGGACTGTGGAATGTTTTTTTTTTCATGGATAGCGATAAGTGCGAAAATCTCTCGATGCTACTGATCTTCTGTGATCACTAAGATTCGGTATTTTGTCCTGCTAGTAGGGTCGTATTTAGGACGATCACAACTGCTGCCAAAGTCACATAATATTTGTTGAACATTTATTAATATAAGACTTACGTTCAGAATATTGTACGTAAATAAAATATATGTATTTAGTAACATATTAAATAATAATAATTAATAATAATCAACTGAGAACTAAATAATTTCACAATTCCTTCATAGAACTTCTGTTTAAAATTAATATTTTATAATAACATTGCACATTCTATTATTAACATATGTTTACGTAATGAAGAACCCCTTCCAACATCTACTGAGGTTAATGGACAATATTTTAGAAATAACAAAAAATTTGTATCTATGTGGCATGGCCTATCGGCATATGTGGCATGGCATGTCGGACGTACAATACAAAAGACTTCAAACAACACAAAATAAAATGCTACGACTTTTAACAAACTCGGACTGATACATAAACATTACATAACAATACTAGTTTAACATACATAAAACAGTATATAAGAGACAGCACAGATGCTTTACAATACACAAATATACATAGCACCATTGACCGAAAACATAAAGCAGACATAACAACAATGAGCCACATACTCACAGATACCTATATGAAAACCTCGACGATTAACGAGAGACAACGCGTACAATGTCAGCAGATGATGTAACAAGAAAAATATACACCCATCGACCAATGGGGAATGACTAAATGTGCATTGGACGTAGCTGAAAATATAAAGGAGGAAAAACACAGTGACGTTATAGTAATTATAAAAACAAAATATAGCAAATAAAACAAATAAGGTAACGTACAATATTATAAAAAACTATCTAAAATAGGTTTTTAATTAATTGGTTTCCTATAATAAAACAAAATATAACATCAGCAAAATAATAATTAACAAAAGCATTAAAGATAAAAATTAAAATTTTCGATTAACAGGAGCTAGATTATTAAAGGATAAAACAATAGCAAATAAAAATACTAAGAAGTCTGCCTACCGACCAGATGCCTTACATTATATTGTAGGAGATGTAAATAACAAGGCATCTGCCAAAAATGTAAATATATATACAGGGCTTATTAAAATGTCATGTAATAAAATACTTCTATACAATGACATGTCGATACTTAGGTTAAGATAAAAAGATGTAAAGACTGACATAAGGAGCGAATAAAAAGATTTTAAAATAAAGTAAAGAAGTGGGCAAAGTTCTGGGGCGTCATTTTATATTTGAATTCAAGTTCAGTTCCAACGGGGGACTTTAGTACCTCTCCCTGAGCATGGCAGTCTCCTAGTCTCTATATGTAACTTTCTGCTCCGCAGCCTGAGAAGTTAGAGGAAGCAAGCCAATTTCTGTGTCCAAACAAAAAAACATCCTAATAGGACAGACTTCTAGCTTGCAAATAGCAGGCTTTAATTTAATCGAGGTATTATCTTTGTCCTATGGTCTTTATTGGATTCTTATACTGTATGACGTATTTAGACTCATTTTATTTTATTTAGTATAAATGAACTAAATGTTTGTTTCACAAAAGTGCTATATCTCTTATTTTATATATATATTTTAATTACCTGCATACATTTATAAATATATTATAAATATTACGAATTACTTTATGGGTATAAATGTTTGCTTAGTTGTGTGTAAAATATAGGTTATAGATCTAATAAGATATATAAGGAATGCCAGACTCTTTTGTACAAAGTGTTCGGTTCTACGCCAGTTAAATTTGTTCGAAATTCCCGGCATAGCTTTACTATTCATAACAGTTTGGAGCATTCGCGTTTTTGCAAAATCATGCATACAATATTTCACATCCAGTAGGCCATTTCCATTTCATTACACTTCATCATTCCAGAATTTATTTTAGGGTTCTCATACGTTACACGAGCAACAAGAATTTACTTGAAAAGATTGGACGAAGAGTCGCGCGGAGATTTTTCATATTGTAAATTGTGATAAGACTTAAGATTTATTGCTTTCGGAAAACTGCCGCTTTAATATAAACTTTTGGCCTTTGTAAGGCTTTTTGTTCGCGCTCTATTCTGGATACAGTTATTTGAATATTTTTCTCATTTTTTGAAGGAGCCCCGTTATTTATGGGTCTCTGCTCGTCCGCGCGGTAATTTATAGTTTTCTGTACGCAACTTTCGAAGACGATGACGATTGTTTGGACGCAGGAGGAGTTATCAGGATACGGAGGAAATTAAATGACGTACAAGAAACATTTTACATAAAACTAATGAATTTCAAACAGAAAGTTTCATGGAATAAATATACCTAGTTTTAACTAATTTATTAGTCTCAATATATCTTTTTGGTTTAGTGTACAGGACGTTTAAATTCGAATGTTAACGGTTCTCAAGAATCTGTAAGAGATGGGATAAATCAGAGCATAGAACATACATTCAGAACTCATTTTTAAGTGTTAAATCTTATAATGAGGAAAATTCCAGATTTAGCCAGATTAACTTATTTGTATAAGAACATGTTTTTTAGGTGCTGCTAACTGGGTAACTATTATAAGGGGTATTTCAATAAGGACGCTCGATTATTAAATGGAAATAAAATAAGGTGTCTGTGAGACATGCACTCATTTTTTTTTTTTTGAAATAATATTTTATGGCATTAAATATGGAATATAACGTCGTTCAAATGTCCGCCGCAGATTTGCTAGGTCGCACATACTCTGTATATACAATTTTCGATGGCAAATTCGCATAAATCTGACTGAATTTACTTTTTGGCTGGTTCGTTATGTTAACTTTGAGGACATCAATTGTTTACGGTTTATTCGCGTAAACCTGCGATTTAAGTATCCCCAAAGGAAGAAGTCTAAAGGTGTTAAATCGCGCGATCTCGGTGGCTAGTTCACGTCGCCGCTGCGCGAGAGAACAATGCCCTTAAATCGCTTGTGTAGAATGTCCATCGTGGGGTGCGCTGTGTAGCACGTAGCGCCGTCCTGTTGGAACCACATGTAGTCTGTTGGTATCCATGTCATCCAGTAAAGGCACCAAGAAGTTGCTTATCATTGATCTGTAGCACTCGCCGTTGACAATGTTGACTCGGTTATGGCAATGCCAGTTTCGTTTTGGAAGATGTACGGACCGATAATTCCGCCAGACCAAAATCCGCACTAAACAGTGACTTCCTCGGGATGCTTTTGGTGTTGGTGTATCTTGTGTGGATCGGTATCCTCCCAAATCCGACAATTGTACTTGTTCACATATCCGTTCATCCAAAAATGGGCCTCGTCGCTAAAGATGATTTTTTGGCGAAATTTGGGTCAACTTCCCACTGTTCCAGAGCCCAATCAGTGAACACAAGGCGTTGTCTATGGTCGTTTACCTTAAGTTCCTGGGTAAGTTGGATTTTATACGGGTGCAGACCCAAATCCCGACGCAAAATTCGCCAAGTTGAAGTCACAGAAAGGCCAAGTTCTTGTGAACGACGAAAAATTGACCACCTCGCGTTTTCTCGTACACTCTCACGCACAGCAGCGATGTTTTCAGTAGACTTTGCGTCTCGGTAACGTACGGGTGTTGGCTGACTATTTATCAAATCGGTTGTAACAATTACAAAATAAATTATTTTCTTTAGTACACATATCCGTACTTATATCCCAGTCACTATCAATCCAGGTTTGCAGTAATTCTGGCTTGGATTCTTTATTGATGAAATATCCAAATGACGAGCTCTACTTACGACAAATTTGCGTACAGTTGTCGCTCCCATCAGCTCGCTTCATGCATATTATTTCTTATACAATGTCTTTCTTACACAACATATGGTGTTTAAGACACATCACGAGAGATTACCACTGGAACAAGTCGGAGATGAGTCGAAATCAGAATATACGATTTATTTCCATTACATCGAAAATTAAGAAGCCATTTCTTACTATTAGTAGGCACTTAATCACGCCCGGAATTAATGGCGTCTATTTATTACTCCACCTCTACCTATTTACGGGAATATTTTGCCTTTGTCTACGACGCCGACGCGCCCCTAATTGTACATGATATATACACTAGACGGGAATGTTCATGCCTTAATTATTAAACTATTCCGCATATTTCGAGAATTACAAGACCGCGTAGCTGAATCTCTTGCTTATCGGATTGGATTACTGGGAGGAGACACGTTAATTATCTCATTATTGAGATTGATAATATTTTCAAGTTGAATATTAATATCGAGAACGCTAATATTAATCCCCACGGTGCAGGTGATGATAGATATATAATATATAGTGCACTGGAATACTCTGGGGCGTTGCGGATGAAAAATTGCCCCGCGGAGATAATCAGGCATATTGAGCATGATTTTGATCAACCTTCAAGACTCCCATTTCATAAGGTGATCGACAGATTTATCCGTTATTTTTTTATTGTTCGTAAACCCAACCTTCGCCACATTATTGACGGATTTTATCATATACCAGGTATGTAAATATGAAACCGGAATTTGCCCATAGATGGCCTAGCTGCTAATGTAGGTACCGTCACACAGCGTCATTGGTGTCATTTTCTTGTTTTGACATCCGATAAAAGTTTTTGTCTCACAAAAATACAAGTTTCATACAACAACATCGCTTTAATAGCGTTTAACATGTCGAATTCTGTGCCTGGAAACTACGATTTGCGTACAGCATGATTTTCTGTTACCGTTTGAACAAATCTGCTACAGGATCGCGTCGAATGCTTGTCGAAGCCTACGGTGAGCAGGCTCTTGGTAAATCACAGTGCTTTGAGTGGTTTAAAACTTCAAAAGGGGCAATTTTGACGTGAAAAACGAAGAACGCGGAAGACAAAAAGTTGATAGATAGCGAATTACAAGCATTGTTGGATGAGAATGACGCTTAAACGCAACAAGAACTTGCGGATCAATTAAATGTGACACGAGAAGCCGTCTCCATACTTTTGAAATCCACGGGAAAGATCTAGAGTTTGGGAAATAGGTCCACATGAACTGAGTGAAAGACAGCAGGAAAATCGAAAAACCATTTGTGAAATGCTGCTCGCCCTATACAGAAGAAAGCCATTTCTCCATCGAATTGTGACTGGCGATGAAAAGTGAATCCTTTTGAATATTTCGAGAATCCTAAGCGTAAAAGATTATGGGTAACTCCAGGCGAACCATCGACAACGACTGCAAGGCCAAATCGCTATGGGCGGAAGATCTGTGTTGCGTGGGATCAGAAGGGTGTGATCTATTATGGGCTGCGACCTGGCCAGACGATTAATACTGAACGCTACCGACAACAAGTGATCGATTTGAATCAAGCTTTGCGTGAAAAACGACCAGAATATCAAAAAGGGCAACACAAAGTGATTTTGTTTCAGGATAGTGCGTCATCACACACAGCAAAATTGGAATGTGGTGTGTCTTATGTTATATGTTCTTGTACAATTTTAATCTAATACTAGAACTAATGTGAGTTTTCTAAGCATTCACAATGTGAGGGCTTAGAGAAAATAAGGTTATTTTATAAACGTATCATTAAATTAGAACTCATTGCATCTCTATGTGAATACAATTGCTTGGATGTTAATGTTGAGCCTCTAACACAGGTACCTCTATGTAGTTGGTAAATCTTAATTTGTCATCGGTCCAGATGCCCAAATTTTTGCAATCATTAACGATGATCAGACTCTCCTGACCAATTTTTAATTTGAGAAATGACTTGGTTACCTCTCTTTTAGTTTTGAATCAAAAATTATAAAATTATAAAAGATATTTTTGGATTTAGCTTCAATTTATGATCAGCAGATAAATATGATTAATACATTCAAATCTGTATTAGTAATTTGATTTGCATTAGCTATGTTATTTAAAACAAAGTTATATTAAACCTGATGATTATCTTCATGATGAATAGTGAAAGCTGTAAGCGCTATATGAAGTCATATATATATATATATATATATATATATATATATATATATATATATATATATATATATATATATATATTGATAGCAAATAGTAAATGTCCAGCTATAAATCCTTGAAGTACCCCAAGCATAACAAGCAAGTCATTCAACACACCCCACCGGTATCTAAAATAAACCATAGGTGGAGGACATTTCTAATAGTTACTTTAATTTGAATTATTTACTTTTACAAAATTATTTTAAAAGAGTGGTATACTAGCTAGATAGTATACTAGGGGGCTAAGACGTCGTTATTCAATAACTATAATTGAATTAACTATTGAATATAGTTATAATTCAATTAACTATATTTTGCTATATATTAACTATATAAGCTATTGCTAAATTTTCTGGATTAATCACGGTATAAAGTCTACTATTTAATCATTATTAATTATCTGAGATCCATTTATTCTATCAGATCTCAGGCACTTCTGAAAGAGGGTTACAATCTGTTCTATTCCTCTTCCAGAAGTATCTGAGATCTAATAAGATAAATAAATCTAATAAAAAATACTTACTTTTAAGATACTTCTAGAAGAAGACGCCCATTCTATAAAACTTTTTGGTATATTTATTGTTTGACGTTAGTATTTTAATAGCAGATTTTAATAGATAATTTGAATATTATGAATACTTCATCAATAGTATTAAATCATTTTGCTAAACTAAAAGATATTTAATAATTTATCAAAAAAATAAAAAAATACTTGGTACAAACAATGTGATGGGCAGTAGACAGATTTTCATATAAACTGAGTATAAGTAAAATTTTTTTTTACTTATACTCAGTTTTTTAAAATTTCCTTGACTTGAAACCAACTTTACGAAAAATAAAATATAGAGAACTTACCAAAGTTTGAAGCAACAGTAGAGTTAATCGATAATAACTTTGCAACTTACCTGAAAAAAAAAAACAAAACTGTTTAGAAATATTTATGCACTCATGTATTATTTTGATGTTGGAAAGAATTTTGCAAAATCAAAATTATACAAAAAATAAAGCTTGGAATATTTCTGATGAAGAGAAGCTCCTGGCAATTATGAAATAATAACACGAATCATGTTGCTATTTATATAATAATTTCAGTGTACCTTACTAAGCTAGTTTCGGTGGTTTAACGTATCTCTTCAGGCGATTTAATTTAGTTGATGCATCGTGGGTAATTTAAATTTATTAACTACAAGGATATTACTTAAGCAGTAAGGTAATAATTATTATTGCGTGGGGATTTAAAATAGGGATATCTGATTATGGAAAAAATCTCTAAATTTTTAAACCCTCTATAAATTAAACAGGGTTGTCATCTAATCGAGATTGTCCTTTATTTAATGTGAAAGCGTATTCTGTTTCTGAGATTTATTGTATTAATTCATTAATTATTATATTAATTAATTAATTAATCTGTAACATTCATTGTATTAAAACCATTATGTGTATTAACGAATAATATATATTAAAATTATTAAGTTCAGGGATCTTTTTATTTAATTCTAAGATGTGTTTGTAAATTCTGTTCTCTATAAAATGGATTATATCTCATATATGATAACTTATTAAATTCCTGGTAATTAAATGTGCCTATTTCGTTTTTATTAATTCAGATTACAGTAAAATTTAACAATTTAGTTTGTGGACTAAAATTAATTTTAAAATTATGATCAAACAATAGTCTATTAATTTTTTAATAACAAATACTTAGTGCACTTATTGACTTTGTTATTATATTACGTTATTATTACGTATTTTCCTTACATTTCGTATTTTTTTATGTGACACAATCTTCAATTATCTTAAATAATAATAAAAAAACCTTAAAAGTAATGAGGAAGACAGTAAACACGACACGAAAGAGTTACAGTACATATGTTAATGGCAGTAATAATAGCAAACTGTGATGGAATTTTTTTCTAGTAAAAGAAGAATTAATGAAGAAGAAGGAACGAGGAGAAGATATTTTTTAAACGAATTACAGAATATGAGTATTTAGTATCGACACGATGGTGTTATGTACTAGTGGTTTGGACCTTCTGATGTTGTTAATTTATGTCACAATCATCAGTTATTGTTAATCTTACCCAAAACCGTCTTTTATCAAGAACGGACAACACGATATAGAATTATGGACATCTGCAAGCGGAATAATATAGTAACCCTACGAAAATCACCAAAGATGCCATTCGTCGCATGAAATATCTACTAAGCGGAATATAGTGAGATGTACATATTTTACGGCTAGAGTGGATACTTAGTTAGTTTTAAAACTAACCAGCTAGTTTGTAAGCTAACTAAACACGCTGTTATTTTGAAGGAATCAGGAACTGAACTAAATACGCTGTTATTCTGAGGAACCTAACCTAACCTAAACAGAATAAGTAGACAGTTAGGTTACATTAGGTTCCTTCAAAATAACAGCGTATATAGTTCAGTTCCTGATTCCTTCAAAATAGCAGCGTATTTAGTTAGTTTACAGACTAGCTGGTTAGTTTTAAAACTAACTAAGTATTCACTCTAGCCGTAACATATGTACATCTCACTATATTCCACTTAGTAGATATTTCATGCGACGAATGGCATCTTTGGTGCTTTTCGTAGGGCAGTTTTAGCTCAAATTTAGTTTAAAATAACGTAGCTAGTTTACAAACTAGCTGGTTAGTTTTAAAACTAACCAAGTATCCATTCTAGCCGTAACACAGTATCAGTACGAGTATCAGTATCAGTATCGAGTTCTACCATCTTGAACAGAA